>QVRM01000121.1:1377500-1592500 GCA_003439945.1 Dermanyssus gallinae | reverse complement strand
GCAGACGGTCGACCAGACCCGTATTTCGTGGCAGGAACATAAGCCCATCGTTATCGAAAGCCCTATCGAATTGCCCGAATTCGATTTGACCGGACACACACACGGCAGCTTCACACGATCTGTCGACACTGGTAAGTTTGACTTTCTCGTTTGTTTTCTGTTAAATATATGCTCAATTTACTTCCGTATTCAATCATATACAGTCCGTTCGGTTGCCCAGACCCTTCCGTCAGATGGCGTCGCCATCATGATAGCCACTAAATGGCTGGTTGAATCGACCAATCAAATATGGAAGCAACACGCGAGTACAAACACACTTGTAATGAGAATACAAGCGATATTCTTCCCAAATACGTCGGCCGAAGGAGATCCTAAGACGGTGTCTGACCACGGTTGTGAGAACTGCGCCAGTCGTTGTGCTTATTTCTAGTGAAATAAGCGCAAAGTGGAAGAGCAAAGTGTTTGCTAGTAAGCTCGCTATGATCGAAATGCTGTAGAAAAATATACGGGAAGGGATGTCGAAACTAACGCCCAAGTTAAGCCTTATGAAAAGTTTATATATATATATATATATATATAGAGATCCGCCATTTAAAATTAAATATCTCATATAGAAAATGCCAAAAAATGCCCGGGCGGCCAACTTTCAGACAGAACTGGTAGGTAAGCTACTTTCTAATAAAACTCGAATTTTTATATACATTGTCTTTTATGTCAAAATGTTTAAAGCTCTCAAGAGACTCTTTTCCCTTTCCCGTACTCTCTCTCTCTCTATATATATACGTTTTGGCTTTATAACACGCGTCAAATCCCGTTTTTCTACAGTGCTAATTTATGACACCGTTGACATCCAAGGTGGTCTCTGTCTCATTATCTCTTGAAGCGTAGAAGAGGCCTTTTTACAGGACATCTCTTCGGGATATGTTTCTCTTTCTTCTCCCTGGACAATTAGGGAAAGACGGCATCAAGGAATGTGCTGCGGTCGCACTGTTTGCATAAGCAGTCGTGACTGACACGAATTAGTGATAGTAATTCAGGGCGGACGACTCGCTTGTGTGGGCGCAGGAATTACATTACATCGCTGCTTGAATGGCCCGACGACGCAACAACTCTTCGGTCATCGTCTTCAAAGTAATAAGAACCAAAACGTGGAAGGAGAAGAGGGGAAAAGGGGGCGTGAGAGATAGAGAGAAAAAGAGAGACCAGGATAAAGAGGTAGAGAAATAAAGAAGGCCAAAGTCACTGAGGAATCCTTCGCTTCAATATACTCGCCCCATGCATGTCCTGACCGATCAGAAAGAAGCGTGACGGGCGGCACCTACGCGATTTTCGTGTCACACGAACAGCATATCCGGACAAGCGTCTCTCTATTACTCTATTGGGTTGTTGTGTTGTGCTTGCAGCCGCGGGTGCTCTATTAGTGATATTTCTTTTTTTGTGGTGAGAGGGAAAAATGCTTTTACACACACCCGAAGCGGGTAGTGTGGGACTCGGTTCCGATGTTGTTGGCATAATACCCACTAAAAACCTTTCACCTAAATGGCCTCAGGAAGAGGCGAGGAACTGGAACCGTTGTTTAATACTACTTCAACAACCTCTGTTGGTGATGTTGCTGCTCCTCCTCCTTCTCCAGCCCGGCGTAGAACGAGAAGCGCTCTTGATCGCCAAACAGCTCCGTCATTAAGATGAGGCGGACTTGGCCCCCTCGACACCAAACTACGTTGATCGATCATGTCACCTTTTTACCTCTCGGAGTGTACATGGGCCTATTTGTGAACACCGAACGCGCTACAAACGCGCTAGATCGCTGCTACCTCTGCCTGCAAGACGACAAATCTGTGCAGAGGCACTCGAGACCACGCGTACCTCCCGGCCCCGAGCTGAGGTCTGACAGTTCTGATGATGGTAGAAAACTGATGATGGTAGTAGTGAGCTTCTTAGCCTGAACCTTCTTAGCATTGTAACAATTGGCAAACGACCATCGAACGATGCCTGTGTCGTTTCGAACGAGAGGTTTGCCCTGTCAGCTCGTGAGCATCCTGCGTTGCACAAAAATAATAATGATGATGATGACAACAATGATCTACGACGGTATACAAGAACGTTGTTACGACTGTACATATACAAGAACACGGCGTATAGGTAAGTAGGTATACACTACTTGTGCGCTAAAGAATTCGCGATCGGCCTAGAAGTGTTTAGCGAGGGTCCAAAATCGGTGGGCAGCTTTACCTATCAGTAATCTCATTAGGCCTGACAGTCCTTGACGAGGTGGGCCACGACAATATGACTCATATGTAATTGTTGCCATATGATGTATACCGTATGTCGCTTGCTTTCCATGGCCAACGGACCTAGCGAATGTTACTATAGGGAGTTTACACATCCGACCAACTCTTTATTTGCGCTGAAGGTAACTGCAGGTTCGCGCGTAACTCGCGAATCGTAGGCTATCACGCGGAACAAAAGTCACAGGTACTTTCGTGTGTGCACGTCGTGAGCACGTAGTGTGCCCATATCCACGGGGACAACAATACAGCTCTGCGTCGCCTGTACTGCGCGCCTGTCGACAAAGACTCATCTCACTCGATCAGCGCTTCATCATATGTTTGTGCTTGGCGCTGCCTTTCTCGTCCACACTGCCTTTCTTGCCCACACTGCCTTGCTCACCGACAACCACAGAGTGTCGCAGTCATTATTACCGGATACCGCGAAACGATTGGCTCATGATGACCATGTTACTACGACGACTCACTGCGCCGAGACTCATCGAAGTGACTCGCTTCCTCAGGCTGTCGCTTACACAGGGGTTTCATTCAATCAAATGACAGGCGTATCCACCATTAGAAGAAGGGTTTTTTCACGTTCGTAGGCAAGCTGGGCCTGCGTGCAATACCTGTAATGCATACTTTTGTGATCATGCCTAAATTTGTTGCCTGCCGATCTTGCTCAACAAGCTGAGCAAGCCATGTCAGTAGCAGTACCACTAGCGGGAACGTTACTCGACCAGCAGAGAACGAGACACTCACCGATGATGGTACTTCCAGAGTGTACATTATTTCGCCTCTAACTGATGGCGAAACACGACCACGATGATGAGGCGGTTGGCGGTGTACGTTTGTGGGGAACAGATCACTCTTTATATATATATATATATATATATATATATCGAGAGAATGAGGGAAGAAAGAGGGAGATGCCGTTTAGCTACTACCAGCAAGCGATAAAATTGCCGGAACCGAGACAAGCCTACGAGAGAGCCTATATGAATGCAGATGACAACAGGGCCGGAGACTAGTAAATGGCAGTTAGACTCAAAGCAGATAAAGCCGCTCGTTGGGAAGGCGGCTAGAAGCGTCTAGGGCAGTTTTGTAACTCATTACCAGTTTTACCGGGCCCCAGCTAGCCTGCGGGTACCGGCTCAAAAACAACTAGCGTAAGCGTTAAGCTATATCGTAAGTTGGTCAGAGCTTACTTGCCAGATATCGAGGCGAAGACGGGGGTAGTCATGCTACAATCATGGATGTGCTTCTGGGTTTGTGGAGCGTTCCTTCAGCACTTGGCTAGCACAAGCACATCCATGACTTACCATGGCTACCCCCGTCTTCGCCTCGATATCTGGCGAGTCAGCTCTGACCAACTCACGATACGGCTTTATGCTGGCCGTGTTTGTGCAGGTACCCACAGACGGGGGTAGCCATGGTAAGTCATGGATGTGCTTGTAGGTTTGTGGAGCGTTCTATCACCACTTGGCTAGCACAAAGCGTAACAGGTAGTAGAAGTACGCCTACCGTTACAATTAGGCGACAAAATGGATTGTGGAAAAAGAAGCGATCACATACGCACATGTTTTACTAGGGTGCGATATCAACACATTTGACTTGAACGTTCAGTTTTAAACTCGAAAGCTCCAGCTGTTGCCAACTATGACAAATGTGTGTGGAATCGCCATACACATACCGTGGTCCCACTGCATCGCGTAGCACTTCAAGCTAGCAGTGGTTAGAGGCTCGCGCGTACCTGTCCTCATGCTGTGTTGTAACACAAAGCCATCCGCGGTGACGGAGATTCTTCTTTTTCTCTTCCTGCCAGTGAAGTAGAGTGTTTCGATCTTCCCTGGGGCGAACCTGAGATAGTGCACCTCCTTCGGCGAAGCCCAGGATCTGGAACTGTATACGGTCCGTATCTGTACGTCCTCCGTCAACATGGATTCTTAGAGGAATCTGATATCGGAAGGTGGAGAAACCACCCGACAGTAATTATACATTGTACATGCTTGTTTTATTACCCGAATGGCAACATTTAAAGGAATTGATGGGAACGAACAAAAAAGAGGCATCACAGGATCTCGATTTCTGCAAACATTTCTCATTACTATTATATTTCTTTCGCTTGCCTACGTAGGATGACTCTCAGAAGAAGCATGACTTTCTTCCGACAACGCTTTTATCAGTTTCTCCACTAAACAACTAGTTCAATCTCAATCGCACATTTAATAAAACAATGTCTGACCAGTCACATATAACGACAATTCGCCGCTTCGTGTATGTATTGTCGAACTGTGCGCCGGTGGTGGAGATGCTTTGGCTTAGGCTGAGTATGCCGGTGACGGAGCCACTTAACCATTTCTTGGGAGAGTGGCTGCGCAAAGTCACGGAGGCAGCGGCGGAAGTAAGAACGCTCGACGTCTTTAAGTTCTCCTCCTATGGGCCGGGGTGGCCTGCGATGACAGGCATGTATATACCAGGTACATCGTACACGGGTTTCATCGCCTCGTATGTTTTCGTAGGGAGCTTCATAAAGACTATAGTACTCAGTGTATTTGTCGGTTCTGCTCGCAACAATGCGCTAAGTACCACGCGGTTGATTGTCCGGCACTGCAACAAAGACCTTTACACTTCTTCTCTCGGCGGAACGGCAGGACAACAAATATTTATGTTTAGTAATAACATGAACTACTCTTGTATATACTCTATTTGCGTAAAATAAATTTGATTGATTGTGATATCATGGTTATTTCTATAACGACAATTAGTAATTTCACTGTCAATTCTAAGTGAGACCCCCCACCAATTTATTAGAGAAAATGCTTATTTTAACGAAAGCGACAACCCTCTAAGGTCTATTCAAACTGAATGAGGACACTCTCTATATACACACATATATTTTTTTCTATATATGTATGTATGTATATATATATATATATATATATATATATATATATATATATGTATATTTAATAACACTTTGTATATCATATTTCTTTATCATAGGTTTACGATACAATATATTTACTACTTCAAATTATTGCCCGCGTGACTTCCGACATGCTCGCTCATGCCATGCATACATATTTTGCATGCTGTCATTGTTGTAATTGCTTTGCTTATCGAATTTCTTCATGTAATTTTCACTCTCCTTCGCTTCCTTGTTCTGCTCTGTCTGGACCTCCCTCGGCCATCCTCAGGCACTTTTAGCTTTTTAAACGTGACACTGACGCTTGCGCGTCAAAATGGCTACCATCTTATCCAGACGTATCTGCCGACGTTCCTGATCGTCACTATTTCGTGGGTGTCGTTCTGGCTGAACATCGACGCTACTCCGGCCAGAGTCACTCTCGGTGTCACCACACTGCTAACCATGACGACAGTGGCGTCGGGCGTCCGAACACAGTTGCCTCCCGTCTCATACGTCAAAGGTACGCAATCGAGGCGATTACAAACAACGCTAACGACAATAACAATCATAACGATAAAACAACAAAAAACAACAACAACAACAACAACAACAACACAACAACAACAATCAAAAGTATAACTATAAGAGTAAAACGACTGAAAGTACAGCAATAGCAACAAAAACAGTACCGACAACAAGAATATCATTGTCATATATGTCGTCTTTATTTAAAAAGCAAGAAGTTTGATGAAAGGCTTGCAACGGTCGCCCAGTCATGATTCAATTAAGGTCAATTAACAGGTCAACAGGCCAATTAGATCAAGACAAAAACAAAGATATATATATATATATATATATATATATATATATATAATATTGATATATATAGTAATATATAGAGGGAATTATATATAGAATAATTATTGGTATATATATATATATATATATGTATATATATATATATATATATATATATATATATATATATATATATATATATATATTCATATATATATATATATATATTATATATATTCTATGTATATATTGTAGATCATATATATAATATATATATATACATTATTATATATATATATATATTATCTAATGCCATGACTCACGAACAAGGGTCTCTCTAAATAGACTCTCCCCGGCCATTTGCCTATACACCTACATTGTGACATAACCCTCTAACAGATGCCACATTTGTTTCACTTGTTTGCTTTGCATATGCAATTGATGGCGTGCTGTCGTTTACGTCCGTGCTGTGGCCGAACCTGTCCAACGGAATTCGAATTGTTCGAACACTGCCTGCCAGCTATCGACGTGTGGATACGGCGCGTTGCTCAGTGATGCGTCTTTCTCTGTGGAGCGCTGCTGCGAGTTTACGCTCGTCAACTATTCTTTCGCGCAGTAAGATGCGACCGGAAGAATTTCGAAAATCTATCAACCCCTTCGCCGTAAGTATACGTGATCGCCGCCACTGCCGCCGCCCCCGGCGTGGGCGGCGCGTTTGAGCATTCAGCCACACGCCCGATTACTACTACATATAGGCGCCTGTATGCGTTATCTGTCTTTGGGTCGGCCAACAAATAGACATTGTGCACTCCATCCTGATATATCGACCACTCTAATCGAATCGTAACGCTAATCGTCATCGCCTGTGTGAAACTAAATGGACGTACAATCGTGGTTGCGCTACTAATACGACTATGGTCAATCAATCATCACTCGATGCCTGCTGGGAATGGTCTGGAGCTGATTTACTGTTTCTGTGTTTATCCGTCTGCGTTGCAATGGTCGCGCATGCATCGTAACTCTTGGCCAACACAGAACCTTAACCCCAAAGCCAGAGGCTTCCGTGTGAATTTGCGTCTAGGTTATGAAACACGTGTGTAATAACGCCATTTATGTCTGTATGTTTGTGCATGTATAGTGACATCTACTTAAAAGAACTTGAAGCATTGAGTACGTGAGCTTAAGACGCCATATGAATAAACAAAGTAGTGATGTGAGGTGGTGAAGTATATATCGTCTAGCGCATATGTCTCGCATAGTTTCTTCGACTACGATGAAATTATTGCCTAGAGCTAGCATTCGTCATACGACTGCCGGGAAAGCATAACCTTAATGTACATCGATTATCACAAAAACAAAATAATGCAAGGCTGTTCAGACTAAAAGTCAACAGAGTGCTACAGAACAGGACATTTTGCGTGGGCTATCGTATAGCGGAACGCAACCAGCCCTCGTGTTTTTTTTTGTTTTTTTTCAAGTATGCTTTTTACATTACATCTACTTCGAGGGAATCGGGTTGTAGTTCTGGTGGCCCATTTTGCCTGAATAGGTCCAACTTTATGGTATACACACAGACTGGCAAGCTGATAGTCTACAATGGCAACAACACTACTACCAAATACTACAAAGCTACCAGTTTTCATTTGGTCTTTTCGGCTACTCTTGTTACTGTTTCGCCGGCATTTTCAAACGTAGCTTTTGTTTGCCTCTATAACTGTGATGTGCAACGGCCAGACAAAGTGTGAAACAAAGAAGGGCCTTGTACGCCTATGAGTATGCCAGACGTTCCTTTGGCGATATATATATATATATATATATTTATATATATATATATATATTTTTTTTTATATATATATATATATATATATATATATATACATATATATATATATATATATATATATATATATATATACATATATATATATATATATATATATATCTATATATATATCTATCTATCTCTATATATCTCTATCTATATCTCTATATATATCTATATATATATATATATATATATATATATATGTATATATATATATGAGACAAAAAAACAAAGAACCATTCTCCAGCAAGAGACTTGGCCTTCTGAGGCTTGGAGTCCCTGTTTCACCATAAATGTCTTACGTATTAGCTGAAGCACCCTCTACAGCGGCAGCACCTGCGACAGCAGAGGTAGACTTGCATTGTCGTTCTTGATCGGTATTTAAATACAGAGGCGGGTTTTTGTTCGATTTGCCTCGCTTCAAGTCCTGTTGCCAAGGCAATGCGAGCAATCAAAACGGACCGTTCAACATTGTTTCAACCTCCTTCGAAGCGTTGACTGGTCTCAAGTTGAGCAAATGCTGGCCGCAATGTGTTCACGTTGATTTTATTGAGTTCGCGTACCTTGCAAGTAAAAACGGTAATTATTTGCTGCTACAATATATACATATATATATGTATTCGTACCCGAAATGAGGTCCACGTGCAAACTACCTTCATTATGCTACGGTCAGGATAAAAATATTATAAACATTGTGGTATTATAGCTTCAAATAGTGAAATATTGTATACTTCATTGGTTACATTAGTTATCGTTCACATAACGATTAGCCTTCCAACTATCGAGAACGGGGGAACGGTCAGTAAGGAAAGCAAACGGTACCTCTCTTTCTTATTTTTATTACACACACAAATGCGTGTTTATACTATATTACATGCGTATAGTGGTGTGTGTGCATTTACACACGTATTCTTTGTGCAAATTTATACACATCAGCACATATGGTTATGTAGAGATTATATATATATACATGCATAGAGAGAATTAAAAACGTAAGATGTAACGAGCCGTTTTTTTGTGTCAAAATAGAAGCATGGCAGAGCACCCATCAGAATGCTTAGTCTGCAGAGGGTATAAGGTAAAGAAGGGGTTTTCAATACCACCAGAGCTTCTTAGCAAAGCAAGAGGAAATGTCAAAGAAATTCGACACAGGACACCTTTACAGCATACGTCTCTCCATTTCTCTCTCTCTCTTTCTCGATATATATATATATATATATATATATATATATATATATATATATATATATATATACATATATATATATATAGGAAGACGTAGAGGAGAGCTACTGAATGTGTCTTCTTTCCATGTCGTCCTGGTTCGTCCTGGTTGGTCGGTTAGGTCGAAATTTTACACCTCCACCGCATCATTTGTATTTTGCCCCTTTTGGCTCCTTCCTTCTCTCTTTTCTCGTTCTCTTTTACATTCTTTCTCGTTCTAAATCTCTCTCTCACAATAATACTTAGCTGCTTATTCAAAACTTCTACCACTTTCATCTATTCGCCGCTATTTCTGCTTCGTCCTTCGACATGACGCTGCCACGCTACCTACCTGTACTACAACAGCAGAATCAACAATTTCGACTACAACAGCAACTGCCTTCAACACTTCTTTTGGTTGATTAGCAAATCAACTTCATCGGACCCCCCTTCTCGAGGTGGAAATCCTCAGTTCACACCGGAACGCTATTCCGCTATCTCATTGTTCCGACTCAGAAAGCGCTTGACTCGATACTAACAGCTAACGTACTAACAACGGCTAACTTCGTTCGTTCGGCCTGGCTTGTCGAAACCCTTTTTCCCTTCTGGCTCCTTCCCGGCCGCCGTTTCTCCGTGGCCGGCTCCCCGCCGTTCTTCCGTTTCGTCGACTTCATCGTGACCCTCGTGTGCCCCTCACTGTGCTCACTGTGCCGCGTTGATGTATCAACAACATACGCTCGGTCTGGGCTGACGATTGACGCCACCCACCATCGTCGGTTGGTGTCGTGGCTGGCTGGCTGATGGCCTTTCTTGCTCTTGCTCTTCTTCATCGTCTTCTTTCCTCCGCATCACCTCAAGTGTATGGTCCGAGAGAATGGCGAGATTCAGCTGACCGACTTGCCGAGAAACGTTAGTACTCTCTGTCATCGCTATGTCATACTGCTCTGTCTTCGTCCGCGCGTCCCAGCCGCCTCTGTCAACAACGATGTTGAGACAATGACGGTGTAACGGTTTTTGTTGTTACGGTCAGACTTGTTGTTGTTGTTGTTTACTTGATGACAACTAGTGGCAACAATTGCAACAACAACAGCAGCAATGATGGCATCAACGATGACAATATACGCTGAAAACAACGGTGTGACCGTTTTTGTTGTCACGGCCATGCTTGTTGTTGGTTACTCGATGACAATCAACGACGGCAACAACAATAACAACAACAACAACAACAACAACAGCATAACAACACGGCGAACGTGATCGAGCAGTGTCAACCAAGCAAAGCCTCAATCAGGAAGCACGACGAATACTGTCGAATCAGAACTGCATCTGATACCTCAATCCGCTGCATAATGAATCAATTATGCCATCAATCCATCTATCCAGAGTCATGCTCTGCGGAGCTTTGTCACCGTGAAGCTTTTCCACTGTAATCACCGTTGTTGTTGTTGTTGTTGTTGTTGTTGTTGTTGTTGTTGTTGTTGTTGTTGTTGTTGTTGTTGTTGTTGTTGTTGTTGTTGTTGTTGTTGTTGTTGTTGTTGTTGTTGTTGTTGTTGTTGTTGTTGTTGTTGTTGTTGTTGTTGTTGTTGTTGTTGTTGTTGTTGTTGTTGTTGTTGTTGCTGTTGCTGTTGTTGCTGCTGTTGTTGTTGATGTTGTCGTTGTTAATGTTGTTGTTGTCGTTGTTAATGTTGTTGTTGTTTATATTGTAGTATAGCTTTCATCATAGTTATTGTTGCTGGTGCTCCTACACCCACAATGCAGCTTACATTTGCATTCGTTGCTCAAACTTGCAAAGCGTTTCGTGGCTTTGTGTCGTGTGTCTGTGTGTGTCTGTGTGAGTATGTGTGAAGCGTCATCATACGTAGCAAACTTCACCAATCGGCTCATTCGGGTTAGCTTGCGGTTAGTTTCGCACACATATTTCCTGGCGCATACGAGACGACACGCATTGACATGATACGTTGATGAATAATTATGCACAAACTCTAGCTGCCCACTTACAGATAATGGTTGAGTACATCGACACCCAATCACGTACATGCACCTCACTTTCCTTTCGCCTCTTTTTCTTCTTCTGCTCTCCTCTTTGTTTCATCCGGCTAGCGCACCGTCATCTGATCACCACTTTGCATAGCCCATTTCAATGCCACTTCCTCATCAGACCGTCAGATTGCCGAACATTGTCTCAACTGCCTCGGCCGAGAGGCTTGAGTGAGAGATTCTCATGACGGGTGCAGCAGTAGCACCGGTCGCTTTTTTTGAGCCGTTCCGGCACGATACGACACGGCACGCAATGTAGGCTGGCTGTATGCACACAAACACGCGCGCACCTACGCAGGTCTATGTAGATTTAGTGGTCGATGTGACTCACCGGGCATAAATGACGCAGCGTCAGGGTCATCGGTCAGAGAAACCTGCTCTGCGTTGGATAATTCTCTCGCAGAGGCTGTGCTCTTCAAAACTCGATGAAGAAGACGGCGTCCCGACCTCGGTGTCAAACCAAGCTTGGCAAACCGTACGACAAATGCTCGACAAACCAGTCGGCGACAACCAAGTGAGTCCAGGCTGAATGAACATCAGGCACGCCAAGTCATTCCTCCTCAGGTAGGCCAAAAACAGACCTGGCCACTTCAAGAAAAAACCTTGCCCACTTTGTCGCCTAACGAAGGGTCCACTTCTTGCGATGGTGTGAGAAGCAGCATCACCAACAGCAACTGGTCACGCTTCACACTTCATACTCACGATCGAACAAAAAATTAGCATACTTTATTTAAGGCTCATTTGTTGCTTTATCCTTTCGCTGGGCTAGCAAGCTAGTGTTTCACAGAAAAAGAACCACAGTGCAGGTAGAAGACTTGTCGCACCGCGTCTCTTCTATAGCGGCTCACGTTTTAAACCCAATACCGATTTTCCCTAGAAATACAATTTCACACTGTAGAGTAGACGGCCTATAGCAGCTACCATATATGGCCATTCTCACGTTCCCAATCAACACTTTTAGTCTCAACGCCATTGTTGGCATCGTATGCTATGGCTTCACAGTCTAGCACGCTTTCTTCGTCGAGCAAAACGCTCACATACAACTATTTGCGAAATTAATTGGGTCGTCCAGCATGATGCCTAGCTGTGTCTGTGGTAGTTGTTACTATTATTTATTGTCGTTGTGTTTCATGTTGTCATGACTATGACTTTTTGTTATTCTACTTATTATCCATTGTGTTGGACAATCATATGTGTTGGCCACCAAGATTTGTCGACATGATCATTATACGTCGCTGCATTAGACCAGAGGCCATTGTCTGTCCGGTGTCAGAGTGTCAGGTTGTTATTAAATGTTAAAAAAAATGTTAAATCCCACAACTATTATTCTATACATGATCTCATATTATTTTCACCGCCTCGTTGCTCTTGCTAGACTAAATTGATGGGAGAACCGCCTCACTAGTTCGACAAAAGAAGTCCCTCTGCTATATGATGCGTTCTGCCAAGCTATTTTAATCAAGGCTTCGGAAATGCATAATGCACACGCGTCACTGCCAGCTAACAGCGACAGCACAAATTCGAATATCGCTCTAGGCGCAGCCAGCAATTCGCATTGATTTGTAGTTCCTCTACCGTAGCTAACACTGTAGTTACAATGCTAGCTCGACTTCTTCGACCACAACGATTCCCTCGGCCACGGCCACTCGTGACTGTGACTTTGTGATCGTCATCTAACCCTCAACTGCACAAACCACTTGCGACTGTGTTGCGCTGCCAACATACAGAAGTGCTTGCGCTGATGTCACTGCTACTGTCAAGACTGATTAGAGTTTGGCTCCAGCGCCAGGAGAAACCCAAGCAGGCCTACAGCGGGCATCCATCATGAACGTTCCAATCGAGATTTGGATCGATTCAAGAAACTTCCCTATGATCCCAAAGTATCTGCATTTAGCGCAATGACCGACCACGTCATACGGTCATCATAACAAAATGATGAAACATACAAAACCATTGCGGTTCTGCTTATACAGAAACGACAGGTAGAAGTTATATATATATATATATATATATATATATATATTTTTTTTTTTTTTTAAATACAATTATTATATGTAAATACATGCATACCTCTGTGAAATATATATAGTCATCTACATTTTAAACATCTACATGGATTCGACGGCGTTGGCTTTGTAAGTAAAAATAAATTGTACTAAATAAATTGTCTTTAAACCAGGAACGATTGAGAAACGTATTTACAAGCGATGTGAAATAAATATTTTACAACAACGTAATTGGCACAGGAAACACACTTAAAAAGTACTGCCACCAGCTCTAGTTTGAAGCAAGCCCCACTTCTACTTAAAAAAATTAACAGACAGATTTTTTTATTTGAGAGGGCGTTGGATAAAAGTTATATATGTGTGTGTATATATTTTTATATATGTGTATATATATATATATATATATATGCATACATATATACTTACCTTATTCCTAAGCAAAATATTTTTGAAGGTGTATAATGTTTACTTATTTACTTCACGTGTTACAAAGTCAAAATAGTTTCAGAGTGATAAATCCAAATTGCTTTAAGTAATTTTTTGAACAATAGTTTGCGATTCTATTAGACTTGTGAGGGACGGCACTTGACCTGTTGCTCGAATCTAAAGTATTTGTCAAGTGTGCTGTTTTTTATTCTGATAGAAAATAATGTGGGACAATTCATAAAACGACAATGATGTGGGACAACGTGGATTTTCAAGATATTTCCGCGTATATTAGCTAGACAGCCGCCCATGTGTATGAGTTTATATGACGCTCTAAAGGTGCTAAAACCTGTGCTTGCTATTATAGAAAAAACTACGCAGTATACGCTTATAGCTTGTGTCGTTTGTTTTTCTTATATTATATGTAATTGTAGGGCCGGTTTACTGGCCCATTTATTTTCGTATCTCAGTCAGTTAGCTGCTAAAGACACATCGAGTTCCAAGCCTTACTAATTCTTTTTCAGGCTGAGTATTTTTAGACAAGACTCAAGATTATTACTAAAATATGCGTTATTATTCTACGCCTGGTTAGAGCATAAAACGTTGCCGAGTTTAGTTGCGGGGTGCACTACAAAAGCTGTCAAGTATTGTGTTTAGCAAATCGCAATACACATATATAATCTTGTGGGGGCATACAATTGTGTATATTTGTTGATGTTGCTAAGCTCACTGATTGATGATGGTGTTTTGTTGAAACTGGCCAAAACGTTACGTTGTCAGCGCTTAGCTAGATCGATGTTCTGCTACTCTGTGAAGTGGTATTTTTGTAGCAGCAGGTAGCCCTGAGGGCTATTCACAGCAGGACGACTGCGCAGGCCTCTCCTGTGACCGGTGGTTTCTCACTTTTTTCGTGTACAGCAAAAGCTTCAATTCTTAATCCACGGATCGTCAAGTCGACAATGCATGCGATTGCCATACACACCCGTATTTCATCACGTTGGCGTTAGACACCGACAAACCTAAACAGACACAAGTGCTTATACTCTTAAGAAACCAGCACACTCAGCGCAAGAGCACGAGTGGATTGCTGTGTGTTGCTCGTGTGTACAGCGTTGCTCAATACTGGCTTCAGTGAACTTCAATCGCCTACTTTAATTGCAGTCCACTTCGGCTGACCTCACCGACTAATCCCGCCCGGTTGCCGTGAAAGACCCGTACACTCGTTTCACGCCTTTTCTATTATCAACTCCTGACAAGCCTGGAGTCACCGCATGCAGAGTCAAGTTAGATACTCAAACAACCGATTGCCTCCAACGAACACGCTCGTTGTTCGTTTTGTGCTGCTTGTTTTCCTCTATAGGGGTTGTTGCGGGTATGCATGATATACGTGGCATCACTGACGCCCCCCCCCCCCCCCCCCCCTTCCCAGTGATGCACGTGGGATGAATGCACAGTGATTACTGTGTACGACCCTCCAGTCCATTAAACTCGTATCCCCCCACACGTTAAGTTTGGTATTGCAAGGCCCTTCATCGGTGCACCACGGGGGCACTGGTTCTGCGTTTAATCGCTCCTATGCCCGTGCTTTCTCTTTCGCCTTCTCATACCATGGTACGTCCAGATGGGCCACGCCAAACCCCGGAATCCGAACTTTGGGGAAGTATGTGTCGCCTGCATGCCGCGGCGCTTTTCGGCTTATCGATGCTGATCCACTACCTTAATGGATCGATCGGCATTGTTAGCTGGGCGAGCACCGGTAGTAGCTCCGTTGTAGACTTGATTTGTTTATTTTCCATTTCTGCCTTGCCTTCTGTCTGTCGCGTAGTTCATGGTTTGTTTGTCTTTCGTGTTGTCTCATTTGTTTGTGTTTTGTGCTCATTGGGTGTTTGCTGTGTGTGGCGTGGTGTGTGTATGTGTGATTGGTTGCGCTTGCATCACTTCGGCTGTCCTCGCCTCTGCGAGGACCTCTCGATCGCGTTCAATGCAATGACGTTCTCCTATCGCGCGTATACTTCACTCCCGTTTTCGTCCTGCTCATACGTGACCTGATATCTTGGTCGTTTTTGCCCAAAACACAATACAGATGCTAACAATTATCCGTTCTGTAATGCCCTGCACCGAAATGCCACAGCGCAAGAAGACTTCGGAGACGGCGTCACCAGCCGGTAAAGATTCACAAGGTTAGTTGTACAAATCTAATGTGCAGCAAATGTATGCCTATATATATATATATATATATATATATATATATATATATATATATATAGTTCAGTTTATTTAATTCCAAACACACGCTCCTTACAGAATATCCGGGTTTCATACATCGTTGTATTTGTCATTCCTTCAAATATTGAACGAAGATTACATTTTAGTAATTAAGAACTATGATACGCACATGCAATTAGTGCAATATCAAATCCTAATACTATTGCTACAGTGTAATCGATGTAAATGACTTCTTTTTAGTCAGGCGTAGGCTACAGTAAATAACGGTATCCGTCTATTTGTCCTTCTTGCGCGTACGTCTGCTCTTGGTCTCCGTGTGCTTCTGGTGCCGGCTACGGGGACGATACTGTCGGATTGATGACCGCCGCAGATGACCATATGCCGGGCCATAACATGCGCCCGCATGAACTTCAGCGCAACGTGAAGCGAGCGCAGATGGTGGATCGAGCCTCGCGAATCATGTTCCCCTTCCTATTTCTCATCTTCAACACCGTCTACTGGACCTTCTACCTGTTCCGGGGGGACACCCCCCAATAGGTGGGTAATGAGGACCTACATTGGTATCGCGGCGTGGGAACTCTATTATTTTTGGTGTTTACTCTATACCAGTGACAGCAGCGTTAACAACAACAACAGAAACCAGAATAATAACAATGGTTGCAACAGCACTGACGAAAAAAACGGCGACAGATGTAGTTGTATTAGACACAAGCAAAAAACACTGGTACTTTCGTCATTAGAATTATTATTTCTACAATGCAACAGTTCCCGACATTTTATAGGCGAAACAGAACCATTCATATTTTAGAATGTGAATGAGATTAGCTGGGATCTGTAATTCTAGAAATGACAGTCCTTGCTTGCTCGCGTCGGCGTGTGTACATACGGCAATGTTTGTTCTGCTTTAGCCGACGTCTTTAACTCCACTTTCCGATCACCCTGCAAATGAACCGCCGTTTTACTCACTAGACTAAACTCGTTAGCCATTAAACTATTATGACCACTAATAATGACAGTCATGTCTGGAAACGAGGGCTGATCATAAACAGACATGTGGTATTTTTCTGTAGGCCTGCCTTCGGTCACAGATACTGTAACTGAGTAGGTAACTGACATGGTGAAAATTGTTTAGAAAATTACATTGTCAAGCATCTTCGAAAAATTAGTATTCTTTCTTATCTAAGATGACCTTAAATTTGTATATATATATGCGTGCGTATTTCAGACAGCCAAAATGTATATGTATATAGCCTTGCGCTAGCAAAAAACGTATTCCTAGTCTAAATGCGATTATAGATGCTAGTAATGCTAGTAATATATTTACATATTATCATTATATATATATATATATATATATATATATGAATACTTCGCTCCAAATTGATTTCTATCATTTAACCTTTGCATGATGTATCGCTCGCTGCCGGACAGGACCAGCTTACCGCCTCTCGGGGCAATGGGCCAACCGGGACAAGTGGTCTCGCCTCTCCGGCCTGCGCTCTTGGCGTCATTCTCGGTATCCTGCCAAGAAAGTAGCGGCGTCCTTGAAGAGCACGCTCAGATCGCTGCCGCTCAGCGGCCGGACAACGCTTGTTGAGTTGGCCCACATTTCACCACGTCGTCGCCAGTGTGCGTGCCCGGATCGCATCGAATCGGCTTCAATCGACGACACGCGAGCGACACTCAACACCTCTTTACGTCGTACAACATCCACGGGGGTGACGGCGACACGTCGCAACGGTGGTATGAACCCCATCTGCGGTCCTGGAGCAGCAAGCAATTGGTCCGGTGACGAAGTGTCACCGCGAGGCCGGCCGGCCGGCCGACCGAAATCATACATTCATACGTTGTCGCCGGCCAAATGATTCCTTTCACCACCCTCATTAGAAGCAGCCTGCCTGTCTGAGGACAACTCGACAATGTCCGCCTCCTCGATATGCCGAAACAGACCACCCACGTCTACCCTCGGCGCACCCAGTCCCATCTACCCTACCACTCGGCAACAGGCCATATGGCGTTATGCAAGGCTAACTAAACAATGAAGACCCAAGGGAAGCGCTCAAAAAATCGAAGATCGCGTAAATGTCATCGTTATCGTAATCACCATCATCATCATCGGCATCGACATTATCGTCATTGACACCATCGCCGTCGACATCATGGTCAAGGCCACGCCGGCGACGAAGTCTTCGTGCCGACGATCTAGACACAATCGTGCTCATGTCAGGCGCACATAAGGGGAACGTTGGGTTCATGAACGGATCAGATGTGAACTACAACGAGATCAAGGTCTTCGAGATTATTCGCGAGAAGAGCGGCGGCGGCGCCGACATGTGCCATGAGGAGCTGTAGAATGTACACACAATGCGTATGTATGAAAAAAAAAGACGACCACGACGACGATGATGATGTCGTCGTTGTCAAACACTGATCGAAGCTCAAGAAAGCTCAACACTTCACTCAACATGTTTGGGCACCCATATATATATATATATATGCCCGGTGAATATCATCCACCAACAAGGTGGTTTGAGAGACAGAACGAGAAGGAGGGCGGCAAAGGCGCCCCCTCGTTCTTTCTCCCGTGTGTACGAAGTAATAATAGAGACGTAGACGGATACGTACCAGCGTCACGAAAGCCTATCGCGCACGAAGCGATCGCAGAACTAGCTCTGCTCGATTGCATAGCGAACGTTGAATTTTGTATCATTGTTATGCTCGACGCCTACTATTGTTGGTTTCCTATTACCGCCTATCACTGTCGGCTATATGTTGGTCGGCTGGCTGATACATGACTAATTGTCTTCTAATTGTCAATCCCGGTGTCCCGGTGTGCGAGTACAACAAGGTAAAAGGGTTCCGCCAGGGTAACCCCCCCCCCCTCCTCCTCCCCCCGAGCCCACTCAGCCTCTCCGATGATCCGCAGAGGCGGCTGAATTGAAAGTACGGATTCACATACACTCAGCCTACACGAGTACACACAGTGTAAACCCATGTGCCACTTCAAAGGGGCAGATGTCCTCTCCGCCGATATGTATGGTGCAGTCGATTGGTCTGGCATGGTATGTGTGCAGTGAGCATGCGTATGCGCAGCAGTATCATACGGCTCCCAGGGGCGTATTTATGGCAGCCACCGATCAACCATTATTCCCATTCCTCCCTCTCTCTATCGATCAAATATAGCCGGTCGCTCAACGTAGAACAAACATGTCGACCAACCAATAAATGTCGATTAGATGATGTTTATATCAATATATATATATATATATATATCCTCCAAAAGTCACGCGCAAGCAAATATAATCCATGTGTCGTTAAAATGTACTTAACCAGAACAATGAGAAATGACTAAGCGATAATGGTACCTTATGTTTAAACCTACGCGCCAATATATGGCATACGGTGTAAACCTGGTAAAATGAAACCGAACTCCGAAAAAAAGACTCAGTGGACGGGAGAAATGCGAGGAGATGCCCCAACAGGACGTGCACAATAACGATATATCTGTAAAATAATACTGTACCAGTGGATTTACGTATTAAGTTTGAGCTCACTCCTTTCCGTAGGACTCCATTGATTACCACATGTCAAGAAACTAAGTTTCTTGTTATTGTCGTCTACCCTCTGTTATTGTCAGCCTTTAGCACGAAAGTTCCGTAGACGTCAGCATGTCCGAAGTTTTTATCATCATTGTACGAAAATTGTTTTGTCTTGCGACAAATTCTTACCTGTTACACATTTAATGAATCCAACCTGATCTGTCCCCTATATATATATATATATATATATACGTATATATATATATATATATATATATATATATATATATATATACGCATTCATAGAGACTAACCCAACCGAAATTAGCCGGCATTATCTTCTATGGCGCAACGCTGTTACCGTTGTTACTTGCTCTGTGCTTCTGTATGTACACGTATAGACATCTACACGTTCAAAATGGCACAGGAGTATAATATTTAACATGGTGAGATATTGCAAGAGTCGGCTCAAATTAAATAGAGAGAGAGATTCTCGACGTACTCCACTTGAACCTAGTGTAAAGCTCAGTTTGAGTAGTTGCCTAGGTGCGGAGCGTATTGACTAGACGTCTCGTAAGATAGTTTATGTAGTTAGCAAACAAGTTTGTTACTTTCTAGCGTATGATTAGTTTTTTTGTTGTTGTTACTATTTGCACATGAAGCGACGACATGAGCGTGAACAACAACATATGTCTGCTTCACGATTCCGAACCTGCTCAGGGAGGACAGCCACCTCCCCCCCCACCCCACCGCTGTTAGCACAAACTCACAAGAAATGGCTGTGTCGGATATCTGGAAGCGACTGATTCTATTGATGATGTATGCTGGACGAGATACTCTCACAACGTCAATCGCAACTAAGATTTTTGCTGCTAAGTCTCCGGTCAAAGAATAGCAGTGAAGAGTGCGTTTTTAAGATAGACACTTCACGCTGCCGTCTCTATTTCCAGGAGTGCCCTGGAGGAGTCGTCACGTGGAGCCGCCTAAAGGGTTTTCCTTAACGAGCTTCCGCTAATTACGTCCAAGCTTAGCAATGTATAGGGACTAATTAAATCACGAGAGAAATATACTATCATAGCAAACACACGTTAAATGACAGCAATAACGTAAACAAGAAAAACAACAACAACAACTAGAGATAGGCATCATAAAAATACACGCATAGCTACACAGTTGCGTTGTTAATGAGATAACTAAGAAAAAGTCTAATGAGAGGCTCGCATCTTTGACAGGCTCGCTTAGAACGTTAAGTCCGTAATGTACGACCAAAACGTTGCCAACAAAGAACAAAGACAGTTGTCTGCTAGGGGGAGCATCAGAAAACCACAACAACAACATAAGATTAACAACCATTATGCCACTGAAAACCAATCGTCATTAGTAATACCGTAACTAGTAATAAGTGAAGGAAGTACACCAACTGAGGGGATAAGCGATGCTACGCCTAACAGGTGCTACGAATAGGAAGCGTACTAGTACAAGTAAGAGAACACAAACAAAGGATCATTAAGGTTAAGAGAGGTAACAAAATGTATTGCTTGGAATACAGTACATAATAACCGTACGGAAGATACAAATAACTACGAACGACAACCAACAACAACAGCAGCAGTAAACAAAACAAACAGCAGTCACAGTAACAATAACGAGAGAAACGCCAACAACAGCACCAACACCAACAACAACATTAACGGTGAAAAAAAACAACTACGACAACAACAACAACAACAACAACAAGCACGGCAAAGTTAGTAGCAACACCGACACGCAAAACTTGCGGTTGCCAGCGTCATTACGCACACTCAGGATTTACAACTTTGGCTGCTAGCTGAGAGCTAAAAACTGACGGTCGAGTGGGGTATATGAGCCTCGGGAACATAAATAGATGTCCAGTGAGGTCAGAGCTAAAAAAGAGGCGGCCTATAAAAACCCAGCCATGTATGATCACGGTCATACATTCACCAGCAAACTTCGCTTGTACTACAACGACGACAACAACAACAGTAGCAACAACAACAACAGTAGCAACAACAACAACAACAGTAGCAACAACAACAACAATAACAACAACTATTACTACTGCTAATAGCGGTGACTGTACTTGACAAGTACGTCGCTGTCGAGGCGATTTATCGCTCTCTCACTCACTCACTGGCCGTGGTGGTGGAGATGGTGGTGGTGAATGGCGTGGAGGTCATAGTCACCTCAGACAGGCGGTGGCGGCGGCGGCGGCGGGTGGTATAAAAGAGTATAATAAAAGTGTTCGTAATTCGCTGACTGGAAATGATGTGCAATCAACGGTCAACCGTTAGTGCGCCTAACGTCAAACCTGTCAACGGTGATGTGAACGTACTCCGGCATCCGTCGCCTGTCGTCCGACATGTACCCGCCGACACCAACAAGAACAACAAAAACATGCACTATTGTGTTTCTACTCTATGAAACTACCACCACCGCATAATTGGGCTGCGCCGCCGACGCCGCTCGGTTCTCCAGCACCAACCACTCACTGTATGGCTTCGTTAGCATCATTGCGGGCATCGTATGAGACGAAGAATGAGATCAACTCTGCAACTCGCAGCAACTAATCTGAGACGGCCGCCGGACCGGATCATCTATCTGAGCGTAGCTTTTTTTGTCTCTCGACAACGCCGCGTCACCACGCGACACGATAGAGATCCCACTGGCCAGATAGGGGGACGACCCGACCCTACTCTCAGCATGAAGACGTCTTGAAGCTCGCCATTTCTCTCGGAGCTTCGGACGTCGCTGAGGTCCCCATTATATATATATATATATATATATATATATATATCAAACCAAAAATGCAGTTGCTACGGCGGTTATTTCATACGAGTAAACGTCAAGCTTATTGACTGCCAAAGTCGCTTCGTATGGCTAGCCAGCTAAACACAGCGCATTAACTACACAAAGCATCATATCGGACAGACTTATCATCCCCCTCCTCTTGGAAGGGGACGCATACAGGTAGATATTATCGAATATCTAATACCTCAAGCTCCCTCACACACACACACACATACACGTATATATATATATTTATATATATAATAAGACGTTTGTATCAAAGAGTTGGTACGATAATGACGAAGGGTTACATTTAGACAAATTCGGGAGCACTTAAGCTCCCTCACACACACACATTTATTTATTTATATATATATATATATATATATATATATATATATATATAATGCGACGTTTGTATCAAAGGTTTGATACATTGCTACAATAATGACGAAAGAACACATTTAGACAAATTCGAGACAGTGTTGGTGGAGCTGTTCATCGAACAGCAAGCTATTGCCTTACAGTTAGCAGAATGGCTGCGGTCTTTTTATGAACCAAAACACTGCAGCGGCAGAATAATACAAATGGGGAGCATTACATCAATGGCGTCACAGAACTAGAACATGCAATCGATCGTTTACGTTGCGGTAAGTAAAAGAAAACTATGTCGTTATCATTAACGTAACACTAACTAATAAGTTAATTAATTATTGTTACTGTACAACACTAGTTAGCTCTTATTATTATTATTATTATAATTATCACTAACATGCTGTTGCTTTAGTTCATTGTGAATACTACTATTAGAACCACCACTACGTTAATCATCTACGGATTCGTTCGAACAAACAAGACCTCTCTCTTGTCAGCCGAGTTGCTCCTTCGTCAACGGCATCTGGGAGCAGCATACTTTACATAGTAGATAGATAGATATTACAGATTCATAGGTTACTGCTGCTACCTCATCATTCATCTGCAAAATGCTGTCGGATGGTGGAGAGCCGGAATCAAAGCATATATGTCAGCGGCCCCGTAGAGCGCTGCTTCTCTGCTTGCCTCAGTGAATGTACCTCGCGAGTTCAGGTTCAGGCCGACGAGTGTTTAGGCGTATGGTGGCAGTCGTTGTAGTCTAGGGGGGTTTGATTATACTTGGAGCGCTATCAGCTATTGCCCTGAGCACGAGTTAGGCGAGACATACAGATATATGGATAAACGATTTGTACTGCCCATCATTTATTACACATAATATGCCAGTTAGCTGCTGTTGTTAGCAATAGCTGCACATATTGTCACGATACCACAACAACAACAACAATAACAACAGCAACAGTAGGAACAATAACTAGCAGTAACAATGACAGTGGCACAAAGCAGGAACAAGATCCGTTATAAAGGAAGGACCAGCTACGATAATCTCATAGTCATAGTTGGCGGTGAATAATTAGCTACTAATATAGTCACACTGCAAGCACTTAATACAGCTGGATTCTGAGCTGGTTAAAAGAAAGACGTAATGCTGACTGGTGAGAGGAGGTTGTCACCGAATGACAGCCGACCTACATAAGCTCAAGCCATTGTTAAGCTCAAGCTCGAACCGAAGTCACGAGTTCAAGCCCCGACAGGACCTTTTTATTCCGAAGGGAGTTGATCCATGCGACCTTGCGCCATTCCCGAAACGTCTTCCCCTCCTGTGGCGATAAGCTAGTAAATGCTGGCTAGCTGGGGATCTTGCTAGTTTCGAGTAGCGACCAGGCAAATGACGGCATGTTACTACGACGATGTTACTGAACCTAAATGACGTGGTTTTTGAACAACGGAGCCACGCAACTATGTTACGGCGATCACGTAAGCGACGTTCGATTGAGTAGCTCGAACCTCTGCTTCGATTTACCGCGATTTACCGATTTACCTCGCGGCGATGCCCCATCAGCACCATCAGCATCACAGCCTGACTTGAATATAGCAACTTTTGCAACCAAGTTCACCTGCGATTCGGCCCAAATACCGGCCAATCGTTGAATCGTCGTATCGCTGAACTACACGCGACCTGCTGTGCTAGGCATGTGATGGGCGACCCATTCATCGCAGGTCGCATGAAGCCCCATTGGCAGGGGTCTGTCTGCTCACCACAGCTACTGACCTGGCGCGAGGGTGTGCAAATAAATGTTATCCGTTATTTGACCTGGAGGGAAGTGTGTGTCAAGCTCCATGAGTCTTGCGTGGAGGGCCCGATATTGTGGACTGTGACCGCAAGGCTCCAGTACCGGTACCTGCCACATTAGCCCCATTGCCAAACCGAACCCATTGAACGCTCACAACACCGGGCACAAGACGTGCGGCGTTACCACTGTCATTTGTCGGCGCTGGCTTGTAGAGCCTAGAACACAGGAGCGATGTGTCTGCTTTGCAACGTGGAGTAATGTCTCTCGGTCCGTCGTCGCGACTTCGATGTGGTTGTTTACTTCTCAGAAAGTGAACTCTGCTCTCTCTAAAGATGAAGGTGAACCGAAATAAATAGGGCAGACACTACAATGATGCCTCTACCTGATAGAAAATTAGAACCTGGCCCTTTTTGTATCCACGGTGATTCTTAACAAACCGGAATGAAACAAACGTTAAATTGATAATTCACGTGTTATTTCACGCCTACTTTGCGGAACGGAATTTTTACCTAGGTCAAATGCCAGCGTGAGCAATAAGCTCTCTTTGCTTGATTGGCATCAATGGCAACAGGTCATTGCAGGCCAACCGTACCTGGTGGTAATGAGGCCTGCTAGGCGGCACAGGTTAGGCAATAGGGCTGACGATACGTTACTGGTTAAAAATGTACCGTAAACGGTAAATCCAGTTTGACAGCCTTAACTAAATGACTACACACTCATTGCCAGCTGTCTGCCGAATGAGAAGTATTCGACCAATCGACTCGTGGCGTTTAGAGCTCAAATCTTACATCCAATACCAGCGAATCGCTTAATAAAGCGTCTTCGTTACGACACGACAGACAAATGCAAAACCCATGACTTGTAGATATGCAAATGCATACCTAGTGGCTAAAACTAGAAACTTGCAAGGCACATGTATGAACTCAAGACTTCGAAGGCTTGACAACTATCACTGCTCTGTGGCACAAGCTGGCCAACCTGATGTTCGCCAGGCGAGCCATCCAATAGCGCGTTATGAAGTATTTGACATACAAGGACACACACACACACATCTATATAAATATGAAAACATATCTATATATATATATATTATATATATATATCTATATATCTATAGGTAAACGTGCAGGCATGTGTGTAGACTTCAATTGATCGTTATCGACCTTGATATATCGATCCACCGATTTACATTCGGTCGAGTAAAACGTTATTGTTTAGAAAATGGTTTCAGAAAAACAGGTCGAGATCTCTCCAATGTGATCCAAGGCGGATCGAAGCGGCAGTTCGTCATAATGAGGACAACGTTGTCGTCATTGTTGTTGGTGACTCTCGGCCGAGTGCAAGCGTGTCATTTTCAACTGCTCTCGCATGTCGTCAAAAAGTCAAACAAGTTTACAGGCGATTATAATGTTGCTGTCATTGTTAATACGGCGAGTTCCGCTGCTGCCGCTGCTGCTGCTTACTACCGTTACTATTACTGCAATTCTCAAAGTCATCGGTTTTGCCGATGTCGGTGAAAGGGCGATTCCCAACTGTGAGGATCACATGAGGAAACGACGCTTATCTGTGAACGTGAGGAATGAATGCACGATGACTTTAGGCCTAATCATGTTAACTAATTCTAGTGGCAGTAGCAGCAATAGTAGCAATAACAATAGCAACAATAAGAACAACATGTAGGGAATGCCTATTTTTTGCTAAGGCTTGACGCTCGAAAAACCAATATGCTATCAACATTCATATCAGCGGGGCGAGGTAGAAACAGCAGTTATCTAGAAGATATGGCAGTGGCAACTGTTAATCATACTGTAATTACTTTTATTATTATTATTATTATTATTATTATTATTATTATTATTATTATTATTATTATTATTATTATTATTATTATTGTTATTATTACGAGAATTGCAATTGTTACGACTACTTGGACTTGGATTAAGGCTAAACTACCAGTGCTACACTAAAGTAACTGTAATTGTCAGAATCATGTTAATCGGCAAGTTGATCCAAAATAAAGTGTCTTTGATGTACGCAACAACAGGAAACAAGTGTTGTCATTGATCTCGTGTCGGTGTGCGGACATTTGTACTGCTTTCAAACGATAATGCACAAAAAATCTCCAAAAAATAATTTTAGTTAAAACATTACTAGGGAAGTTCCGTTATAAGAGCGCCACGTGCCAGGTGTCCAAACGCGCCAACACTTGGCGCAACAGTCATGACCCGAATTAACTCCCATACTATATTGGCTTTTGGAGATCGATTCTCCGAAGGACTTCTAGATAAAAAGCAATGATTGTTCTGTCTGTTGTGCGCTTATGTTCAGACACGCGAATGAGAGGTGGTTTTCATTTATGAATGGGACAAATACAGAAAATAGAGCATAGTGCCCAGTCGGAGCTGCGAAGTCAGCCTAGTCATTCATAATTCTTTAGCAGCTTGGCACGATCAACGTTCATGAACATACCATACGCTGACCACACAGGTCCCGGCCGCATGTTGTTAAGTGTCCTGACGTTGCCGGCTTTTGTGGCCAAGCGACAGAGGAAGCGTAAGACCTTTAATTGATTGATCGCTCATAGAAGGTAATATCTAAGGATGTCAACCTAAAAATTATCACGTTTGACTTCTCACTCAAAGTCTCTTCTATTGGACCTTTTTGAACAATAAATTCCACGTGACAGCGTGGAATGCAGAGCTACAGTGTCACAATTTGTATGTAGTTCAAATACATTTTAAAAGGCAAATCAGAGCTCGAGCAGACGCATCAGAAACATCAAAGGCGGCATTGCTTCAGAGTAATCATTGCCTGCCTGGCCTGACCAGGGTCGAATCGTTTCCATGCAAACCTCTAGAACATTAAAGGTATCGCACACAATATTAACGGCAATAGCATGCTTTTCTCGGAGCCCATATTATTTGGCTAACATGCCGAATAAAAATTTATAAAATCTTATAAAGTACCGAAGAAAAAATCATTTTTTAAAGTACTGATATTTGTATGCAATACGCAGGACTCACAATATAATAGAATGGTATCTAGTGAATATTCTTAAGACTATTGAATAAATGCGTCGATAGTGACCGCATTGTTCAGCCTCTTTGCTTTAGATAGCACTAATATAGCTAAAAGTGTTTTTTTTTTTCAAACGATTATACAAGCTTTCTACCATGGAAAGGACATTTCGTAGTATCTTATCTCTAAGTAACTCTTCAAACTGCCGCATGGCATATTCAGTTAATTGACGACCACCTAAGGCTGTTTTATGTATCTAGTTCACGCGCCGGGCATTAATTGCATTATAAATACGTTCTGTTCAGTTAAAATAAATATAAACTGAATAATAACAGAAATACGAATAATCACTATATGACAATTATTTTGATAACGATATCATTATATCGATGCAAACTTGGCTATTTGCTAAACGTATTACATCACTTTTCTGTATTGTTACAATTACATTACATTATACGGGAAGTATCACCGACCCTGGCGCTAACCAACATGTCTTATGACGATGTTTGGTGCAGATGAGGCCGTCAAATGTACAGCGGCACTCATCGCAAGGGTTACGGAACCCAGTTTGATGGTAGAGTTTGTGGTGGAACCCATGGACAGAAAAGGAGTGCCGTGAACGTGGCACTGCTCGGAGAGCACTTCCATTTATGTATTGTCCAGCATTGCCGGTGTCCTGTAAAAAAGTTCTCGTAAAAATACTACACCCCATTTTAGGATATGATACCTAGAGCGGCGCCGTCCTCGATATACTATAAGTTAGCCAGTTTTGTGCGTTTCTAGGGAGGCTCAAACCACCGTGTCAAGAACACTAAGCTGCTGAGCGGATAGGTATTCCCAAATTAGTATCACTTTATATGATGCCACGGAGGCGACCTTCAGGTTAAACTGCATTAGGGCTGCCTTTACTGACAGCCTCACTGACGTGCAATGCTCATATTAACTTGCTGAGACAAATGAGCAGAAAATAATGTGCCGCTTAGCATTAGCTTATCACCCAGATAAGTAAAATCCCAAACGGATTTTACAGGAGCACCACCTAAGCTAAGTTTATCACTTCTCCTAAGCCCCCCCTTTCCTTCGGCTCTGAGCTTGGTAGCTGCTTTCTTCGACACGTTAATCGATACACCGTTGTGCTCGCTGTATGTATCCAGCATTCTCAAAGGTCTTTTTAGATCCATGAACACTCTACTATATACTACGAGCTAAATTATTACTATTGGTGGTAGGCAAACCCCTCGATGTGGGCCAATGGTTACACATTGTTAGCAATGCGCACCTACTCCATAACCCGCCCGCGACGAATGCGATGGGCAAACTCCTTACCCCGGTGTCCCCACAGCGGGCTCCCTTTTGATCTCTCTTTATCGACTTCTTCCGGACATTGCCCATTCCTTGCGTACGTCTTGTAGCAACGTGCTGCCGCCTGTTCGCTGCTTGTCATAATTTTTACGATTATTGTTTAATTAACCACTGTCTTCATCAGCAGGTTGCGAAAATTATGAAGCTCTCGCGGGGTTTTCGGGTCGTGCTCAACGATGGCATCGAGAAATACCAGGCCGTCTACTATCTGCATCTTCACTTGACCGGCGGAAAACAGCTGGCCGCCTGATTCTTCAGGTGTTCACCCTTCTGACGACACAACCAATGCTACGGGGAGGCCTGAAGCATGTACAACGTGTAACAAAAATAAATTCATGAAACACAATCATCGCATACCCGCGTACTCTTTTTTTTAGACACATTCAATATACGATTTAACTCCTGACTGATCCTAATCACTAATTATATATATATATATATATATATATATATACAGTCCGCGAAGAAAATATACAGCCACCTATTTGTGCCACATCACACACATTTATTATAGCTAATAGTGTACAAACTATAGTGATACATGTTCATAGAGTAACAACGAAGACTTTCATCGATATTTGGGGTCTCGGATGACTTTAAAACACGAGATATCTACATTTGGCACAGCTACGCCGCGAAAAAATGATACAGCCACTGGCAAGATGTATGTCTTAGCGAGTGAATTGAGTGGAATAGTGGCGCTTGGGCTCATTTTACGACTCGACGAAAACAAAGGCAAACACATCGAGTGCACTCAGCAACTATATATATATATATATATATATTTTTTTTTTAGATTTTCCGTAAGGCTATTGCCCGTGTACGGTTTTTTTCATGTCATGGCTAAGTTGAATCCACTCCGGCGTTTGCCTTGTCTAAATTGGAAACCATGCAAACAAATTTAAGAGTGGCCGGTCTGGGTCTCGAACCCAGCCATCTTGCTCGGTATATTTAACACTCAGTGAACTTCCCCTTACGTCGGATAACCTCAGAAATGCGGCTTGGTTTAGTGTTGAACAAGTTTCGGATGACGTCCTGCAAGAGCTCGCCCCAAGCCATCACAGTTGCTTCTTTTAGTTCTACCTGGTTCGAAAATTGTTTTTCGTCGGTCTAAACCTTTGGGCCGAGTCAGCCCCATACATTCTCGATGATATTAAGATCAGGTGAGATTGCAGGCCAGCGTAGAACCTCAATGTGACGTTGTTCGAACCAACTTCCGATCAGTTTGGCAATCTCTGAATCGCGGCGTTATCGTGTTGAAAAACTAAATCGGGCCCTCCCATAAGCTCAAAATGCGCCGATTACTCTTCTAATATATCCCCATAGCGCGTCGAGTTAACAGAACCGTCTAAAAACATAATCGACGACTTTGTATGATACCCGATAGCGGCCCAGATCATCACCGAACCGCCATCTGAGTGCCGTTTTGACAAAAATTCGTTCTTCCTTGCGCACATCGTGGAAAAACTAGTGAAATCCATCCGGTTCATCACGATTGAATTTTGTGGAGCCTGGCGCCGCCTTCTTCAAAGGGCCAGGCTAGCCCACCCCTTTGCAGGAGGCGGCGCGCAGCCTGTCCCTATCAGCGTCCAAAGCGCATCTAGTTCTATCTACTAGACCCTTAGCTTGTATAGGGTCGCCGACCATTCTCTGTGGCGCTTAGCATCCGTGGGCTCGTGGCCGCAAAAAACAACTCTCTTTTGCCAGCCTGATTCCTGTCGAGCTTCTAGATCTATGAGTTCCACAGCATGGAGAAGGATTCCAGCATGCTGCATAGACCTTCAGGGGGAAGCCATCAGAGCTAGCTCCGAGAGGACAACGCATGCGGCGACCCTAGACCGCCCGGAAGTGGGGCTTGTTGGCGGGCGTCTGTGGATAGAGCGAGATTCAACCGCGCCTCTAACGTAGTCAGCAAGCGGTAGTTGAGTTACTTAAGAAGTAATGTGGCAACCGAACAGTCTGCACATAGGAACAGGTGGGTGAAACGTAGGGCCGAAAACAAGGACCTCAGAAGCAAAAGGCCTCGGTTAGAACCAACAAAGTGATTGCGCGACATTGCATATTCTAGCTTGGCCACACGGGTTCTCACCACATTGATAAGGATGATTATTATTATTAGTTATTAGCAATAAGCTGGCCGGACCGCCACGACACCATCGACAAAATTCTCGGGAGCGCTTTCAAACAAGCCGGCTGCCGCGTTACAGTGGAGCCTGGTGGAATGCAGAGGGACGGCAGGAGTCGACCGGATGGCGTTACCAGCAGAGCCTAAAACCATAATCGAATGCTGGCGTGGGACGTCACTATCTCCCACGTTGTACTGGCGTTCGGTCTTGAGTCATCTGGCGCCTCGATTCAAGCATGTGTTATTATTATTATTATTATTATTTGCGACAAACAGCCATGCTGCTCATGGATTGCAAAATGCGCTATGCTCATCCACCAATACTCGCCTAAATAATACATGGCGTGGTCAAGTTCCATATTACACTGTGCGGAGCCAAAATGTTCTTGGTAGAAGAGTGCATTTCTCCAATGCAGCCTTCTGTGCTAGGCGCTAATTTCTAAGAGAAGTTTTGTGGTTCTACGACCTGTTCGTGGAATCTCGGACTCTCGCTGGGTTTGTTGTGTCGGGAAAAGGAAAGCACAGAAATGCACGTTCTCCACTTGGGTGGTAAGCGTCAAATGAATATGATTACGAAGTTGAATCCCGTCGGGGTTAAGAATCTATTTGTGCTGCGTACTCTAAACATATACACACAGAGTGAGTGAGAGGAAGAGGGAGGGGGAGAAAGGCAGCACCGCGACAGGACATCGGCGTGCCGCAAAACGGACTACAACTTCAACGGTGAAAGTGACGTAAGATGTCTGTTGCAATACCAAGCTCTCTACGGGCTGCAAAAAATGCGGTGCCGTACCGTAAAATTTAGACATACGCGTTGCGACGAACTTTCCAACGCTGTCTGGGCCTGAAGCCGACAAAACGACACTGTTTGGCTCAGAAGCAATCAGAGTCGAACCGAGAGGGCGACGTTCGTTACAGTTTGGGCTGAAAGAATTGCCTCGGATCGAACTCCGTTTATCTTCGAATAACTAACGTTAAATGTTTACATCTGCTGCCACTTTTGGCGCGAACCCATTTCGGCAACAGTCTGTACGCTTTTAAACAGAACTTTGCGCTTCCCTACAGAGCAAAGCAATCTGTATAGTGGCTCTGCGAGGGCGCGCCAAGGAAGGATTTCATTTAGAACAATGACTCTCATACGCCCTATCGGCTTTTTTTCTCTATCTGAGGTGTTTGATGGTCCAAGGTGTGCTGCATAAAATAAACTCCAGTTTGAAATATCACAAGTCAGCCATTTGGAGCGAATGAGAGAAAATTCGGGTTCGATGTTCTTCACATGAGCCGAAATGCGTCACATCTCTCAACACTGGAACAAACAATCTTGTACATTACTATTTGGTGGGTTGACATGTGCTAGAAATTACGTATATACGTACTACGTATATATATATATATATATATTTTTTTTTTTTATATATATATGAAACACTACTAACCTTAGCTCAACATATAATAGATAGGTTTTATTTTGTTCATGAGTCACTTGCGCATGTACGAATGTTCAGAATATATCGTTCGAATATTCATTGGCGTAGTTGGTTAATTTGAATCATGCTCACCCGTGTCCACGTTAATACAAGCTATGAGGATATTATATTAACAACGTATTTATGATGTTATGTTAAAAATGCTAATAGTAATATTGATAAGATGCTCATGTTGATGAGATAAAAGCTCTTAGGTATTTTCGATCTTAGATCACCACTACCCACGAGCAGTAACACAGTGTCCGGCGGAGTGAACAGCTTCGAGCGTTTGGATTGATTTCTTGCTCCCCGATACGATTTAAGTCCTAGCTAGAATTAGAAACATTTTTAAGGAGGTTGTTTTTCTAGTTCTAGACCAGCCTCCGTCCCCTACGGGCTTGAAATCGCCGTGAGGCGTATCTTCAATGCACCGATGGGCGGACATGTTAGAATATCTTTTTATTTTGTTGTTGTGAAGATGATTATAGTTTCAAATACGTTTACCTACGACAGAGTAAAAGCATTACAGGAGTTGGTTAGAAGCCTCCTAACATGCTCCCGCTCAGACAGCGCGGGCAGCTCAGCCACAGAACGGCAAGTCTCGCCGGCAGTCCTTGGCAAAAGTCGACCCAAAGGTTTAAGGCAATGCCCACTTAAACTCTACATATATACACGGCAGTGTATAATGTACCTACATACGAGTACATGTGACCTCTTTAAGATTACCCTCTGACTTAAAGGATCTTTAAGGCAGAACAGTAACTACCAAATGAGATGTTGAGATATCATCTGGGGTTTCAAAGGGAGTCCTAGCTACAGCTCTCTGCCATAGCGCGCGCCCGCGCATTGTGAACTAAAAAATTCGTCTGTCGTCGTCTGTCGCTTCTGTTGTTATTGTTATTTTTTTTATCGAAAATCGCGGCGACCGAACAGTTTGCACAGTCTGCTAGTTAAGGACATACGATATCGTGCTTGATGAAAGCTCGAACATAATTGATGGTTGTTATTATTGTTGTTGTTGTTTCACTCCTAGTCATTCTATGCCACTGGCCCAAAAATGAGAGTACCTTTTATCACGATCTCTCTCCCTATTTATTTGTAAGAAGGAACTGGTAGCTGATATCGCATCAACTGGCATCGAGGCGTCTGCTCCAAGGTAACATACATAAACAGATGTGTATATATATATATATATGAAATATATGTATATAAACAGGAAGTAAAACTATATGTCATAATAGTTGCCGGCGTGTACTGCTCAATCGGGGTGGTACGCGCGGCGTAAGATACGTGGAAGCCTAGGAGCAATAATACCTAGTGAAACTGCAACTGCAGCAGGACCGAGAAGAACGTGTCAACTCTTGCGGTAAGCTAGGCCGTGTCCTGTCGTACACCCGACCGTGCAGCACGGATGCAGGACAGACAATAAATGCATCACGTACTTGTATACATTGTACACCGGTGCACCGTGCTATATATAGATAATACTACTCACTCATTATGACTCGCCGATATGTCAGGCATCTTATGATAGCAGCGCTTTACGACAATGGCATTATGGTCAGGTCTACACCGGCTACCGGCAGGGGAACGGGGAAATAGTGACAATTCCTTGGATATACAGACAAATACATGTACGACTTTAGTACGACCTCTCTCTCTGTGCCAAATCACTGTATGACAGACACCTCAATAGGTTCGTGGAACTAGCTGGATGTCATACGCGGTTATATGCAACCCGGTTGGGAGTAAGGCAGTACAATTAATTGTTTTTTTTTTCCTAATCGTAGAGTACAATTGAGCGCGCTTCCTATATTTTTGTCCAAACATTGTTGTGCATGTATGTTGTTCGTTGCATTGTTGTATGGCTTGCTTCCTAGTCAATTGTATTTCGTTTGGTTGAAGTTTTACAATTTTTGATTGAAAGTGTTGCCAAGAATAATTTTCCTGTTTAGGTATCTTTTTTTACTGGCGCGTCTCTACGTTTGTAAGCAACGTGTGGACGAGTGGGGCCAAAAGCAAATCCAAATTTGTTTTTCTGCTCACTTGAAAATAACCTATGATTTCTGTATTTACTTTACTAATAATAAGTATAATAACGAATTTTCCTAAGCAGGCAAATTGATATTAGTAAAATACACGCAAGTCTTTTATTCGGACTGTAATTCTACTATTTTCTGTGCACACGCTCATGTCTTGTCGTCAACATGATATTCCTATGTTGTATCGGTATTTTCACACTCAACAATCAGTCAAAATGAGTTGATTTAACGACAACAATAACCATCTCTAAGAGGCTAATTCAGGCAGTGTATAGAGTAGTCTGCATTCTACGTACAGTACCTGTGCGTTTGGTGAATTTCCAGGTGGTTTTGTTGAACCATTGTTTCGTTTTAAGGCCTAAGGAGAACTGCTTCCTGTCGCTACAGCGATATCTGAGCATTCCTTCCCCAATGTTGTAGCTACATAAATGTTTCCGTAAGCATGCGCAAAGTTGAAACATTAAAGTAGGGACGCCAAACGTGAACATTCTCATCGTACGCACTTTGCAAATACTACAGGATAAATCTGTCCATTGTCAGTTCTCGCTGGAGTATGAGCCCTTGTCTATTTTGGGAGGTTCATATCCATCTCTGGGCTAGGGTCAAAATTGTTTCATTCCCAACATATCGACCATGTCATAAATTCATGCCATATCCTGAAATGATATTATTAAGTTTGCATAGTTAGTCTGTGTAATCATGTTAGTTGGCATTAAGGAATAATCTTCTTCCTCACTCTGCCATATTTTTTACGTGTTCTATTTTTGGTCTAACACTAGTATTTACTTTTATAACGCGAACATTTTTGTCTATACAAATATTGTATCACTAATGCATAAGCAATGCCTGTTATTCATTGTAGGTGATGGCCGACGAGGCTGAAAAGGCAAAGTCAGCCGCCCCGGGCGGAGACACGATTTTTGGAAAGATTGTTCGTGGCGAGATTCCTACAAAGTTTCTTTACGAAGATGACAAGGTATGATGTTTAATTGTAATATTTTATAGCCTACTATAAAGCTAATCTTGCTGATATTATGACATTGGCGCGCGTGCTGTTGTTCATGTGCAAAGCATTGCGGTAAATTACACCTGCTGTATCTACCAAGGAGACTCGTTTCGAATAAAATGTTTTCAAATATAGTCAAAAAATAAATAAATATGTTGAAAATGCGGTAATTATGGACATTTTAAACTCAATAGTGCACTATTGAATTTGAATAAATTTGCCGTCCGGAGTAGATAGTTCCATAAAGAAATTATATATATATATATATATATATATATATATATATATATATATATATATATATATATATATATATATATGAGGTTTGGTTGTCTCAAAACGCGCATTTTGTGCTCCCATATCGGGGACTCCCATAACACCAGTGTCACAAATTTTAGTAATTTTGCTGTCACTTCGAAACGAGATATTTCCGGGACCTTGTTTCATTAGGGTAATACTTGTTTTTTGATAGACGCTATACTTCCCTATCTCGCTTTTGAAATGCTCATAGTATCCCGTTGGGTTATATATATAAATATAAATAAAAATGTATCCAATATGTGGAATTTCAGTGCGTGGCGTTCGACGACGTCAACCCACAGGCGCCTGTGCATTTTCTCGTAATACCACGGAAGCCGATAACTCAGCTGTCCGCCGTTGAAGAGGCCGACGAGGCTCTCCTTGGCCATCTACTGTTTGTCGCTCAGAAGGCCAGTCTTCTTCCTCTTCTTATTCATATCGTCCTCTTGAGAGGCCACTAATGTCGTGTATTCTTTATCCTAAATTTATTCTTTGCCCTGTCACCTTAACTTGTATATTGTTTGGGAGCGTGCGCCACTCGCAACGGGAGCAAGTCTCTCGTTGCGAGTGGCGCACGCTCCTTGTGTGTCCTTTATTGAAAAATAAAGGTTTGTTGAGACATTCTCCCAAACAATGCACAAGTTAAGGGCTGGTGGAGTTACATGCGTAAAGCTCTCGTCTATCAGATTTCTCAGCACTTGCAGTTGGTTTTTGCAAGGACCAGGTAGAGCTCATCCTTCTAATGAAAATAAGTTGACGGGTTTAACTCATTGCCAATTTAACTAATAATCATTTGGCTTCAGTCGTGTAGTGAGCATAGCCTTCTACTCGCTGACAATGGGTCGCGAAGTTGATCATAATGCGATGTATAATGGGGCTATGCTGAGTAATTATTTATTGTGCGACACAAACATTCTCAATATATGTACATACATAGGGAGTGGTCTATTGCTCTAATTAGCAATGCCACACGATTGCCAAAATGTTCGACTGTTTTAACAAGAGTGTTCTAACGCAAATTTGATTCCTCGCTGTTTCTGTTAACAGGTAGCCAAACTTAAGAACTTAAACGACGGTTTTCGAACGATGATCAACGATGGCGTGAAAGGATGCCAAAGCGTCTACCATCTTCATATTCACGTTATCGGAGGACGACAGCTCTCGTGGCCACCGGGATAAATTTGCTGCACGCTGCAAAATATTGGTAGATGCACAGTATGTGTTTTGCGTAGACGCTCGATCGTATCAGCCCAACCCAAGGCGCATCCCGTAGGAAATTTCATTGAACGGACGAACAACCACCATATCTGTACGTGGCCATAAAAAAAATTTATATATCTATATTTATATATATATATATATATATATGTATCGGCCGTATTATCAAATACATTTTCTTGTCACACTTTTCATTTTCTTACACACTTGGCTCATGCATTTATGATGGGCAGCCCCTATGGTCTTGCCGCTAAGTGCGTCTAGAAAGGCAGCGTCGTTCTACGACGAATGTGCCAAGACGTGCCCTAAAACCACTAATTACTAATTATCTGTTCTAAGGTAAATAATCAATTATCACCAGTCAGTAATGGTGTATGCGTCATTGGGAAGACAGATGAAAGCGTCGATGCGTCGCTAAAATAAAATCTGTTTCTAGATATTTCCTACTTGTCTATTCTTTGCTTATTAGTGATTAGCGGAGCTATGATGCATTTGCCAAACGAATAGGGACATTTATTTTATTTCATTATTTCTAGTTTCTACTAGAAATAATGAAATAAAAGAAAGGTATCTAGTAGCTGAAAGTGCGCATGCAAGCAATAGCACGGGCTGTACAAAATGTTGGTCATAACCTAACGTAACAAATACTTTATCAGAATTGCACTGCGCGTTAGTTTTCGTAGAACATACATTTACTTATGAACGGTGCTCGTTGTGTTTCTGTACAGTATTACTATAATTGTAATGCGCATTTAAACGAAGCAGTGCTCTTATGCTGGTCGAGTGGAAGACCTTCGTCTTAAATCCAACGTGTCATCAATATCTAGTGAGCGGAAGTGTATGCTTTATTTACGTCTTTACACATTCAACTGGCAATCCTTACCTGTTAAGTGGGACCAATCAAATTTGGACAGATCGCATCTATTTCGTTAGTTATGGCTATCGCATAATTGGAGTAATTGTGTACGACTCACAATTTTCACAGACAGGATTTCATTGTAACGAAGTGTATATATATATTATTTTCGGCTATCCCGAACATTGCAAGGGGTCTAATAAGAACTTTTATTAATGTTAGCGAATTTGTGTTTTAGAATGATGCTTTGTGTTTCAATAGTCTCTCGATAGAGGACAACACCTCGTACGATTCTCTAGTCAAGCGGTAGCGCGGGTGTACTGCACCGCGCAATGTACAAAACGAATAAAAATAGGATAATAATTCCAAAATCAAAGCCATTAGGTATGGCACTAGAATAACAGAATAAGGAGAACTCTTAGTTGTTATACGGGTGCGAATGTATACTGTCCATGCAGTAAAAAGGTAAATAGGTTAGATTTTTTTCTAAAATTTCAAAATCCGACGTCACTTAGTTTTGGTAGCTCGTCGATTAAAATATGGTTGATCTGATATAGATGTCCGTTGCTCAATACCTACACTTTAGCTACCTGCGGTACGTATTACTTATTGGTAAACGCAGGGCAGACCAATGGACGAGCATCCGCCATCGCAAGAAAATATGGTCGGGCATTAAGGTCTCTAAATCTTTCACTTACAAAATATATTACTAAGGTGACACTTTTTGAGCCAGGCAGAACCAGAACATTGGTTTCAGTACGCGTCACTTTTTTTCTAATAATCATATAATAACAGAGTAATGTTTTTTAGATCTACGGCGCAGCATGTTTAAGACACAGCCGCGGAGTATAGATATTATCTTAGCATTAGACACAGGCAAGGGTGCTCATATGAGCTACTTTTCAACCCAATGAGATTTGCAAAATCTGGCTTCTTTTTAAGGAGACGTATTGTCTCCATAACCTAGTAACAAATGCCCTACTTTGGAAAATCTCTCGTTGGCCGGTCTGCACATGTAGGTTTTGACTTTGTTTACTACCGCTGTTATTCGCAACTACAGCCAACACTATAGCTACGGTTTCAATCTAACCTTTTGTACTACTATCATGAATAGTTTTTTGGGGTGACATTTTTGACTTTCAATTGCGCAAAACGAATATAAGCTTCTGCTGCAGACAAGTTATTTTCCTAGCACGTTTTGGCATTTTTGCATATGTTGGTTGCCTAGTCTCGCTAAGAAGCATAATATGCTTAGCCGCCACTGTCTTTTTTAAGCTGTCTAAAAGGTAAGAATGACGGTCCTATAGCAGTAATACCGTAATCTGCAAAATGTTTTTAATCAAGATCTTTTAAATTGAACATTGAGATTCCTCCAGGAGTGAAGCCCATAGCTTTACCGTCCTCTTGTATATATATATATATATATATATATATATATATATATATATATATATATATATATATATATATATATAGGAGATCGGGTTAAAATAATAATGTAGATTGACGTAACGATCAGTTTAATGGATGCCGTTATCACCACAAAATTGGCAAACATTTTCCCTAAAAACTTATATAAATAGGCGCAAGTACTACGAGCCTAGCGTCAGATGCTAAGAAAACATTGAGCTAGCGTTAGTTCGTAACAAAGTAACGGCGTATAATTATGTGATATGTATGTAGTATATAATAAAAAGTTCTGTAACGAAAATTTACATTTAGGTATATTTGAGTAATAAGTAAACATTCGCTTTGTAAACATAGAAGCATTTAGATTCTATCTAGTAGGAATGTATTACGTATTTTGTTATAGGTACAAATACAGAGTAGTTGTTTAAAACAGAAACACTCCTACTAAAACTTATTTTAAAAAACTCCATTATAAATTATATAGGTACATAAGTACGTAAGCTATCTTGCCATTGCCCCCATGTCCTACAAACTGTCTATATTTGTCCGATCGTATGCAGCAGTACAAAACAATGTCTGCTTCATAGAATTGAATATCGATAAAATGTTCGTAACGCATTCATCAAATCTAAGTTTAGTATTTACCACGTGTTATAACATTTACTCTGGAATATTGAAGAGTACAGACAATCTTCATCACATGAATTGTATATGAATTTAACATAGAAATAACGTTTATTTAGTCTGTTGTGAAAACAAGCTTCAAGACGATCAACCGGCGAGTTGGCGAGCCGGCATGTCTACTGTCTGCTCTCAGTTTACGGCTGTTACTCTACCGTATAGTAAGCAAACCGGGCGAAGCTGATGCCGAAACCCTGTCGTTGTCGTGGGACACTAACAAGCGCAATAGAGATATTGGTATATAGGTATATACGGGGAGAGAACAAGCGCGAAAACCACAACCAGAAAATGGTTAAATAGCACGTTTGCCAGCGTAAAACTAGTCAGCCGCCACGAAACGAGAAGTCGAGAGGCGCATTTGTGCGCGTATCGAAATTTGGCTATATATTTATAGCCGTATTTAAATGTGTTTTTCCAGGTGCCACGATCGCCAAGATTGCGGAACCAAGCGTATTCAATCGGTTGATTGCTGACAAATGCTTTCTCTTTCTCGGCGGGTCCATAACGCCACCTCAACGCTGTCTGCACGAGGACGAGATAAAAGTAGAGATCATTCTAATTTGTGTTCACTGAATAGACTTATGCGCTTGTCTACCATTTGTCTTTTAATCCGAGCTCAATAATTTGCTGATGTCACTGTTGTTGTTGAGAGTTATAGAAACAAAGCTCGACGCCAAAAACCGTTTCGTGTATTATCAGATATAGCGTCGGTCGTGTCTCCTGTTTAGCCTTATCGAGTACTACTGGCCAAAAGTAACCTAACCGCTTTTCCCATAAGAGGCATTTCTCTCATCCCTTCCCCTCTCTCGTATTTCTTTCGGTAAGAGAGAGAGAGAGAGAGAAAAAACTTGTCTTTGAAAAGATTTTGTTCGCTGTGTGACCCCTGTACCGGCCGATATCAACAACAAAAACAACAACAACAACAAAAACGATAGGAAACTGAACAATCTTACGCTAGATGTGTTACTTGATTCCGTTCGTCGACAACAATAACGTAAACATTGAAGTACAACGTAAATACATGCGGTAAAGCTACGACCAGCATGACGATAAGAAAAGCAACGCCAGCATAATATAATGAATTAAATCGATACGAGTTTAGACTGTTCGTATATATATATATATATATATATATGTATATATATATATATATATATATATATTATATATATATATATATATATATTTATATATATATATATATATATATATATATATATATATATATATATATGTGAATATCAGCAAAAGCGTGCCTAAGATTCACTCTCAAACATGTATGCGTTTCTCTTCCTAACGTTTCCTATATCATGTTGACAAACTTTCTTTTACACGACCTCGCTTTGTCATTTTACTGCTACCAAGGCTGTTACGTTCGCTGGAGGCGAAATGTATTGTTATGAGCCATAAAAGCGCTGATCCGTTGTTGTGGTTTCCAGCCAAACACCAAATAGCTTCTTGCGTATGTACTCCATTGGCTTACTTAGAACCTAGCAGAACGTTACGTTATAGAAAATATATATATATATATATATATATATATATATATGTTTGTCACACTGTCCAGTCCAGTACATGCAGGCCTGTTCGTAACATGGTTTGCCGACTGTGGCGCTCCGTTAAGTCTTTGAGACATGCGAGGGTAGAGATTATTACAACGCTGAGCCAGCGTGGCCACCTAACAGCGTCTTAAAAACGTCGCAACGTGTAGCTACAATCCTTGTAGTTCTTATGTGATTAATGTGGCGTCTCCCAGCAATCGTTGCTTATTGCCAGCTTTTGACTGAAGACTGCAGAGAATTGTGGATAGATAGCAGATTGCTTGATGAACTATGTTGTGCCATAACACAACATTATAGTTACCAAGATATGAAATCCAAAACCATCCTCGCTTGAAATAAACTAGAGATGTGTAGTTAGAACCTGAGAAGGCCTAATCTGCTCAGATCTAAGCTCAATAAAATATATAGGTGCATACATATCTAACGAAATTCGGTGTACGTCACATTTGTCTGACTTTGTAGAACAACATTAACAACAGATAAAATGTTTGTACGAAGAGCACAAATGGGCATATGGAGATGGCTGTCAGCGTGGCAGCTCGCCAGCTAACTGCCAAGTGGCACATTCCTAATAGAAAAATCATGTTTAATGATAAATAATCAGTAATAGTTGAAGTAAATAATTAAAGGTGTCACTTTTTTCTACACAATATTTTGACAATAAATCAGAAAGTAATAAGAAAACTAAAGTTTATTATAATGTAATAAAATCGCCTGCTTATATGAAGCTTTGATCTTCTTTTGTTGCTGCTGTATATATATATATATATATATATATATATATATATATACATATATTTTTTTTTCAAGGATGGACCGTAATTCATTATGCTATGAGAGAAATAACAAACAAATTTGGATGCTGCGATAGTAAATAATTATTCGTTGCCACGAGGAGGAAGCGATGACTAAATCCACCACTAGCGGCATTTTGTACTACAGGCGCTATTTGATGTTTCCTATTACATTGTTCCATTTGAACAATTCTGCCATGCAAATGCATTTTTTCATCCCCTTTGAAAAGGGAAGACGCTTGTTTGGGACGCGACGATCACCGGACATGCTCGCCTCCTCGAACCTGGAGGCTAGTGCACCCGCCGATGGCTCCGTGGCACGCAAGGCTGGACGACTAAAGATGAACCAATTTGCCCAGCTTGCTAACGAGTTTATGTTCGTGCCGTGTTTGACCCAGTTGGCGAACCCGGCCCCGAGACATTGTCATTTTTCCAGAAGATTGGCAAACGATTCGAACTGGCGACAGGGGAGAAATGATCCCTTGACTATCTACTTCGTGGCGGCCTAATCTAGGAGACTAGTGCGCCGGTCATTATTGTCATTGTCTACTGGGGGTATTGCCGGTTCGATCAAGATTCAAGATTCAAAACGTGGTTTATTATAGGAACTGCATAATACAATGCTTTAGTTCTCATTAAAAAATATATAGGTAATAATTAAAAAAAAAGAAGATAAATGGTTAACTCTCAGTCATAAACTGCCACAAAATAAGTCAATCATGGAGTATCATAAATCATAAACACAACACAAAATAACATGTGTGCCTCAACTATGTCGAAATGTGTTGGTGAGTAGCCATTTCTGGACCATCTGTGTAAAACAATGCAGGGAAGTGATACGACGAATATTCTGTGGTATACTAGTCCATATAACGGGCAAACGAGACATAAAGACATTGCTGACTAGACTTGTTCGTGACTAATGGCCCTACATATATTGTGGCACGTCTCGAGGTCCTACGGAACAAGGGAGCAAGGGGAAAGAAAACATCACAGGGAATAATATTCCGAGTGATTTTAAAGCCCAGCGTGGCTTCGATCCCTGCTGTTGATCGAATTTTCTTTGAGCTATGCTCATTGAGAGTAGATGATAAATCGTACCGATGAGAGTCAGCGGCCATGCTGCCATAAAGACTATTGGGGAAACCCTATCTACATCTCTCAACATTTCCGGCTCTCGGTGCATTGAAGATATGCCTCTGGATGAGTTCAAGCCCTTAAGGGACGGAGGATGGTCTACACCATCTACTTAAGCGGCTATCACTGGCGGTTCAGCGCGGCAGCAATACTGGACACAATGAGGGGCTGCTTCGAGGTTAAGTTTGACTGGTACCAATCCTCATAAGCTCCTTTGTAGTTAGTTATTCACATATCTCTAACCCTAAACATTCAGAAAAAAACGTATTAAAAGTGACAATTATGCACCTACACAATGCACCAGCACTAAAAACAACTATGTTCAATTGTGATCGCATTAAACCCAAGAACAACCATAACTAATTCAACAAGATTTGGCTATTTTGTTCCTTGTTTATGTTTAAGGCTTCTAAACTGACGAGCTCTCTTACTATCTCTTAGACAGACAGTAAGGCATTTGACTAGCCTAGATCGCCCCCTCCAGAATAAGCTCATTTCTGAGCAGCATAATGTCTTCTTCCGAACTTCTGAGTTATAGGTTCAGACTATCTATTTATTTTTAATTCGACTGTAAGGCTATGTGTTATTAGCTTCGAGAATCAGCTTCTTTGCAGAAACTGTTTGCTTTTTCTTGTAACTCACTGAGAAGATCACACAAATGTGACCGAACCTCGAGTATGCTCATAACCCTGGATATAAATATTGTTTACTCGTATTTTTCCTAATTGCTACAAATGCCTCACGAGCATAGCTACCTGATTAGAACTGAGCAATAATGCTTGCATTGATAATTTTTTATATGCATATACATATATATGGACACATGCACTTACGTATATACATATAGAACATGCCTTAAAGCATATGATATACGTATGTACAAACATTTAACGGAAAATAAACAATCTTTGCTAAATTTCTATAGACCTAAACAGCTGGCCTCAACTACTAAGCAAAATGAGTCACGCGCTTGGACTAGTTGTTCACAGAACTCAAATAAGAACGAACTTGCTTTGTGGCGGTCTTAATCGAAGGCGCAAATTGTTTGTTTTCGCTTACCTTCATAAGCTACATCTTAACCCTATATATGATAAGATTCAAACCTTACGCCTGCCCTATACACACACACACAAAAATGGTAGTTGGTGGAACATTTGTTCAGGAATCACAAATTTACACATGTTCATGACGAATTGCAGTGACTGGCGGCCCTAGTACGGACGGCGGCGTAATTGGGGTTCTATAAGAGTACCGTAAGGGCGGCGTAATTCCAAAGTAAGTACACATTTTACTATAACAAATACAATAATTTATTCAACTCGACATTTATGCACTAAGGAAAGGACTAACGCGTCTGACGCACGTAGAGCGATATTCTTATTATTATTCATATTCATGTCGTCGTTGTCGATCGGTTATAATTGCCAATATCTGATCACACATCACATTGTCATAATTGTGTGCTGTTGTCATATTGCATGTGGTTCGTTAGCCTTGTCTTGTCAACTGCCCAGTACGACGGTTTTCATGCATTTGCTCGCTTACTCGCAATTCGCAATTGCTGTCGCGATGTGTAACAACAACAACTCTCGATCGGTTTGACCACCCAACCGCATGTCCGGCCGCCCAAGCATAGCTTGTTTTCTGTTCGAGCGGGCCAGGATACGGTCGGTGGGTGTCACCCATTCGCTCGTCCAAACACCCATTCACTCACTCAGGCACGCACGCGTACATATCATATATATATATATATATATATATATATATATATATATATATATATATATATAATACATATTGCAAGTACACTTCTGCATAATCAGTTAGTTCATATAAATATGTGCATTTTAGGGCAACATCGATCAGCATTCTCTGCCACTACTGTTAGTACTTCTACAACCACTACTTCGACTAAGACTACTGGGGTGGTGGAGGAGGTTGGTACTGCTGCATGTACTGGTAGGGCGGTTGATAGCCGGGCGGCATCGCGTAGGGATTGTAACCGCTCGGCATTGGCACTTGGTACACGGGCGGGAAAGCTGCATAGGGATAGCTGAACATAGGCTGTGGCATGCCAGCCGGCTGCTGAGGGTAGGGCAGTGCTGTAGCGGAGGGTGTTGCGGAAGCTGCTGCTGCCGACGCCCCCGCCGCAGGGGGCGCTGAACCTGTCGTCGTATCGGAGGGTTGGGACGACGACGACGATGACGACGACGTTTGGTACGCGGGTTGTTGCGGTAGCGTCTGCTGGCCCGGCGGCAACGAGGCTGCTCCGGCAAAAGCCTTCGTGAGGTCCTTGATCAGCTCGTCCTTCTCCGTCTTGCGGGCGAAGCAGAAGTCGTTGATCTTGGACTGGTGATTCACCAGAATGGTGGTCAGCTCGCTGTAGAACTTCAGGCCTGCGTCGAGACTGCCCAGCAGCTCGTTGAAAATGCCGTGGGCGGCCGCCAGGTCCTTGAGCATGTCTTCGCGCTTATCTCCGCTGCCGCCACCACCGCCCGTACGGCGGGCAAGCTGCTGATGCGCGCTCTGAATCTTGGTGATGAGCGACTCCTGCGTCGAGAGCGACTCGCGAACACGCTGCTGTAGCGGGCCCAACTTGTGGCCGAGCTCCTCGGCGGTCAGAGCGGTTTCGTTGAGCGCGCCGTCGGCACTTAACGCCTGCAGGAACCGTTCCTTCATGTCGACGGTGGCGGACTTCAGCTCGAATTCGATCACCTCGCGCTCGCTGGTCAGGCGGTCGACTTCCTTCATGAGTTCGCGGAGAGTCTCCACTTCGGGTGTACCCGCTGCCTGGACGCCGGTGGCGCCGTCGGGCAGTTTCCCGCTGAGCTCATTTTCCGAGCCTCCCAGCATCACGATCGAATAGCGGTACTTCTGAAACTTGTCCTGTATCGTTTTGTCTACTTGAATAGCCTTGTCGATGATGCTGCGATACTTGGCCAGTGTTTCGCGCATCGTTTGGTTAAGCCTGTTGGACGGCAGTCGGGTCCACCTCTCTTTAAAGCGCTCCTTCAGGGTGGCATCCGACTTCTCCTCGTCGTCGAGCAGCCGCTGAGACTCGTCGATGATTTCCAGGTTGCGCTGCAGCTGCGGGCCCAGCCCATTCATCTTTTCTTCGATCACCTTCACGCCGCCCTTTTCGCGCACCTCCTGAGCCTTCTTCTCGATGCTGCGCGGCAGCTGTTTTCCGCCGGACACATCTTCGATGGCCGCCGGCAGGTTTAACGACGCCAGGACGCCGTTCAGCTGCTGTGTGGCCGACTTGAGTCGGCCGATCTCCTCACTGATGATCTCGTTCTTTTTAGCCTCCGCCTTCTGGCATCCCTGCGAAACGGACGCCGGAAGCAGAGCCTCGAACAGATCCTCGCGCTTGTCGGCGGCCGACAGCGGCGAACTCAGTGCGATCGCCTTGGCCAGCACGGCCGGTTTGATCGTACCGAGTTGCTTGGCTTCGGGAATGCGCGCGTGGTAGATGAAGTCGTTGTCCTTCTTCGTCTCCTCGTAGAAGCGGTTGGCGCGCCGCTGGATGTCGCTGAAGTGGTCGCCGATCTGTATCGACGTCACCTGGGCCACCTTGCTCTGCATGACCTTGAAGTTGTCGAGCGCGAGCTGAAGTCGCGCCAGCTCCTCGCCGACCTCCTTGTCGGCGCGGACGACCAAGCCGCGGTGGTACTGCGTGACGGCCCGGAACGCCGCCTCCTTCACCTGCACGACGGTGAACCACTCGCGATCCCAGAGGCTGCGCAGCTGCTCGCGGCTCATCTGCTTGTGGACGTCGGTGTACAGCTCCTCGCACTGGCTGGCCACCTGCGCGAGCACGGCGTCCTTTTTGCCGTCCTTCGACGCCTTGTGGTAGAAGCACTCCTGCGCCTGCGCAAGACACAGCGTGTAGAGGACGGTCAGCGTGTCGGGGTGCAGGTCGGGCGTCAGGCTGTCCTGCGTGATCGTCTGCGCCGACGACCGCAGGTGGTGATAGACGCCCGCCGCCATCTGGAAGTACTTCGCCGACGTCTTGAGGCTTTCGTCGTTCGTCGTGTCGGCGCCCTGGCCCGCCGCGATCTGGCTCAGCATCGCGCCGTAGTTGAACAGGATGCAGCTCTTCTCGTAGCCGAGGCACGTCAGCGTCAGGCTGTTCGACGAGCCGAAAAAGCCGCCCTTGTCGAACGCGTCCTTCCACTTGAACGCGATCTGCACCTCGTGCGCCGGCACCTTGCTCTCGAGCGACACCAGCTGGTCGTAGTAGGTGGCCATCGCGTCAACGGACGACTGATGCTTGTCGAGCGTGCGCCAGGTGGCATTCTTGCGCATCGAGTTCAGCGAGTTGAGCGCCGCCGTGTACTCGTGCTTCTCGTCGATGCCGGCGTAGAGAAGGGCGAACGCCGACGTCAACGGCTTGACGAGGTCGACCTCGGACGTCTTCTTGAGCGGAATCGCGATGTAACCGGCCATGGTTGGCCGTTAGTGAGCGACCGGCTTCTCCTCGACCGATGAATGAAGACTCGTCGTTGTTGTCGTTGTCGTCGTCGTCGTCGTTGTCTTCAGTGTCTTCGCGTCACGCGCCGACACGAAACGGAGCGGAAACGTCAGTCAACCAAAGAGAACCGAAAACAAAGCGTGTCCTGCTGAGCGATGTCCTACTCCTACTGAGGAACGGGTTGTTGTCGTTGTTGTTTTCGTTATTTCCGTTGTGGTAGTAGTAGTAGTAGTAAACGTAGTGTTGAAGCAGGTGCTATGCTGTAAACGCATACCAGAACAACAGAGCCGATCGTGAGCTAATGACCTACGAACGGTAGAGTGTGGCAGCCTATTAGCAAAACAACAATACCCCAATTGACTGTCGAATCGATCACACCACCAACAAACAAACAAACAGAAATCAAACAAGCAAACAAGTAAATGAACGGACGAACAGACAGAAGACAAAAGACAAAAGAAAGAAGATCACCAAGAAATCGGAACACCATCCACGACAACGGTTTCGGTCCCGGTCGGAAGACGCCACCGGTCGTTGACGTTATTCTGCGACAGACCAAATAGTAAGTCTAATATGTTTGCTAGACTAACTACGACAAAGATTGCGCCGAAAAACAACTTTTTTTCCTGTCTGGCGTCAACGGCGACCATCAAACACACGATGGCTACTAACTAACTCGTTAGTAGGGCGGTACAGCGATGCGGTTCGGTGGTGGCTGCGATGACAGGCACTAGAACTATGCGTTGTTGATGATTTGCTATTGTGACTAAGCAGCTGACCGTCGCTGTCGTCGTGAGCCAATTCCTACTTACAGCGGTAATCATCAGCCTCAGCACCATCATCATCATTGTCGTCGTCGTCGTCGTCGACACAATCGTCTCCTCTCGAATCACATCACCACATTATCACCATAACCACACACGCACAGGCATAAATATAAACAACAACAGCAACGACATCAAGAACAACATTCAATCTAGCTGCTAACACCTGCTGCTACCACCACCACCATCATCATCGTCACCACTCGATGGTTAGCGCGCCGGAACTTACGGCCCGGCCCAACCGCGCTGCTACTGGTTTAAATGCGAGCGCGCGCGCTAAAATTACGCTCGCAACCAACTTTCAGAAAGGTGAAACGCCCATTCAGGCACACATGTCAAAACGTATACTATATAACAACACTTGTTTGTACAGCCGATTAAGATAGACAGCGTTGAGCGAAATTGTATCGCCTCTAGTTTGGTCTAGAGTTGTTGGTTTCTTCGCATGTTTTAATCCCTCTCGTTAAAAAAAATCATTTAATCATTATTATTATTATTATTAAAACTATTTATTCGCGTTTTTACGTTTTCCTGCTTTTTAAGGCTTTGTCTAAATCTATACCTTGAAAATCGTGGTAACATTGCCTCAGTTTGGCCTATGACATATCAACACGGTATACAACATCAGGTTCATTGACTAAAAGTCTTATATATATATATATATATATATATATACTATTTGCTTTTCATTGTTTTATATAAGCAGACAATAAAGAAGGCACGACAACATTCAGCCAAAAAAAAATCTTGTAATTCTGTCCTTATAGGCACTATTAACATTTGCTGATATTGGTATTACATCTGGCCCACCTCGATACTATAAATAGTTATATTTATAGTATCCTTCTAATGGGCCCCCGTGACGGCGCACACGGACCCAAAGGGTATGCTCTACGTTTGATGTAAAGTAAAAATGCATCTATATCTAAATGTGCATTAATGCATAAATATCTAGATGGTATTTATGATCCGTTTTAAGGTGTCACAATCAGGGTGATTAGCCGGCTGTCAAAGACAGTCGCCGGCGGCCGAATGCGTCCATTCATCGAATGAACGAATCTCTCTCAGCCGAGCCCCCTGAGCCGTCAATCACTAGGGCTACACTTAGCGGTGTTTATTCTACCACTGACTAACTAACTAACTAACTGTCTTGTAGGCTGCTATCATCGATCGCGAGATCGAATCAAAGTGGCGACTTAATCAATCAATCAATCAGTCAGTCAGTCAGTCAATTGTCGTGGCAGTTCGTCCTGGTGTACTGCTGGCGTATCGTGTGTCGCGATACCATTGTTGTTGTTGTTGTTGTTATTGTCAGCGAGCGTCGCGTTTTACGCCCGTTGCTTCTGCTGTTGCTGCTGCTGAAGGTTTGCCGAGTGTTGTGGTTGTGGTTGTGAGACGGCTTTGGCCAGATTGGTTGGTGGGTGATTCGCGCTCGATAGTTCGATACCTACTCGCTGCTGGCTGGCTGGCTGCGTTCGCCTGCCGCAATCAATCGAAATCGCGCCGTCACCAATAACGAATACTGTCTGTCGATCGATCGATCGATCGGGTTAGACAGTGTGCCTGTGTGAGAGTGGTTGACAGAGAGCTGTGCTGAACATCTCGTCACCGGTCGTCTGGTCGTAGAACGAACATCGCGTCGTTTTCACTGTCTAGACTAAAAAAAGGCCAGCAACAACATGCCTCCAAAGGGACGAGGTAAGTCCGATTCGCTTGGCTTGGCCTGGACATCATTGTACTTCGAAGCATAGCGCGTATAACTATCTTGGTTAGACTATTTGGCGGAATACAACTGCCGGTTGGTTGGTCGTATGGCGGTTGTTCCACGTGTGTAATGCCGTGGGTGGTACCGCGCTGATGCAACAGTTAACAAGCCGCTGACAATCAAAGACGACAGTGATGATGATGATGATGATGATAACACGACAATGACAGTATCTGCAGCAACAACAACAGCAGTATCAGCAGCAACAACAACAGTATCTCCAGCAACAACAAAAACAATTGACAACCACATTTTTGACAATTATGATGACTGATCAAACCTGTATGTATAATTCATATTGAATGACATTCGAGTTCACTCATCCGTCAGCATCACAATACGGATGATACGGGCGACACTGACAGTACAGTACAGAACAGAGCAGACCAGATCATACATTTCATACGTGCGTGTCTATCTACCTATCAGAATGAATCATATCATATCGACTCATCGAACCACGGCACGATCGCTACGGACAGGTGTGGGCGGGTTTAGTCGTCATTGTGGCTTTAGGAGATTGTTTGAAACTCGGTAATCATTAAGCTCCCCCTTCCCGCCAGTCCGCTGACCCGCCGCATTAGGAATCGCTGTACCTGCGTTTAGAAGTACTAAATTGAAAGCACTACTAAGCTTATTGATTCCACAACAAACAGATGTTTGGAGGCATCGCCCGCCTTCCGATGCGTCGTGTTGGAATCGAACCCACGAGCCGTGACTTAAGCAGAGTCGCATGACATTTTCTGACACCTCAGAGTACCGCCACCCACATTCGACGCAACAGCGTCAGAGATAGGAGACGATAATTCTCTCTCTCTGCTCGTAACCGGCGTTTAATCTAAAATTGAATACATCATCATCGTCATCAACATCATCACAGTTCGTCTGTGATGATGATGCTGGTGAGGAATATCGTCTTCGATACTCAAACACCCGAGCAAACACGGCGCCACCACAGTGCCAGATCCCTGGAATCTAGCGGCAGAATTTCCCGATCGAAACTTGCTACCTTGCGAAGGCTGGGTAAGGGACGATGCACTACGCCTGAAATCAAACCGAATAGAATACGTACAACAGTTTCCGTACCTGGGAATATTATCTCAACACCGGGAACGACGTTTACCAAGCACGTGGAAGAAAAGTACACGCACCACACAACCTCAGACAGATGCGCTCAATGAATACCTCCTTGAGTGGGACTAAAGAAAGCACAGGCTGAAGTAGACGTGCTGTTCAACGAGACACAGGCAATGAGGTCGAACATCTGGAAGGGCCCGGACTACAGACACCAATACCTGATAACTAGTTTTGCAGTCCATGGCCTCCATACGAAGATATGTATGCGTGGGAAGTATCACGAAGTGTCCCCTAAGTACCAAATGTAAACTTTGTGGGAAGCCGTGCGACACGTTCCATCTCCTACGATATTTTGTCTATGCCACGCACAATAATTAATATTTTTCTGCGGTTAATAAAGCACAACAATAATAATAATAATAAAATATAATAATAATGATTATCAACACCTAGGTTGGGTAAAATTATAAACATATACATCAGACACAACTAATGTTTCCTTCACGTCATTGGGTCTTCTCTCATCTTGCTAGTTCAGCTATTGACTGAACTGCTGGACATACTGCGGCGTGATATCTATCGCACTGGGCAGAGCACCTCGTGCACCTGCAACACTCCGGAGAATTGTGGAATTCTTCTTAATAATAATAATAGCGGGTAGCAGAGCACACCGAACAGGAAAAGAGACGTAAATAGGCAGATCTCGAAAATAGTCTTCACTTTGTACAGGTAGCATTAGTACCCATCAGCAGTTGGACAGCAAAATTCATTCGGGATCTGGCCAGAAGAATGGTAGCAACGACGGGGGACCAGCGCGAGGGAGAATATCTGAGACAGCTTCTGTCTCTCGCGGTGTGTAGAAGCAATGCCACTTCTATAATCAGCGCCATGGGATGAGCAGCTAAATAGCACTTGCTTGAATCGACGCCCGACACGTTCGAACCTCATAACTGTATGCTAATAACACAAATAAGAATTAAATAAATATTATTAATAATAATAATAAGGGTCCACCTTTGGAACCCTCCCTCTAAGTACACCTTGATATATACGGGCTGAGGCTGTTCAAGAAAACGTTTTTCTTTAATCCGTGTTAAGTCCGTGTTGTTTAGTTGTGTGTGCATTAATGTTGTGTCTCTATGTATCGTGACGACGGCGACGACGAGTAAGCTCTTACCTAAAAAAAACAAAAAACGAAATTAATGACTTATTGCTGTGAATTGCTTGAATGAATTTTGATGGATGTCAGGTCGTGGAGGCGCAGGTCACAAAGGTCAGCGAAGACATTTCACCAATCCCGAGGAAGTGGCAGCTCAACAGGAGAAGGAGGAGAAGGAGCGTCAGTGGCGCCGGCAGCGTAATGAGGGCGGAGATGACGAAGACGAGGAGGACGAGAACGGAGAAAAGAAGGCCAACAAAGATTCCTCCGAAGATAGGTGTGTGTTTGCTTATATATATATATATATATATATATATATATATATATATATATATATGTGACTTCGAATCTGCGAGTACGCTCTTGGGGCTCGGCGTCACAATCTTATGGATCTTACCGTCTTAACGTTGCAAGGAACCTTGAGGATATACCGCTCGCACCGAGTCCATAAGAGCGGGGGCTACCATCAAGCAAGGACAAATACAGCTGATTCTTAACCTCACTTGACACCTTTTTACCACCAGTTTTATTAAGGCGAGCTTTGCCGAGTGTGCAAACGTATTGTAAATGATTAGCAAATCATCACAATATTTTCTATATTCATTTATGATCATTAAACTAACATTCAATTATTCAGGTGTCTCGCTGCCATCAACTACTGCACATTGACTGCACTTTTCAGATAGAGAGAGAGAGAGGCAATATTTGTATCTAGAAATACTCTTTTGTCTTTTTGTTGTTACTGTGATTGCCGAGTGCCGAGGTTGTCGATTTCTCCATTCGATTCTCCAGCTTGTTGATTTTTCTTCTTACCTGGTTGCTGTGTAGTGCGTCTTTTCGATACGTTCTTTTCGCTGGTAGTGGTAATATCACTAGATCTGTTTGGAGGAGATTGCCTTTACTCGTTTATGATTGAGGCTATCTTCGCTTCGAGATATATATATATATATATGAATGTGCTCTTCTTCTGTGGATTGTTTTTGGTCAGTTCGTCGGAAGAGTCGAGTGGCGAAGAAGAGCCCGAGGAAGCAAAAGCCAAGGGTGTTGAGGGCTTGATCGAAATCGAGAATCCGAACCGGGTCGTACAGAAACCGCGCAAGGTCGCAACCGTGACCGAGCAGGATGCCGCCCCTCAGCTGAGTCGACGAGAACGCGAAGAGGTCGAGCGGCAGCGTAGCAAAGCGCATTACGAGAAAATGCACGCAGCTGGCCTCACCGAGCAGGTACGTGACGCGACCGGCGACGGTGTTAAGCACCGAGTACGATACCAGATCAGAGTAACTCGACTGGCTATTATAACACCAATAGCAACGATTTCGTTTCATGACAATAACAGCAACAAGTTACAGCTGCAAGACTTTCGCAAACGGCAAATCAAAGTCTCTCTCACTTGCATTATTGTGACAGTCCACACAATACGAGCGACAACAAGTCAAAACAAGAATCACAACGACACTAGCACTTCAGAATAGTCGAATCAAGAACAACAACAACAGCTACAAAATAACTAACCGCGCAAGACTAACAACTGTCATTTCAATTAAACGTGCAGTATCAACTGCTAGAAAAGAAGAGAACAAACCTAAAATTATTGTGGGCACAAAACATGCTAAGCCCGGTGGCGTGGTGCATTCTCGTCGTCGCCTCGCGATCTGAAGAGCGATAGGTCGTAGGTGTAAAGTTTTCGGGCTGACTTTCAGCCAAGATTTAACGTTGTCCACGGAACTGTTTTTCACATAGCTTCATAGACGGACCCCCATCAATACAATTGTGCAACGGTGGGGCTCGAACCCGCGCACCTATATGTCTCCTCCGGTTGCGAGGCGCAGACTTAAGCCACCACGCCACCGGGCTCGACAGGTGTACGGGTTCGAGACCCACCGTTGCACATTTGTTTTTATGGCGTCCGTCTTACGAAGCAATGCGAAAGCATTGCTCCCGTGGACGTTAACTGTTGGTTGAGGGTCAGCCCGAAAGTTTTTTTGGACACAACATGCTTCCTGCAGATATGTAACGGCGAGTATGACAACATACATAATAGAGTTGAGCTTCGGCAAAATGAATAATAGTCGGCTGAACACCAATAACTTTTGTCACAATCGCAATTATGGCGGCGACAACGATAACAGAAATGGTGACTGCATCTATAACGGTAACAAGGAGTTACTAACACCAATAGGGCCTCATTATCTTAGTCAAAATAGTAACACCATCTGCAAACTCGACAACAGTAACAAGACACGCAGGTTACAGCGAGGTTTAACGCTGTTTTTTAATAGACATTTTTATTTGAAGTTACCCTGATCGAACGTAACAATCGTATTGCCGCTCAGACTTCAACTTACACACACATATATATATATATATATATATATATATATATATCATAACGGGTGCATTATATTTGTAAATGTTTTTATTTTATTCTTCCACACATGTGTTCATACATGCAGCAATACAAATCAAAATATATTTTATTTTTGAAGTAACGCATGTTTGACTCTATTCGTTCACGCATACGGTACAACGACTTTCCAGGTATCAAAATAGGCCTATATATATATATTCCTAATCGAATAAGATGTTATTGATGTTCTCTTTACGTTTAGAGTGAGTTATCTTTCAAACCTGATCATAATTTATCGTGTTTTCATTCGATGCGACTGATGTTCGTTTATATTACAGGCTCGCGCTGATCTCGCCCGCTTGGCCATCATCAAAAAGCAACGCGAAGACCAGGCCCGTAAAAAGGCCGAAGAAAAGCGGATCGCCGACGAAAAGGCTGCAGCCGCGGCTTCCGGAAAGAAATAGCAATACGACAGACATGGATGATGTTGACTAGGTGAATAGATGCTGCTACTGTTGAAGAATTTATTGTGGCGGCAGTGGGATTAACAAAAACAAAAGACGTGTTTGCAGAAAACGTTTGCAGTGTCTAAGGGATGCAATGCGAGGCACCATGACAGCGGCACACTCGGCCAGGCTTAGGAACAAAACGAAAATGGCCTAATCGAAGAACGTGTTGACGATCCTGTCAATTTACGGCATTTGACGATTACGGCTTGTCGAATAGCGGTGTCACTAACGCGTGTGATGGTGACCCTAATGTTGTTTCCACGGGCGTTTGCTTAATGCGTAAGCGAATGAGCGTCTCTGTGTGTGGCTGTACTCGTTAATGGCTAGGTTGTTGTTGCTGTAGTTTTCATACGTACTTTTGGAGGTCGATGAGAAATATATACTCAAGACCAAAACTCATCTGGTCTTGGGCGGCGTTTGTGGGCAGGTTCATAGATTGGTGCGTATGCGCTATATAAGAACTTCAGCCAGTCTCTCTATCTCTCTAGAAGGACTCCTCAAGTGCTCCTTCACAGGGCATCACGTTGTACATACAGCCCGTTGTTCAACTCTACGAGGGGGAGAGAAGACGACAATTCAACCTTGATGGACCATCATTACATCATGGTCCCTTCGCAATGGACTTACGATTATGCTGCACTATTCTCTGCGACTTTCCATTACACAAACACGTATACATTTTGATATTATCGGCCCATTTTTGTTCGTGTATGAAATTGAATTTACCGAGGGAAACCATTAAAATATCTGTGAACGAAATCTGGTCACCTGGCAGAACGCATCGGCTTTGTCTTAAATTTGTTTGCCCTTCAATACATAGATCATTTAATATTTCAGCTTTGTACGGTGTAGTAGAATCGCGTCAGCAATTACCGGAAAGCCGCACACCCTTTCCGTGTTTTCCATTTGGCGGGAATCGTGCCTATTGTAAGACTGCCTCACGATCTAATGATGCATCACTGGCTCGCAAAAACGACAGCCCTAGCAAGTGTACATTGTTGAGAGAAATTTAGCGTATATATAAATATTCATATATATATATATATAAGCATGAGTACAAGAGCGTGATAACATTTCTAATAAAAGGAGACGGCTTTACGTGTTGCGGTATTGATCATAGGAGCAAGGGGCACGTAAGCCTCTTAGCTTTGAAAAAACGCGAAGAAAAACGTCTGAAAGTCGAACGTAAAGGTCGCGAGGATTCTCCAGTCAGTTACAATTGTGCGAGCGGCCAAGTAATAAAGTGCGCTAAAGTATGCTCCGTGTCGTGACATTATAGATTACATGCCGTAAAACATACTCCAATGTATATGCAGACTTTACTATAGTACATACTGTGTTTCGAAGGAAGTGGTTGTTGATGAAACATCTTTAACAAAACATATCGTTTACGTTTTAAAGTATTCGCAGTCGGATTAGCTTATCAAGCCAAAGTTACCTTTCACAAAAGTAAGTCTCTACGAAAATTTACAAATGGGAGGCCATCATTGGCATCGTTATTACTGTAAAGGCTCTGTAAATAGATAATAATGCTAATTTTCATATTTTTTAAACGATTTTTTTGTTTAAACGAAACAACTCGTTTAAGCGAGCCTTCTTCTTCTTTTTTCCTTTTTTTTTGCGAGCACCTGGCGTAAATTTAATTCTTTTAACAGTTACTGTACATCAAAAAATTGTCGGCGTACAATATTGGCCAATTTGTTTTCTTGTTAAAGAGGTTTTTGTCATGTTTTTGGCGCCTTCGTAGTGGTGGTTGCGAGATTCTGTGGGCATTTAAAAATTACTCTTCAAGTTCAAACCCGGACACATCGCGGCAGATCATTTGTAAGGATTTTATAGTAGAATTCTGAACATTTTGTAGTACTCACTACCGCCCGACTGGAAAGCGACTATTACGAGTTCGCTAGCCCGCTCAAACAGCACCCGTTCTCTACTTGCTTCGCGCTAACGAAGTACTACTAATGTATTATCATGCCTCCTTATATATATCCCCAGATTGCTTCAACAATTTTTCAACATAAGAACGCTATCCCATATATATATATATATATATATATATACTGAGAATGACTCGTGACACCATTAAAAGTTAGATGGCACATTAAAGTGGGTGTTTCCATAGTCACCTTACTTTGTGCCGGTCTGAGCTTTAACGCAGGAGCCATGTAGAGAGTACCGTTTCTTCATTATTTGAGTGCGAGTATAGAATGTTCTATAAAAAACAAAAGGCTTGATTTTCCAGATTCGTAAAGAAGTACATAGCGGCGATATACATCAAGTTTTTGAACATTCCCGCGCAGTGGAGAGTGATTTTGACTAAAATATCGGATAGCTTCATCTTTGTTGATGCTTGGGTAGCACCTTCGAGTTGCTTCTCTTACAAAGAACAATGGGATGAAATACTCAAAATCGAGCTGCGTACTGTTCTTTTAGTACAACTTCCAACGAGTATTGAGTCGCCCTGTGCGAACAACATGGCGACGAACATGTGGTTTGTGTAAAGGCTTTTAAACTTCTCATTGGCGATTGTTTTTCCACCTCGACAGCGCGCCACCCCACTGGACTGAAAACGCTGAGGCTCTTCTCGCCGCATCTAGTGTCACGCTGATGAAGCATTTAGCTTATCTTTCGACTTTGCACTCTGGAATGTTTCCTTTTCCAAAAATAAACTAATTAAAATTAGAGGACGGCCTTTCAATTCACATATTTGCGTACATGCTATCGGTGCCTAGCTCGCGTTTTGGAAGTGTGCTTCGATGCGCGGCTCCATCGCCTCAAATGTATACAAACAGTTGGAAATTAGTCAAAATCTAAATAATGTTTCTGCTTTCAGAAAACAGTTGTCTGTATTATATCATATAAATATTTACAACTGTGCCAGGTCCCTACGTATAGTACACCATGGACGCTGCTGAAATGATTGGTTGAATTATCGGTTAGAAGTCATCCTATATTACACTGCAAACTTAGTTTACTTTAATGTTACAACGGCTACTGTTACCACTATAAAATGTCTGAGTTGATGACGCCTACATAGAATGCGCAAATATTTTCAAACAACCAAGGCTTATGAGCAATCTTGTTAGGCCCATATAGACCTGACAAGATCTAAGTCGACGCATTGCCTCTGCGTATAGTCACGTCATCCACTTATAACAACGATACTTGAATATACTTGTTTGTAGTAATGGAACATATATATATATATATATATATATATATATATATAATCCTTGTTTTTGTTTGTTTTACATATTTACATGGCATATTGATATAATGCGATTGTGCAATTTGTACTGTGGAACTTTTGTAAGATTTTGACCCGACCAAACCAATGAGATACGCTGACAACGTAAAGCTGTTAACTTTGCCTCCACCTAAAAACAAGGGGCTACTGTAATGTCATCGACCGTATAACAACAGCAAATTCAGCAGGGGGAGGCATCAATATCTTCCTCGACCGAATCTGCTAAGTCTCGTCGCTAAGGGTCTACAATGCCGCTGGCGCTAACTCTGCGTTCGAGGCTTTTAGGGAAATTCTGCTCTCTCTTAATGTGACCACGGTTAAAGCTCGAAGTTCGGATAGTTAATCTAAAACAACGTTTTTTCTTGCTTCCGAGCCTCCAGCAAGTAAACGGAAATGTACGTAAGCTGCGCATTTCCGTTGGCATCGAATTATAAAATATCTTTACATTTAAGCAACGCATAGTAAAAGCTGTGCTCGTTACCTTAAAGCTCTGCTAGGAGTGTATTCTATAAAGATGGTTTTGACAAACTGAAGGTTCATAGGCGTCAGGTTTGGAAATGTATGCATAGAATTTGTCAATGAGATTTGGCTGAATGAGGTGATGGTTCATTCACGGTCAGTCCTCACTGTTGGTTTGGATCAAGTAGTCGACGAACCTATGACAGTTGCCGACGATCTAAATAGGCATCTCGCCATTGTTGGCTCTACCATAATTGAATTACTTCAACTAGTTATTGATTCTTGGCCTTTACTCGATAAAGTATGGATCAATGGTTCCTCATAGCTCGCAGTGGACTCGGTCCGCGCGACGGAGGTCCGTACTACCCAGTCTAAGCTGCGGTATGAAGGAAATGCCGACGTTTCTGTTTAAGCTAGCCGTCTATGCTGTAGCTGGTCCGTATGCAAAATTTTTTTTTGCCGTTTTTACGGAAGTATTTCCTGGAACGATAGTTGATACAAAGAAAATCTTAAGTCTTAGCCGCTAAATGGCATCCAATATATATCGTGAGCTATATCTCTCGGATCTTCGAGAACGCAGCGCCTCTGCGCTTGGCCTTTTATATTTTGTTTTATTAGATTATTTTATATATTTATTATAAAAACTAAGTTGGGTCGGGCTTCTTGTGTCAAACCAATTCAGTTTTCCAAGGGTAGGGGTCCTACCGAAGTTGCATTGACTCACTTATAGCACATGGCCTGTCGGGTTGGGAGTATATGGGGGATCCTCGACAACTTAGAACTTTAGTTACCGCAGTTTGGCCATGGCAACACGAGACGTGTGGGCGGGTGCATTGTCATTGTGGTGAAACAGCATAGCCTTTTTCTGCATTGCGGGCAGTCGTGCTGTGATGAGCTCCTTCAGGTGCCTCCTCGGTGTCCATATTACCTCCTTTAAATGAGGTAATCCATTTGGTAATGGCACTGTACGCCGGTGCTTTAGTTCTCTAAACTGCATTTAATTTAGCTTTAATTCGCGATGCAATTATGCTTTCAAAAATGTTTAATCACAGCACGGTACCCTTGCTTCTCTGCTTTTACTGCAGGTGTAAGATTACAGTTACTACAAACACAATTCGAAACCAATCCACATGATACTTATTTTAGTTACTTGCAGGTTACATCTTCTCCAGCGCTGTAGTCGGCATGCGCTTCTCCAAATTCAAGACAGGCAATGCTACAAACTTTTTGATCCACCTAGTGTATATACATATATATACATATATCATCTAGCAAAAGTTTTGGAAGCCATTTTTACGTCGCAAAGAAAGGCAAAATTATGAGACATTTATTTTTTTTGGAAATAGAGGTACAACGATTATTAGGGGGTCGCTTTGCGTAGCTGATGAACGGCTGTACATTGTTTGTTGAGATAATTCAAGTGAGATGGAAGACGTCGTGTACAGTACCATTCGAAAGCCTTATATCAAAGTGGGACAATAAAAATGAAAGTCGGACGAAGAAGTTGATAACTGTATAAGTGTCAATGGTATATGCATACTCAATATGGGTGAAATAAATGTGATGGTGATGATGCTGAGAAATAGAGGTACAATTTCCCAGCAGGAGCACGCAAGAGCGTGACCACTAGACTTCATTACAAAGCTATGAAACACTACAAAGATTGTTGGACGCCTTAACGATCTTGTGATGGGGTGATAAGTGAAAACGAACTCACTCGAAGTGAACTCGAAAGTGAAAACTCCCCGAAAGCCTACCTCGAAGAACGGAGGTCGTCGAAAACACACTTTTCTAGAGGTAGCCTTTTGTTTTTATCTGGCAATCAAAAAAAGTTTAAAGTCTTTATCGGGTCGAGTCCGTCAAGCGTTTCAACAAGCTCTCGCTATTAATGGAATTTAAGAAACGCTATGTTGTCGGCCCGTTATGGTTGTGCGCGATATTCGATGTAAGAAGTATCCAATGCCGATCTAGTCAGAAAGCGCGCCTGACAAGAAATCTGTATGTATGCCGCGTGTCGTCTGTGATACACAGAATAGCAGATCAGTTACTTATCCATTGCTTACGCTTAGGATGTTAGGCTTGGAGGCATTGCTAGGAGGTATGCCGCGTCGCCCTCCGTATGCCCGGGGACTCCCAAATAGCTGTTTCCTTAGGATACTTACTAGCTGACGTAGTTCGGCAAACACGTTCGCCGCCGGCTTCTGGGTCAAGTTCGTCTGCGTGACCGCGATCATCATTTTCATAATCGTCATCACCACCATCACCATCAGCAATCAGCCCAGCTTTTTGTTGTTGTTGTTGTTAGTGTTGTTGCTGTGGTTGTTGTTGTTAGTGTTGTTGCTGTTGTTGTTGTTGTTGTTGTTGTCGTCGTGGTCGCCGTCGCGATGGCCACGTATAGGGCCACCACCGCTCTTGATTGGTCCTGTGGGGATTTGCGTATAGTCTGCGGGCGCCGCAGGCAGGGAGGGACTCATGGTGGTGATGGCAATGATGATGACGACGACGACGACGACGAAATGAGGCCAACCTAGAGGCCAACCCGAGGCGACGCCAGGGTCACCACAGGGCGCGTGCAGAAATCGTATCACCGGTACGACGGTGAAGCATTCGTTTCACAGATGTCGGATATCGTTCCGCTATTCCGCTATCCGCCTGTAACGCCGCTTCGGAGTCGGTGGCGGCCTGGCAGTGCGGTGTGGTGGAACGTGTCGCCCAGGTTGCACTGTTATGTAACCTTGACCGCCCCCCCCACGGCCCTCCCAAAAATGCCCCGCGATTTCCCGTGTGGGAACTATGAGCTAGCAGCGGGCTGATGATGGTAGAGTAGGTGGTGGCTGGGGGGGAACGTGGTGGGGAATGGTGAATTAGGGGGACATGATGATGCACGTTCGGCAGACAGCGTACGGTACACATAACTTTAGGGCGAACGCACGAAAATCATCGCATTCCCTACAATGTAAATCGGAGCGACGTTATCGTTAATTGCTTTACTGGTGGGTTGTGGCTGTTGCTCTGAACGCTGTGCCGCCGGCACGCTACCCGCTGCGCCGTCATTGACGTCATCTTGAGAGAAAAAGAAGAGCAGGGGGATGTTCAAGGAGACCAGTTGCCAACTATTTCCAATTTATAACGAGCCACGGGTAGCAGCTCATTGGTTCGTTCGACGCAAGAGCAGTGGACGGTTTACATTTTTATCATATATAAATATATATATGTATATATATATATATATATATATGTATATATATATATATATATACATATATATACATATATATATATATATATATATATATATATATATATATATATATATATATATATATATATATATATATATATATACATATATATATATATATATCCCTCAGAATTCGCCCAACAAACTTTGGTGTAGTACCACTCGACAAAAAATCATTTTTTCTAATAAGACAAACGGCGGTAATGTCTTCTTTTGGAGTGAAAACTAAATTACCAAAAATGGTTGTATAAACCAGCGATTGCGAGAGCCCTATCGACAAACTCCTGTGTGTATGAAGAAACATTTTGCATCTGTTGATTTGCATTCTACGTTAGCATAGAACAAATTCTGTGTTGAAGATAATTCTTAAGAAATGAAACTCTTTGCGATTCTTATATTTTGGCTTTTACGATAAATTACCAATTTTTAGAAGACATTTCCGCTTTCTTGTTCGATTGAAAAAAATTGCCTAGTTGTACTACATCACAGCGTTTGTTTGACGAATTCTGGGAGATCCTATATATATATATGCTGCATTCCCACTGCAAATGACAACGACCGTTGTCTCAAAAATTGACCTTCTATTCGATTGTTCCTGACCTCTTGAGTTTGCTACCCTAATTCCTTGAGAAGTGCTTAGGTTCCCTTGCTGATTTGTCCTAGTGTCTTCATGGCAATAGGCACAAAGGTATATCTTATTTCCAATCCAGCGTATATACTCCGATAAGAATAGTATTTCTAAGACCTTCTGAATTGCATCCTCTCTCTTCTGACGCGAGTCCCCGACAGCAACAATTTCACATTTTGAGGATTCAGTGTCAATCCCCCATCTTTTTAAACTGCAGCACTGTTCTTGTCGCGATGATATTCGCAGGGCCAGCAAGCACGGCCAAAGTGAGAGATCTCTGTAACCTTACAGACTGACTCTGTAACCTTACAGATAGGCAAAAGCTCTGGAGATTTGATCATCACTGAATCCAGTATCTTGTCCCCTCTTAACGTATTAACTGCACTTCAGAAATACATTTTGGCCAGAACGTCGTTACTTGGTTCTCAGTCTCCGAGACGGCGCGTGTAGCCTGTACTACTGCTTCTGCGCCGCGTTTAACAGCCACTCCAACTTGATATGGCAGGATCGCGGTCGAAATGGCCTTCTTATTTGTCGTCATTGTTATCTTTTGTCAATCCGCAAGCTATGAGCCTTGAAGAATTTTTTTTAAAGAGCTGTAAGACTTGCTCCATATGAAATGAAATTTCTTTTTTATGTAAGTTCGTTATGATACTTGCTCCATATAATACTGATAAACAAAATAAAGGTAACGTGCCGTTTAACACTCTGCCCAGGAATATGCGCAGACCATTTAGCAGGCAGACGAAGGAACGATTTGATCTAGCATATCTCGCATATGACGTGGTCGCAGTCCACCCATTCCGGCTCTGCTCGCAACAGGAAATGAGCGAATTGCGTCTAAGGTCACCGAACTTCGACGCTTTCACAGGACCAAACTATTTACTCGAAGAGCTCTAAGCGCCGGACGGCCGGGGGTGGCTGGTGCTCAATCCGGTTTCCTCATTTCAATTCACGCTCTGTGCGGGAGTACGTAGTGCTTGAGGACAGCAGGGCTCTGGCGGCAGAACTGGGGCATCGCCTTCGGCTAGTTTTTTGCAACACGCCATAGACAAACTCTGTCTCGTGTTCATCGGAGCCGTCTAGCCTAGTAATCAATTGGGGTTTTCATAACAGCCTGCAAAGACTTGATATTCATTTTTTTCTCCGCTTATGCATATGCTATTACTTTGATTAACATCTACTTCTAGTCCTCTTGATGCAACCAGCACACGATTTCCGACCGAACCCCTGGGTAACCTCCGCTGTACAAAGGCTGTATGCTTTCGAGGGTATTTGCAAGCACTCATGAATGAATCTAAGTTTTTCATTTATTCATGCAAGACTACGTCCCCCCCCCCCCCCGCTGCCCGTCGATGACGTGCATAAGCTCGCCTGCGTAGAAAAAATTGCCGCTTTTCACAAACTTCACTAGCTGGCCATTCAAGATCTAGGGCTTAAGATCCTAACTGTGCAAAACAAAAAAAAAACATCGTAATGAATTCGGTAGAACGCCCTTGGGAGTTGAACGAATCTCTTTGGGATTCGACCAAATCTCTCTGGGAGTCGGGAAAGTAGAAAGTCGTCTAAGTCGAGTAGACTTCTTTCACATTTGTCTATCAATATGTTGTCTTACATATGGTAAAGCTAGACTAGTTTGAGCCCACTCAATGAGCCCAATCAAACTCGTATAAGTCACCAGATGGCGAAAGATGTTTACTGCGTGCGAACTGCGTGTATCACTTGTCGGAGCAACGAAGTGGAGAAGAAGATGATCGACGGCCTTGGCTGGCTCTAGGAGTCGCTGGTTCGATTTCGGTGTGACGCATAACCGCACTTTCGAAGCACGCAATTTGTCATTACCGACCCTTGAGCAATTCTCGCTCTCGTTCGAGGTCAATCCGTCTACGAGAGGCCGACGTTTTAACAGTAGTGCCGGTACTGTTACCCCTTATCTCATATACACGAGGTAACGCCGGTTTTTTTTTTTTTTGTTCTGGGAGGTTTCGGTAATGCATGATGCACATGCGCCACTAGCAGCCTGCGTGACTAGTGTGAGACTCGCAAACCCACTAAACCCGGATTCCTCCCCACCCCCCCAGGCTCGGTATTACTTTGGCATTACATCGAAACGCCGGTTACCTCGTGCGGCCTCGCCCTAGTTCTCTGGGGTGAGGTGTCTTCCTCTCTCCCCCCCTCTCTCTCTCTCTCTCTCTGGCTCGCGCCTGCAGACGAGGAAGGTCATCGAGCGAGAGACCTGATGTCGACACGCCAAAGTCCGCGCCCCCGGGGCAGAAATAGACAAAGATGTACACATGAAATAGGAGAGAGGCCGAAAGGTAGAGCAAGCAATAGATAGAAAGAGATAGAGGTGGGGGAGAGGAACATCGACCAAACCTACGAGTAAAACCCATTCTCCGATGGCTAAACATCGAGTCACTAGAGGCGACAACTAAGCACGGAGTCGTGTCGACAAATGTCGCCTCCGCCGGCTTCTCTTCGCCGATTACCCATCAGGCGTCAAGGACGATGTCGGGGAGAGCACGCGTTTGTTAAGGAAGCAACGTGCTTGGCTCAAAGCCCGAGGGCCACCTACTTACTAATTGCCTCAGGGCCTTGCTACTGCAAGCGTGAGAATGAGATAAGAGAAACAGCGCCCGAGAGAGAGAGAGAGGAATGTGGAAAAAAGGGTACTTGAGATGGCTCTAAACGACAATGATCCAGCCCAATGAACAAACCCATCTAGCTACCAGTGCGGCTATTATAGATCGGATAATTGGCAAGATTGGCCGTCTTGTTCAGGTGAATCTATAGCGCCTGCCCGCCCTGATAAATACTCTTAATGTGTATGTGTATATATATATTTATGATGCGAACTGCATTTCTAAACGCTTAAAATGATGAATCACACAACGACACAGAACATCACACTCGACAAAACGGAGGAATGTATTGTATAAGCACTTTGTACAAAAAGTATTCACAATAGGTATGCATCACGAGGACTTCTACCACATGATTTGATGCGTCGTACAGCATTTTCACATTACGCAACAACCGTACGTAAAAAAACGTGAACAATTCTGACTATCTAATCTGAGTGGAATCCGCCCGATACAAAGCACAACAATCCCAATTCAGGGTATACCTAGATCACAGGCCTTCTTTAGACCTTGAAATTAAAAGCCATTATTGTAATTCGCGAGCGAAGGGGTGCTTTGCAGTGTGGTACCTAATGCTTATGGGAATGCAATTCCAGGTTTCAGGGAGGCGGCAAGTGTTGGCTAGACTTAAAGGATACTGGGGACACTGCAAAAGTTGATCGACGCGTTTGGGTACCTTTTATCTAAACTCGTTGGAGTTATTGGCAGTAGATATCCGTGTTGATGGATCGTCTGGTTGCTTCTTAAAAGTTTTAATTGAACGATGCCTCTGATATCCTAGCAACAATACAATATAACCATATTTGGGTAAGCTTTTGTTTGGACTGACTCTGCAGTCAGCCTGCGTTTTCGGACAAGATTATTGGCCTGCTTACATTCATACATAAAAACATTTTTCAACGCAGGCAACCAAATTATACAAGAACGAATCTCGGCGGCGATGGCGATTGAGAAGTGAAGTGTAGACGTGCAAGCCCCAATTCTTGGCGTCACTCAATCTGTAAGGAGTTCACTTACAGAGCTTGAAAGTTGCTCCAAGTTTTTGGACGCCCTGTCAATGGCTGCTTGGTCAACTTAAACCTATTCGCCGAGTTCTAGAGTAGTACCCGCTTGATTTTGCTGTTTCCTAAGCGCAGAACGTTCCCATTCAGTATAAGAGGTCGACCGCACATTAGATTATCACATTCCAATTAGATTTATTTCACTCACATTGAGTATAATATACAGTTCACGATGTTTCTTCATAATACTCTATCTTCTTCACGCTTTCGGCGAGAGAAGTAGTGTAACGATGTTTTGTTCAGCGCTGTGCATCCCACTGCATGGTACTTGGCACACCTCTTCAGGCAGAACCGGCAGGTGCACAACTCGTACTCCTCGTGAAAGGCTGCGTTTGAACATACCAGGTAGTGATAACCATGCACTATGTACCTGGTGTATACGTGGCGACTGTCACATGCAGGACCAGACCAAAGGTGCACGGCATTGAAAACGTCCAAACCACCGTCCAAACCACATTAGATTATCGTCCAAGTTAAAATCGCTACAACGAAACTTGGCCAACGATTTTCGGCGGGGTCCATTCGTTGATTGAGTCGTCCGCGGAGATGACGAAGATGTTTCGATAAGATACAACAGCGGTGGATTCTTTTTTCGAAGCCCTTATACCAATACACTCCGCATATGTACTTTTACGTTCACCGCCTATCTGCCACTACTTTTCAGAAAGTAATTAAGATTTTCTTAACTAGGACGAGAGGCGTACGTTATGAAGTGGACGGTAAACTAAGGGAAATCGATATAAGAATACACAGTACGGTAGCAGTGAGGAGCATGACCTGGCACGCAGCCAGATATAGGAGTAGAGATCTAACTGCGGCGGTCGCAGCCTACGAGTTTTATCACGTGTTATGCAGCAATCGCGTAGTATTTGTTATTGTCCGTCGAACCTGGTGGCCAAAAATCTAGGATTGGTCTCGATGTCGTAACTATATACAGGGTGTTCCTATTTGTGTGTCCAAAACGCTAGGGTATGGTCAAACTCGGTGAGAAAATCATTTTTGCCAATGGGTGGAAGCCGGGAAAACGTTTTGTTTAGGAGTGAGGATGAAATTTATAAAAGCGGTTATTCTGTCTTTTTTCTCCTACATAGTTGTGCAAAATCTACGTTTGCGGGAGAACCAGTCAGCGCACAAAGAAACCGATCATACCGGCGTGTTTGGCGGAATATTCTGCACAATAAAGTATATATTACTAGCTTGCGTAGCAAAAAGCGAATAGCCAGATTAAGGAAAGTCATAAAAAGTCGAAATGTTACGTTAACGCTTTTTTGTGCAACATCGTAATTTTTTCCATTACGACCAAAAATGCACGTCCAAAAGACTACTCTCAGGCAATAGCAGATTTAATGCCCACTACATTCGTACCAAAGTGATGGTGCTGCGTTACGTAGTTGCCAAATAACTAAGCTTTTTCGACAGTCATATCGAAAGCGAAGTCATGCATACTTGCATAGGGTGTATGAGAAAGTTAGGTACATATTTTGAGGTTTGGTAGAACTCAGCAAGAGAATAATTTTTTCTAATGGAAAGAGGGGGCGGAAACGTCTTGGCAAAATGCTACGGTTCTGGACGTGAAAACTTCAACGTGAAAGATAACAACTATGACTGTCGAAAAAGCTTAGTCACTTGGCAACTACGTAACGTAGCACCATTACTTTGGTACGAATGTAGTGGGCATTAAATCTGCTATTGCCTGAGAGTAGTCTTTTGGACGTGCATTTTCGGTCGTAATGGAAAAAATTACGATGTTGTACAAAAAAGCGTTAACGTAACATTTTTACTTTTTATGACTTTCCTTAATCTGGCTATTCGCTTTTTACTACGCAAGCTAGTAATGTATACTTTATTGTGCAGAATATTCCGCCAAACACGCCGGTATGATCGGTTCCTTTGTGCGCTGACTGGTTCTCCCGCAAACGTAGATTTTGCACAACTATGTAGGAGAAAAAAGACAGAATAACTGCTTTTATAAATTTCATCCTCACTCCTAAACAAAACGTTTTCCCAGCTTCCACCCATTGGCAAAAATGATTTTCTCACCGAGTTTGACCATACCCTAGCGTTTTGGACACACAAATAGGAACACCCTGTATAATGACTCATCTCCTGTAATCACTCTCTGAAGCAGTCCAGGATCTTCTGCTACCGCCTGATCCAGTAATTCGGCGATTGTTAAGTACAGTATCACGAACTTTTTCAACGTTTCCTTCTGTTATTGATGTCGAAGACCTTCCCGAACGGCGGTCATCTCCGGCCTCTTTACGTGCGTCGTGAAATCGACGGTACCACGTATACACAGTGTTTTGGAATTCTGCTTAATCATCACATTCTACCACTTAAGAAGATATGATTTGATTGCGAACACAGAACTTTATGCAGACTCGTTACTTCTTCATTGTCGGCTACTTAAAAATCGCCGAACCTCGTTATTTTTCCACTTGAATCAAAATCAAAGCCGCTACCATTTCGCGTGAAATTTGGACTGTGTGTAGCTGCTGAATGTCCCTTCTAAGCAAACAGGCCGGAAAACCTTGATGGTGTCGGTTAAATGTTTTAATTTTAAATATCAAGGGGTTTACCTTCGATAACAGCAGACACAGGTCAATGTTAAATAAGACGTTAGCAACAAAAGGAACAGCTCATCGAATAACCTACTAGAGCATCCAAGAGAAGCAAGCCTATTTAACCATCCTAACAACGCCTTCTCCGTCTCTAACTACTTTCCAGACCTTTCTCTCTACACAACGGCAACGCTTTCCCAGTTTATCCCAACATCCGCCTACAGAAAACGAAAAACAAAAGAAAGGCACACCATCTCATTGAATACTTGCCAGTGGAATTCCCACTGCCCACTTAGAGGAAGCCGGCCGGTTCCAGCTCCCGTCCGGGTTCTAAGATAGGCAATCGTCCTCTGTGTTATTGGTAGAATAGCCAGATAGTCGAAATGCGAAGGATCTGCCACCGCTTGCGACGAAGTTACACGCGCCGTAGAGCAATACACACACGTTTCTCTTTACGAAAGAAATATACACTACGGTGGCGTGTGCAGCCTATAGAGGGCACTCAAGGAAGCAGAGTAAGCCACTGGGATTCATTGTGCGAGGAAGCCGAAGAAAACCTTTGCGGTGAAGGGTTCAAGACCGTGCGTAACAAAATGCACCACGCACAACCAATTGGAATATAGTCTACAACTTCGCACATAGACTCCCACATCCCGCAGGAGACTATTCTGTCACCTACGCAGATAATCTGGCACAGAATCAACACCGCCCTTGACGAAGTTTTTCGACTCAAAGGAATAGCCAACGGAGCCTTGGCAGATATCTGACAATACCTCCACACGTTAGGTCTCGAAGTGGCTCTACAAAACGGAGGCAATCCTTTTAAACGGCACCCCTTAAAACACTCTTTTAAAATGTAAGCTTACGCATGGCAGGGTATCCAGTGACGCTCACGTAACTCATGGTTAAGTACCTAGGCGTGATCCTGTATAAGTAATATGTTATTTAAATGTAATATATGTATGAATGTTTAGAGGAATGGTTGTAATATTAACTACCTACACTAGTAAAAAGCTAGCTCGGTAATGATCTGCATGCTAGGTGTTTGTTCTACGATAATGTCTGTGTCAATATTGCACCTGCAATTCTGCTACAGTATATTTTACTCTATTCAACTTATTGTTTCTTTCAACATTGTTTCTTATTACTATCTCAAAATTAAACAAAAATCTTGTAATGCTCACAATATTTTTATAATACGGGCGGCGTCCCCCGCAACGCAGTGCGGTTTTTGTGAGTTTTCTCTGTTTGCCAAATGCTCCCCACCCAAAAACTTGCTATGGTTAGTGGACTTATACATGGAATGCAATACGTTTTTAGAAACGTGTTTGTGGAAATACTCGTAGCGTCGGCACACGACGTCGATCGTCCAGCCAGCCTAAAAAGCTTGTTCGAAGGCACGAATAGCGAATAACTATGCAACGCACTCGACATATGTATAGTACACATTGACGCGGAACACCCTGCTTTACTTTCCAGGCCTCAGTTCAAGTGGCAGATTAACATAGCATTGCGTTAACTACGTACACTAATCAACCAATCCTCATTTTACCACGGACACTTTTTGTCCCCCAACCCGTTCCTCTGTCTCTCACCTTCTATCCATGATCTCGCTGCGCGCGCTCCTAATATTTAAATGCATCCCCGGGGCATTTATTTCTCTTGACTTCGCTCTTGCCCTCTAACTGACAAGGACTTTGCTGCCAGCTGTCGTAACGCCCAAGCCACCCTGCTCGGTTGCCGGCTTTCCATCGATGCAGAGCGGTATGAACAGCTGCCCGCCAAACGACCCTGCTGCAACTTAGTTCGCATGACCCTACCTATCCAGTCGGCGTCGAGAGTTCTTGCCACATGTCAATAATATCGCTGCTCTCTACACGTGCGTTCCTTTTTGGTCTCTACTAGAATACACATCTGCGATTGCTAGACGCTATCAATCTAACTTTTACCACAGCGATTGGCCCTGCTCTTACAATGAGATTATATGTATATATATATATATATATATATATATATATATATACATATATATTATTGTTTTTTTTTTAATAGAGGTTGACTTGTAACGATTAACTTGTGCAAAATGCACCCCGGGCGTGGTTGTTAAAGCCACGACAGTGTCCCTCACTCACGTACCCACGAAAATTCAGTCGGCGGTTCTTTCGCTCTGGAGACAAACTCCGCGAATATTCTTACCATAGACCAGGACGCACGGACCTTGACAAGATTCAAAACATGGGTTATTATAGGAACTGCATAACACAATGCTTTAGTTTTCTTTAAAAAACTGATATAGATAATATTAAATAAATAGAATAAATATGGTTTGCTGTCAGTCATGAAGAGCCATAAAATAAGTTTGGTCAATCATGAAGTATCACAAATCATAAACACAACACAAATAGATGTGTGCCTCAACTATGACGAAATGTGTTGCTGAGTAGCCATTTATGGACCATCCGTGTAAAACGGTGCAGGGAAGTGATACGGCGAATATTATGTGGTATAATAGTCCATATAAGGGGCAAGCGAGAGGCAAGGACTTGGTGACTAGATTTTTTTGTGCGAGTGACGAGCGCCTCTACACGGGTTTGTCGTGTCAGAGGATTTCTCGTGTTTCGAGAAAGAAGCTCTCGCTCAGTATTGAAAAACGCACAGCGCTCGTAACCCCGGGAGTGTTCTACGTTGTCAGCCTCTGAGCCGGGAGGCGAATTGATGCGAGATTCTACGTATTCCATCGTAGGTTATATTGCATAGGGTTGGCCCCAGTACGGACCCCTGGGGACGGACCCGCATGTTACTCAGCAGTCCATGTCTTCGTAGGTAGATGCTCGGGGCCCTTTAGGTAAGATTCTAGAACACGTCGTAAATAGGGGGACACGTCTTTGCCTACAGGTGCATAATCTATGGCCTACCACGCAAGCGGTTCGTCATATTCGACGATCTGGACATTCCACCCGTAGCACTAGCGAGTATTCAATAAGATATTGACACCTTTATTGAAGGTATACCGAGGAGTGTTCATAAGTTGTAGATCTGTTTGGGTTGCCCCATTCCTAGGAGTACCCCTTCTTTCATAACGAGGAGCTACTTCTCGAAAATTATTGAAGTGCTCACGTTGAGGTTTAGTTCGTCGAGAAAATCCTATTTTTTGTAAATTCAAGTTTGTAGAAATATTCACTGAGTAGATTGCGAGGTTAGAAGTGGTGACCAAAACGAGAATTGTGTGTGCCTTGTCTGACTGAGTTGCGAGCTGTCCTTGTGGAGAATACCTTGATCGAACAGAAGTTGGTGCCAGGTGCTTCAGGTTGAGAAAGCTTTGTTATGACGGTTTCGGAGGGTAGCGAGGTCGCTAGGCTAGTTTAGGCCGCGAATTGAGACGTTAGATCGAATGCTTTAGGTGACCTCAGTCCTTTTCGAAGTGTCTTTGCCCTTCGCATTTGAAGCAGCAACATTGGGTTAGTCGCACTGCAGTACATTTCCTGACCGTACGGTCTAAATTAGAGGAACTGCGGTACCGCACTCCGTTCTTAGTAAGCCATTTGAGAATGTGCATCTAGATTTCGGATTACGACTGTTTTGGTCTGTAAGACTGATTGGGTGGCCGCGTTCAAAGTGTCTTATTTTTCGTTTGTTGGAGGAATTTGGCAATGCCATCGGTAGTAGTACTTCGCAGAATCAGGGTTTTCTTAAAGGGTATTCATCAATGATAAGATTTTCGATAAAAGTAGCTTCCCGGCACGGTTAGAATGACGACGCTTTTTAGGCATTTTGTAGCTCACCGATGATCCGCTTAATTAACGGAGCCAGTATGTCACAATAAATGCCACCTTGATTCTAAACAGGCTCATCGCCGTTGTCCAGGTAATATTGAGCCCATTCTCCTTACACAAATGTTTAGGTGTGGCATTATTTTGGTCACTTTTGCCAGCTCATCAGCGCAACCTGTAAGCGGCTTTTAGACTTCTCAGAATCTGAAATAACCCAGCGATATACATTAAGGATAGGAATGGGTTAGCACTGTCTTCTTGAGCTAATCCTATGGTCAGTTGGATTCTGATGTGAGTTAGGCATGTAAATTCTCATTAAAGATGCGAAAATGATTAATTATCTTTGTAGTGTGTGATTAAGTAACTTTGACGTAAAATACAAATAATTCAAAAGCAGTTTTGAAGTTTATGAAAGTTATATATATATATATATATATATATATATACTCGGTAATATATTTTAACAATAATTCGAGGATATATATATATATATATATATATATATATACATACATATGTACATATATATATATATATATATATATATATATATACATATATACAAATATATATATATATATATATATACTTGGTAATATATTTTAACAATAATTCGAGGAGATGAACATCCTGCCTTTAATATCGATTAAATCGTTTTGAATTGATGTTAACAAGCGATCTCGAGGGACGCAGTCAAGTGCAGGTTTTAAATCTATAAAGCAAATTTACTTTCTACCTCAAAATTGTTCCAAGGCTGATGTATGGTCTTTATCATGTGTCTGCCTGCCTGGCCCTTCCGAAGAGATCGCTGCACTGCCTCTTGAATGACACGCCGAAAGCAACTGACAATGGTATAAGTATCCATGATATATAAACCATTCAATCTGAGAGCTTGTCGACTGTCAACCCATCGATATATTTTATATATATATCTCTCCTTTCGATCTCGTGCGCGCGCTAGGTGAGAGATATATGATCACTTAAGATTACATGTTCCTGAGAGATATATGACTACTTAGGTGTCAACTTGCATATATCATACTGAGTAAGGGCCGTTGAGACTTACGCTTAAACGCTCAGGTATCTCGAGTTTTATCGTGAATACTCGTTTACAGCCATACCAATTTATAAATTGCTTCGCAGAAAAGGCAAAGTTGGATGTAATAAAAGTCAATATATGCATTTGAGCGTATAGTCGTCTATTATGGAATAGAGGGATTACTATAGTTTTATTTTAATTTAATTCACGTTCGCAGGGACCCAAATGTTATGTTGCCACCCTGAATGATTGATTACATTTTATTTTAATTCTAAGATGTGCTAGTAACAAACAATTGATTAGTCGAAATGCATGTGTAGCATAAAGAATATCGCCACGGCAATTTTCTGAAAAAGCAGATAATAGTGATTTAGAGACGAGAAGGTTCAAATGAACCGATTCCAGTTTCGCTAACCTTATCGATGCATCCTGTGCAGATCGGTCGTGCGTGAAAATCGAGATATTTACACACCCTTTAACAGGGACGCTTTATTTGAACAGATCAATTTGCTTGTGCGTAGTTCGCGTTCCTGGTACTGCGCCAAGCAAACATTTTGTTAACGATTTCTTTCCGGGCAACAGTTTTAGCATGTATGTTGATCCCGGCTCTTGTGTTCGTCAAAATAGATTCAAAGAATTTGTTCGCTCGATCTGGGAATTTACAAATAGAGACGAACGTAGCCTTATTAAAATCATCTAGAACAACACCAATATCATCACATTTTGTATCACAAGTTCTCATATTACAACGAAAAGCAACACGTTTTAAAAGCTTCTTCTGCAGTTTCATTATCAAATTTCTATCACGTTTCAATCCTAGATGCCATACTGGAGAGGCATATCTAATCACAGGTAGGACATATTGCTTATAAAGTTTGACATACAGATTAGGGTCTTTCAAGAAAAAGGATCGCATTATTCAGTGCATTCTCCGACTAGCTGACGCAGCTACATCTAGAACATGCGGTGTATAGCTCAGCGTATTACTTGTCAGAACTCCCAAGTCTTTTCTCGATGGTTTTGCCGCTAGCTGTTCGGTACCTAATGTGTAGTTATGTACAGGATTGTTGCTGCCGAAGTGCAGAACTGCGCACTTATTTACAGAGAGCTTTAGGTCTAATCCTCTACACCATTCCCATGAACTTATCGAGGGTTTCTTGAAGAATAGTCACGTTCGTTTCATTATCTACAGATATATACATTTTTACATCATCCGCGTAAATGTTCACTCGCACTCCTTCTGATATTATATATATATATATAATATATATATATATATATATATATATATATATATATATATATATATAAATATAGTTTATAATATATACATAAGAGGTCCGAGAATGGTTCCCTGTGGACAACCGGACGTGACCTCAGCAGTTGACGACAGACAATCATTTACCCTCACTCTAAAGGTCCTATGTTCAAGGAAAGCTTTAATCCAGTTTGTGAGTTTCTGTCCAACACCGTACTACGGGAAAATGTTCAGAACCTTCGAGTGTGTAGTAGTTTCAAATGCAGACCTAAAGTCGATGTATACACAGTCAAAAAGCTTGCTATCATTAGTTAAAAGAGCCCAGTCATTTTGCGTTTCTAGAAGTTGTGGCACAGTAGAATTCGCATTTCTATAGATCGCACCGGCCAACTCCTTTTCAAATACCTTGTACGGCACAGACGTGAGCGATATAGGCCTTTTGTTGTTTGGATCACTTTGGATCACGTCGGACGGACAATGGCGCAGCGGAAGAGATCTGGGAACCAACCATCTTCGAGGGTTCTACGAAATATCAATGACAACGGAACACACGTATCATATCCATATTTCTTATATAAAAGAGCTGGGATACCATCAGGCGTGGCGCTTCGCTTGTTGGCCAGAGAGCGAAGGTGGCATTCAAGATTTTCAGGAGTGGAGTCAACGTCCTCAACCATGCGCGAATTCTCTGGCACAGGCGGCGTTGGTAGAGCAGGTCGTGCGTCGCGTAGCTGGACTTCCGTGGGTGATGGATATGTTGCAGCGAATACTCCGCGCAGAGATAACTACATTTGTAGTTTACTGGCGAGCTTTTAAAAATAAACGCACATGTGTACTTACTCGCCATTTAAGGATAACATTATATTAGCATTGGATAATTTAGATGTAAAATAGAATCACACTCGTTCTAAGTGAGGGCTGATCAATGAATTCACATTTAAGGATGTGGGCATCGTTTGCCTATGCTCGTATGCCAATAATTGCAAATATAAAAAATCGCAACATAAACAGCTCGTTATCTTGAATATTCAATCGCCTCTCTCGAAATACCTTGCGCTCTGGGAGAGTTAGTACTGCGTTTGCATTCAATTTTGAGCTAACATGTAGCTTGCTCCAGGTTTCCGCAACTCTAGTAGAATTTCGACGCCCTCGTAGGTGTTCCCACGGTGTTCACCGACGTCATAAATAGATAGATAGATTTTCTTGATTCCCATGGGTTATTTATATTTGTACAAATGTTCATAACACCTCAAAGCCATCATTGAATACTGGTATTGAGTGGTTATATTACATGCAGTTTTATATTATTTTTCATATATTGATTTTATAATTATTATTTGATTCGAAGTATATTTCAATAGCGTACCTAAATTCGGAATAGTTCGGGTGTGATCTTTATTCAATGATTCAATCAGGTTACGCTGTATCGGGCGCACGCAGTGATGGCCCGAAAATATGTTAAAGAACGTCTCTATTGACTCTGTTACATGCCCAGCTGGCGTCCAGGCATAACCCAGCAAAATCGGCGTGTTGCGTTTTTTCACGAATGTGGGTGATGTTCTTCGTTTACTCTCCTCACCTGATGCATGTCACTTTCGTTAGCAGGCTAGGCATGTTTACGAACATGCTAGCAAGTAGTCAGTATCTTTACTTTCCTTTCTCCAGCATGGTAATGCTGAAGAAAGGAAAGTAAACTTCACTACCCATCCAGTTGTGCAATCTTTGAAGATTGCACCACTGGATGGGTAGTGAAGATCTTTGAAGATTTTGGGTGGCCCATATGTTGGTCACACCTGTTGGCCGCTTTTGCTGCCTTTCACGCGTGTTTCTTGAGGTGCCTCCTAGCTGCATTTCCAGACACACCGCAATACCCCCAAAGCTTTCTCGTATCTGGCACCACCGTGCAGGATCGCGTCGTGTTGAAAGCTGTTCTTCTTCTTATTAAGACTTCCCTTTTCTTTTTCAACCCAAACCTAACTCATGCTCACTGTCCGCCAGAAAATGCGGTCCAATATCGAGATTTCCTAATTCGTTCGCTGACTAGTTAGAGGATTCGAACATAATGTCGAATCCCTAGGTATAATATGTACTACTACTATAACTACGACTAGTGTTTCAGTCCGATTTATTGTGAAGGCAGACAATACGAAATGATAAACACGGTGGCTTAAAGCTACTGTTTAGGTTCATATGAATAGGCAGTGTAAAGTCAAGGTAGTGTAGCAGCGACACAATAAACAGGAATCGTAATAAATACTAACAATAATGATTACAGCTAGTATTATTAGTACTGCAGTAAGTATAGAACAGACCCATCTTAAGAGGGCAAACGAGATCGTATTTCCTCCTCCGCCTGGGTTCGCGCTATTGTTACATTGAGAGAAATCAGTGGTTGAAGTAGCGAGATAATCAACCGTGTGACAAATGATTGTGTTGATGAGATGTTGATGTTTTTGGTCGTGACATACTACAACTAACCCCGATATTACATTGCACGATGGTGTTATGGAAGATTTGGCTAAGGCAGCGACTAAACAAATTACCATAACTCGAATACAAACGGTAGCACTATAATGTGCTGCAAACAAATCAACGGTAACAATACAGCGTGCTGTAAAAAAAGGATGATAACAATACAAACTCGCTGCAAGGAGATCATGGTAACCATTATGCAATGTGCTGCAAGGAAAAAGGATGTTAGTTATACAACGTATGCAACCAGCGAAAATGTCAAAAAAATTCCCTCACTTGCGCGCTTATGCAATGTAGTCGCCGATTCGCGATGCGGTTGCCTCCCTTAGTTATGGAGGCGTATATCAATCAGTGCACAAGCATGGTCATATACAAAGTGCTATTAAGGACTGTGGTCGCTGGACATAAAGTCATAAGGTTATGTGGTTGAGCATAGGCGCGCATCAGTGCAGACCAGTGCACCGAATCGCTCGCTGTTGCAACTGTATGCCGTGTAGACTATTATCCGTCGTCCCCACCGGACTTGAACTTGCCCAAGACACCGAGGCATCGAAAGCCGGCGGAAATGCTGACATGGTGGTCTAGGGTTTCGTCCCTAGAGCCCAACAGTGCTTGTGGCCACTGAACCTCAGCAGCGGTCTGGTTTTTGGTCTCATCTATTTTCAGGGGGGGGGGCGTTGATCGCTCAACAAAGTGCACTCGACTAACAATAACAACAACATCAAACTTGTATATGCATATGTATGCACATGTCATCTGGGTTGGTGGAATGGACTCGAGCCAGAATCGATCTAGTGTCAGTCTAATAAAATCGAATTATTATTATTATTATTATTATTATTATTATTATTATTATTATTATTATTATTATTATTATATTATTATTATTATTATTATTATTATTATTATTATTATTATTATTATTATTATTTAAGAATGCACTGGTAATTGCTGAAAATTAGTGAATCGTGTGCCGCTGATTGCCATACCCCTTTTTGTCCATTATCAGCTTAGTATTCTCATTGATCTCGTTTATTAGTCAGTAATAGTTGTAGTAGTAATAAGTGGTATGCAGTAGTTGTTGGTTTGTTCGCGTCTCGCAACCGGAAAAAACACATAGGTGCGCGGGTTCGAGCTCCAGCATTGCACGCTTGTGTTTATGGGGTTCGTCTATGAAGCAATGCGAAAAACAGTCCCGTAGACGTTAAATCTTGGTGAAAGTCAGCCCGAAAAGTTAAATTTTTAGTAGTAGTAAGCGTACACATCAAAGTAGTAGTTGTAGCATATTTATCAATTAAAAAAAGGTTGTAGTAGTAGTAGCAGTAGTAGTTGTAGTTAAATTAAAGAATGGTTCCAGCTTCTCGCCTCTTCCTGATTGGCCATTTAGGTCAGAGGTTTTTGGTGGGTATTATGTTAACAACATCGGCATCGAGTCGCATTTTTCCCTCTCACCAAAAAAAGCAAAAAAGAGCAATTTTTCCCTCTCACCAAAAAGTAGTTGTTGTTGTTGTTGTGGTAGTAGTACTGATATGTGAAGAACATACAGTCTATGTAGTCGTGTGTCAGTTGTGATGTTGCTCATTAGACCTAGGGCAGCTGGTGGGGTGCGGGGGGGGGGGAGAAGGATGCGTTCGTAACTGTGTGTATCCGATGTCTTTCTGAGTGGGCCTTTAGCTTTGTTTTTCGGCGTTAAGAATAAAAACCTATCTATATATCTATCGGTGTATCCGTCTGCCTACCGGCATGTTGTTGTACAGTACAACCAACCGGAATCGGACCGGGACAACAAGAACAGGAAGGTCGTCGAAGAACAAGAAGGAGAAGAAGCAAAAGCAGAAGAAAAAGAAGAAGACGAAGACGATGAAAGGGAAAAGACTACAACCGTGCTGCAGTGCTATCGGTCGAGCTCAACAGAGCACGGTGAGTGCGTGGAACAACTGCTGCAATTGTTCCTTGGTGGGCGCCTACTTCTAGAGCAGCATTTCTGCTGCTGCTGCTGGTTTTGCAGTAGTCTATGGACGTCTGCGCCTGCCCTTGCCTTCGCCGCCCACCCCCGCCCAGCCCCATTCCGGCAACTACTGCATTGTTGTCGTCCGCTCACCCAGCCGTCCGCTAGCCGCCGCCGGCTGGACGGACGGACGGACGCCCGCGCGTTCGTCTGGCCGCCCTCTTACCAGTCGCTGGCGGCTGCTGCTGCTTCGCTCTGTCAATGGCTCTATCTCTGCAAGGTGGTACTGGGAGCCGCCAGTAGGCCGCTGTCGCCGCCGCGCCCCTACCGACGCCCCTTTCTACTCCGCTTCCTCATGTTCGTCCCTCTCCCAACGACAGACGACGACAAGGCCAATCTTCCAGAGCCGGCAGCGCCACCGGGAGACGGAGAGAGAGGCCGAGAAGAAGAGATGATGAAAAGGAGCAATATAGAGAGGGAGAAAGATATAGCGAGAGCTTGTGAGGCGAGGAGAGATATAGAGAGGGGTCGAGAGAGATAGAGAGGGGTAGAGCGACTGGGGGGGAGAAGGGGCGAGCACCAGGAGGAGGAGGAGGAAGAGGCAGCGAAGGAGGGGCGAAAGAGATAAGGCAAAATAAAGTGTGCGGCGGGAGAAATTAAAAGAGGAACACGCGGGGGAAGCAGACAGAGAAAGAGCAGGGAAAAGGGGGAGAGAGGGGTGGAAAGAGAAGGGATGGATGGAGAGAGGTGCTAAAGAGGAGCAGAGCGCGAAAGGCGAGAGGCGAAATCGAAATAGGCGCGAGCAGGAGAGGGCCGCCGCCCGCGCGTGCTAGATGTGCCATGATGAGCAGCAGCATCAGCAGCAGCCGCCGCAGCACGGGCAACGTATGAATGCATTGAGAACGGCGAGCGCCCCCCCCCCCCGGTGTCGCCGCGCTGATGACGACGAACCCGATGCGGGATACAGACAGCACGACAATAACAACGACCACCAGGACAAGACGACCAGGTGGAAGGGGGGGGGCAAGCAGGAAAACAGGCGGCGGCGGCGGCAACAACAACAACCAAGTACACGGGTGTCTCATGGCAATGTTTTCACTGCAGTAGAAGCACCCGCAGCCGCAGCGGATGCTGTTGCTGCTATTGTTGTTGTTGTTGTTGTTGATTACCCTCACTCCTCATTCACCTCTCAATACTACTACTACTACTACTACTACGACTAGTGCTACAGCCGCTGCAGCTCCGCTCGCTACCAGTAGTAGCATAGCGGCAGCAGCAGCAGCAGCACCATAACCATCATAACCATCACCACCGCCATCACGGACACGACCGAACGATGGATGATCAGCAAGCACCGCAGATGAGAGAAGCCCGGTGCAGCAGCAGCAACGGTGGCTGTCTCTCGGAGTACTGGTAGTAGTTAGCGTTATTAGTCGTAGTGAAACGAACGTTAACCTGCGCCCTGAGCAGCTAACGTGAAGAGGAGGAATAGCAGCAGCTCTTGTCCGCGACCACTTCGGGCCGCCGCCAACAGAAATAACAACAATAGCGACAGCAGCTACAACAACGACAGTAATCACTGCTTCGACTACTACGATACTCGACCACTAATACTAGTATTACCACGGAGTACTGCAGCTACTAACTATTACTAATATTTGCTGCTAACTACTACTAACGACGACTGGCAGAGTACTAGCCAGCCTCCGAGGAGTACTGGTCTTCGTACTACAACACTCCTATGTGTGAGTGGGAAGTAAGGAAGGAAGGTGCTCCTGAAGCTCCTGAATCTCCTGAAGCTCCCGAATCCTGGTGCTACTGATGAATGAGTGAGCGATTCTCTTGTCATCATCGTCGTCGTCGTCTGTTATTCGGTTCATCATTGTCGGTGCAGCCGGTGTTGATGTACTGCTTGTTATCGGTGCGGTCTGTTTGAGACGGAACGGTGCGTGCTTAGTTAGATGTTAGCAAGTTTACTAAGTACTGTGAGTTGTTGCCAGTTGGTTGGTTAGTTAGGTAAGTAGGTGGTTAACCAGTAGCCCCACCTCACTGGATAATTGTGGTGGTGGTCGAGGTGGTGGTGGTGATCGACGTCGTTCAACGGCCGACGTACCGTGCTGCCTCTTATCTCCCACTAGTCGACTATTAGTCGACCACTATCAGCTCAATGCACACGTGACATACACTGGACGTCATTGTGTCGAAGAGCATACACACAGAGACATAGAGCAGAACGAAACAAACAGAACAACAACACGAAAAAGAAAAAGAAGAAGAATAAAGTGAACGAGTATTGCGGTATGAGAGAGAGAGTTGTCGTCGGAGGATTGTCGCGCGTCTCCTCACCACGTTCCTACACTCCACCACGCGAATATTCTGCGGTTCTGCGATACAGACAGAGATAATCAGCTCTCTACTAGGCGTTTAACTGACTGGCTGACTGCATCTGGTCTACTCCACTCTTCCACTCGACCCTAGTATTCTGCTGCTGCGGATGCGAACGGTAGATAAACGGCGAAGACAACGACATCGAACTGAACCGGTCGTGGTGGTGGCGGTGGTGATGGAAGTTTGTTTGTGAGACGCTGACGACGGCTTTCGTCGCAGCTTGTTCGCATGCTCTTTGTCCATAGCTGCGGCGGCTGGCGGCGGTGGTTTAATGGTTGCACAGTCGTACACTGACGAACCACTACTACTATTGGACTATTGTCATCAGGATATGGTATGGATGTCATGGATGATGATGATAATGATAATGCTGAGGCTGATAATGTTGAGCAGGTGAGACGGTGAACGGCAGTGTGAAGCGGTGCTCATTGTCTAGCGTTGATGGCGAGACACACACGAGTGAGTACAACGGATACTCTGCTACTGGTAACAGCAGGGTGCACTCAGCTGGAGGAGGCACTCGGATTAAGCTACTGTTGCTGCTGCTGCTGCTGCTGCAGGTAGACATGCTGGAGAGATCGTGAAGCAACAGCTCGTGGAGAGTCGAGCTACTATTACGGTGAGATGAGACTGAGATCTGGTCGGGGAGTTGTTGATATCGTTATCAACAACAATAGCAACAACAGCAACAACAGCATCGAAAAGCAACAACGACAGCATCGCTTTACGTGCCGTGATCGTGCTCGCGGTTGTCGTTGTAGTGTTGTTGTGTTTTCTATTTCTGCTAACCCTGCACGGTGAGATTACCCTCGTCGTCGTCATCTGTACTGTTATTGTCAGAATGGAATTTGATAGTGGATGATCGCGGAGTGAATGCTGTGTATCGGCGCTGTGACAGAACAACAACAACAACAACAACAAAACAACAAAAACAACAACAACAGCCCCGTTTTACTGCGGCCTGCGGCGTGTGCTTACTCGTGTGCTATTTTCCGGGGTGGTGCTTCTGGCCTGGGTGTACCGGCCTCCCGGCGACAAGTGCAATTACAACGCCGAGATCAACGCCAGTCTACCTTTGGAGAATGATCGAACGAAAGAAAAGACGCTCTCTTTCGCAGTTCGCTCTAGTTTCGCTGCCAGCATCCACGTCAGAGTAGCGTCTATCCAGACAGATTAACTTACAAGTTGTTGTAGAATCTCAGTAGTCTAGGTGTAGTTATCCGACGACAATGACGCGGCCGTGGTTGACGTCCGACGCTCGGCACTCAATCAATCAATCAGTAAGTCAGTCAAGTCAATCAATCGGCCTTATATATCGTCGCAGGCATCTGTCTATCTATGTGCACGCATGTTTCCACATATCGATGTGTGTGTGTGTGTCGTCCAGCTGTATCGTCTTCATCGACTAGGCACATACATCTCGACAGTGACATCGAACGTCCAACGACGAGTGGATGGATGCGTGACTTGGTGTGTGTGTTGTCATATAGACAGCAGGGCGGAACACTGTTGCGGGCACATGGGACAGGCAGAGCCAGCTCGAAGCTACACGGCGAACTCAACAACAAGCAGGAAGGTACAGCAGAAAAGAACGCCGAGTTAAACAGAGCAGAAAACAGAAACGCCGAGTTCAACAGAAGAGCGCGGTTTGCGTTCTGGTGTTCGAGCGTTGTGTATATGTATACGTCGTACGTGATGATGTCGCTTGTCGCCAAACGTCATTGCGACATGTGATTTGAGGCCGTCGTTTGACGAGCGCTGCGTCTGAAGCGAAGAAGCGAAGAAAGCCGTGGCGTCACTGGGATTTTGTGTGCATGAGTGTGCAAGCTTTTTTCGTCTCTATTATTCCGACGAGTGTCGAAGAAATGTGTCGTTGGTTCGAGTTGTGTGCTCCATTGGATAGAGTACATCGACTAGAAGGTGAATAACTGTGCAACATCCATTGTGTCGTGTGTTAACGTTAACGACGGCGACAACGGATCTAGGAAGGCCGGGTCGCCAGCAACAACCAGCACCTCAGCAACAACAACAGGAAAAGCAAGCACCACTTACCAAACCGAAACAAGCAGAGGAAGCCAAAACAGTTACATCAACACAGACAGCATCACGAAAATATACGACGACAACCTCGAGAAGGTGGCTGGCCCGTGGCAGAAAACGCTACCGAAACGTCGAGTTGAACGTCTTCTTCTGGTGTCTCTCTCGCTCTCGAATTGTTGTCAAGCTGTTTCTTTGGCGGTCTGTTTGACTAACTGTCTAGCTTATTAGCTAATTAACGTACATCGGATAGCATAACAAACAACAACAACAACAACATCTACATCTACAGCAGCAACATCTTACCTGGGACGTGAGCGTGAAAACAATCCAGGACACCCAGGAACGTCCCGGGTTAACGACACATAGGCACGTCCCGAGTCCCGTTTCCCGCAGTGCTGGGGAAAGGTGGCGGTGAACGCTTAAAATCCTGCAGGGCTAGGAGGGAGCGGACGAATCCTACTGCCGCAATCTTTCGCGACATAATCTTCTTCTCCGTCAATTCCTTCATTTTCATCTTGAAGTTCATCTGAATTGTCTTCGTCTTCTTCTGATTTTTAATTGTCTTCATCATCTTCTTCTTCTGATTCTGCTTCATCGAGGACATTGTCGTCCGTCAGTCATCATCATCATCGTCGTCGTCGTCCGTCGATCATCGTCGCGTTATCGTCGAAGGTGGGCGGGCTGAAGACGAACCCGGCCCTTGACGCGCCCGCGACGCTGGCGACCCTCAGTCGGTGACCCTCAGTCGGGGGTGGTGGCGGCTGCGACGGCAGCAGCAGCGGGGGTGGCACTGCTTGGCGACCACGACGCCGACGACGCCGACAATCACGACGACGCCGACGACGACGGTAGCCGCGCCATGTCGAAGCTATCGCGCTCATGCGTGGGCTGGTGCCGCCGCATCGTCGACTGTCGACTGGTGCCGATTTCCGCGGCGCCGGGGGCGTCCGCCGGCTTCACTCTGCCCAACCAGTGGTATCGGCGAAACGGGTTCTCGCTTCCGCTGCACCCGTGCCAGCTGCTGGCCTGGGTCCTGCTCGGCGTGTTCATCTTCCTCTACTACGCGGCGCTGATGCCGAACGTGCGCGAGCCGCACAACCAGCTGCCGCTCGGCGCACTCATGGCCGCGTCGCTCGCCGTGCACGTGTTCACGCACATCGTGTCGTCGGCCATCAATCCGGCCGACTACAACGTGCTGGCGAAGAACTTTGCCGCTTCGTGGGGTACGTCTTCGGCTACGGCTGCCGGACGCCGCGGCGGCGGCAGCACGTTCGATCGTGCCAAGCACAAGCACGTCATCGAGAACCAGTACTGCTACATCTGCGAGACGAAGGTGGGCGCCAAGAGCAAGCACTGCTCGGCGTGCAACAAATGCATCGGCGAGTTCGACCATCACTGCAAGTGGCTGAACAACTGCGTCGGCGTGCGCAACTACCGCTGGTTCGTCGTCTGCCTACTGTCGGCTCTGGTCAGCTCACTGTTCGTGCTGGGGGTCGGCGGGCACCTGCTCTTCGAGCACTGCCGACTGCTGGCCGTGTTGCGTGAGGCGTCGAACAGCCAATTGGCCGCCAATTGCAGTAGCAGCAGCAGCAGCAATCGGCAACATCTCGTCGCTGCCTCCGATGAGTTCGTCGCAAATTCTATCCCCGTCGTCGTCGTCGACCTCGTCGTCATCATCATCATCATCATCATGGACGTCTTCATACTCCTCATTGTCATCATCAGCATCACCATCAGCCACGTCATCAGCAACTGCTGGTGGCCCAGGATCACCAACCAGATCGGTACCATCATCGGTACCGGGATCCTCCTCAGACGTCGCATCTTCGTCGCCTGGTCTCCAGCCGCCCGGCGGCGGCTCCTATTCCCCGTCATCACATCTGCTCGCCGCGATTATGGCACCGCAACATTCGTCAACAACTGCCAACAGCAATAACAGCGACGACGCAAATTGCACTCTCGTGTCTTCGTTGCTCGAGGATCGCTACGTGCTCAACGTGCCGGTCGACTACGGCCTCTACCTGTTTCTTCTGATCACTAGCACCATGCTTGCGCTGATGGCGGCCGCGCTGCTCGCGCATCTGCTCGCGTTCCACATCTTTTTGTGGCGGAAGAACATGTCGACGTACGAGTATATCGTGTCGAAGCGTGACGCGCAACGTGCCCAGCACGACCAGCATGGCTATACGGAACGAACCGTGTGCTGCTTCTTCAAGCGCAAGCAGAAAGTCAACCAGGTTCGGCCGTCGTCGTTGGCCAATGTTGAGGACGCGATTCGGCCGGACTCGGGGCCCATTCAAGCCCAACAGCTGCAGCAACAGCAGCAGCAGCAATACGATCTGGAGAAGATCGATAAGGAGAATCTGGCCCGAAAGGCCAGCTCGAGCCACTCGCAGGTGTCGAGGATGGCCAGCAACAAGTCGCACACGTCATCCGTCATCACGCACGAGGACCTCAAGCGGAAGGGTTCGTTCGCCGCGGGCGACGTGTACATCGGCACGCCCACCGTCGACAAGATCATGGCCGACGAGATGAGTCGGCGGAGCGCCTCGCTCCACCAGCAGGAGTCGCTTCACCGGCAGGACTCGCTGTCGCCGGAGCCGGCCCAGGACGCGACGACGCGACCCGGCTCGCTCGAGGGCAGCCGATCGGGCCGCTCGATCTCGCAGTTGTCGCTCAACCGGGCAGCGCTGCCGTCGCAGCGCCGGTTCCCGTCGACCGAGAGCGTGCACCTGCCGATCGAGGCCGACGTCGTCATCTGTCGTCAGCCGGACGGCGAGAGCGCCCAGGAGGCGCTCGGCCGGGGCCACTCGATGATGAACCTCCTGCCGCAGAACTCGACCGACACGCTGCTCGAGGCGTTCGACGAGGTGTCGTCGTCGGCAGGCGGCGGCAGCGGCGGCGGCGGAAGCGGTGGCGATGGTGACGCGTCACTCCCCAACAACGGCGCCAATCGCCGAAATCACGACTCGGGCTACTCCGGCAAGACGAAGCGGAGCTCGGCTTCGGACGACCTCTACCACGACACCGTAGACCGACCAAGAGATCCGTCCGCGGCCGGCGGCGGCGGCGGCAGCGGGGACCCACCCCAGCGACGCCGCACCAGTCCAACGGAACCTCCTTCCTCCGTTTTCCAACCAAACCCTGTTCCGCACTATGGCGACCATCGGGAAGACGACACGATCGTGGACGCGTTCGGTGGTAGGCGCGATAGTGCCGCCGCTGGCAGTGGTGCGGCCGGAGTCACGGCGGCTTCTTCTGGCGCGGCCGTCGTCGTCGCCGCAAAGCACGAACACGACGTGGACCCACTCATGCTCAAGGCCATGGAGCAGGCGATTCTTCGGCCGCAGTCACTGCCCGTCAAGTTGTCTCCTCTCGTCGGCAACAACCTGAGTCCTGTCAATGCGTGAACGCGTGTTTCGAAGTTAGCGATGGCCACGGGAAAGTAGGCGGGTGGTTGGACGGACGGACAGACAGACGGGCCAGCGGAGTAGCTAGGTAAGAAGCTGCTGGCGCTTTATTTGTATTGAGCGTACGAAAGCAGACGACGTGATAAAACGGAACGAACAAGACAGACGACCTCTAAGGTGACCAAAGGGCAGCTAGCCGAAACTGTTGCTGCTGCTGCGATGTGTACCCGATCAACCTGCTAGACATTCCCTCAGATAAGCGAACGCTTATATAGATATACATATATATATATATATATATATATATATGCAAACATACGCACCTACCATTTGCATAATGTAAATTAAATCTGTGTGCAAGATGCTGAAGTTGTCTATCCACCAGGGCCTGCTATACACCACACGGCTACATATGCAACAGAAGAGTTGTAGTGAATTACGAAACGCTTTGTCGCAGATTTTGTCGATGGTTGAAGGACCACTCACTGTAACTGCGCAAGTAGGCTGAGAAGAATTTCGGAGCAGTTTCGGAGCAAACGAAGCGTGATGACCACTCGATGTGCTTGAGATGAAACCACGCAAACCACGAAAACCACGCGTTAAGAGAGACAACGACAACCGACAGGCGTGTCAACATTGTACCTAGCTGGTTCTAGTGGCTTTAGGGAAGAAGTTAGTTGTTGTTTAAGTAAGTGGTTGTATATGGAATGTTGAAAAAACGACAGAGCTGGTTGTACAACGATGGTCAGTCAGTCTCAGAGGCTTTGCGGTCACGATAGTCACGTAGATGCGCTGGTCGTCACGTACATGAACGATTCGACTCTAGAATGCAGTGGATATAAACCGCTTTTTTATACTAAGCCGTAATCTCAGCCGCAACAACGACAACAATGATAGTCCAGTCAAGGTTGCAGCATAGAATCGATCGTGTGGACGAAATGACAGTAGAAGAAGAAGAAGAAGGTGCAGTGCTAGATGATCTTTTATGGTGCGTCGGAACACGTTAGCACGGTACTGGACAGACTGTATAAAACACCAATCGTGTAGAAAATGAATGTATGTAGTTAGCCAATGTGGACACTTGCAATGATGACTACAGCAACAGCAGCAGCAGGAGAGGCAACTGGAACGCTCAATAATGGCTACGGCCATAAGCAATAGCAAGCGAGAATGACAACTGATGTTGACACATGGAGGCAGCACAAGCAACTGCAACAACACGATTTAGGACAACAGCAATAAACTGGACCACTGCTAGGTTGATGCGGCTAATTAGGGTCGTCGAGCAGACACAACACTTGTATATATATATATATATATATATATATATATATATACAGGTGCTGTCTCGCACACGAATGCTTAACAAGGTCCATACAACAGATGATCATCTAGATAATGAATTCCATAACTTTGTTCGATCTCATATGGTTCTTTTACTATGATTGCCTCGAAGCAAGTCGTTTTCGGTGCCATGAATATATATATATATATATATATATATATATATATATATTTATTTATTTATACATTTATTCTTTTATGTATGTTCTGATTTTGTTTGTGCAGTCTGTTATGTTTTGTTATGTGGACTCAGCTTGTATGTTATGGACGTGCAGCTATGGCGGCACGTACCAACAAGTTCATATTTATATATATATATATATATATATATATATAGCTTTTATTCACTCTATAGGAAGCAAAGATATGACGGATATATTAAAGATACTGTGAATGAAGTGTCAGTCGACACTAACGCCTGTAAACACAGATGCTGTACATTGCCGAAAACGCTCGAGTACTTACTCAAGCTAGCCAGTTCATTGGCTGGTTGGCAGATAAATAAACGGGGATGTAAGGCCATACAAACGTAAATCATTACGAGTGCGCACACCAGTTGAAGTCGATTGGAAACAATATAACGCCGAAAATCAGGTACACAGACACATAGCTTAGTGTAGTACTCTTTTTTGTTAGACCTGCTGTTAAGCTCAGATGCGAATAGACTCAGAGGGTTCTTGTTAAACATAATCTCTACGTACGGGTTCGTTTTCTGCGCGGCCATTTGTTGAGTGCTGTAAACTTTAATATATATATACATATGTACAGGTTATGACTTTGTAATTGATGACCGCGATTCGTTCTAGTGATAAGATTCAGTGTTATGACTGTTTCCGATGCTCGTGTCCTGCTTGTTATTTCAGTTGTATCAACGGATGCAATTCCACTGTTTAGTAGGATGGCTGTCCGCAATCGACCACTTAGTATTTAACAGCTAAGGACAACCCGTTTAGTATACATCTACTTTACTACTACGTGCATTCAATAGTCCATTATAGTACGAGTGGGAGATGCGTGCCAGCCATTTTCGGCGACCCACGCAGTTTACACAGGGACGAAAATTCGGTAGATGTTCTGCCAATCGTTTATCCATGGCGATCTTAGTGGCGTCCTTCCCTACATAGCCGGCTATGTCTGCCCTGTTTAGTACTAATCACAACCGCTTTTGAATATTAGTGCACACCAGAGTGGCCTTCTAAGCGGCGGAACTTCAACCGAGTTTAAGGTGAGTCGTTGCGCTGCGCCACCTGGGTAGGAAGGAAAGGTTCAGGAACTTTTGTACTGTCTGTCGCTTTGTGTTGTGTTTGGTTGGACACAGCAGAGAAGCAGTTATGCACATATTTGCATAGCGGCTTGATCGCTTGTACAGATGGCTAGAGCCAGCAATAACAAATACTTGTCGATAGCCGTGTGTGTCTTGGCCTTCATTTTTTTTTCATCTCCCATAAGATGCGGTGTACTTATCTGTGTGTTCTATTGACTACAATATATATATATATATATATATATATATATATATATATATATATATATATATATATATATAATTGCACGACACCTGTATTTCATACTATCTAACACTGTATCATGATACACGAAAGACTTTACGATTTACTAAAAAATTGTTATGAAGACAATACACGAACACTGAATAGAGTCTTTTGCCAAGTTCACTAGGCGGGTCCTTGATGATATGTAAATACTGCTCGAGCGGAACAGGAAAGAGTTGCATCGAATAACCGCCCGGGTCGAGAGATTAGTTCTAGTTAAATACATTTTGGTGCCATTCTAATATGATGCATTTGCGCTTAGCGTTGTTCCACAAGGTGACGCAATTACACAATAACCCAGAGAAATATGACCGCTTTCGATCTCTGTGGTTTTGCCCGTTCAACAATGGTGTCTCGCTGTAGTAGGATCATTAGCGACTACTTATTAAAGTTTGAGTGTATTAATACCGGTATTATGAGTATTATTATTATCAATACTATAATTTATTAGACATGCAAAGCGGAAACAGTTGCCAAGGGAATCACGCAAATTACTTGGGTGGCTGAAACATTTCACATTTAAATCACCGACAGATCTAACAGCGCATGACAGAGACGTTTTCGTGCCGGAGTTTGATAATAAATAGCGAAACCATAACGGTGCTGATAATCGCGACTCAAATTCCAGTCGAAAAGAGAAGTGTATTCTATGTACATGGCAAAGAGGGAAGCCACGCGAAGTCGCCCATTGCTGTTGAACCCATTAGCTGTATGCTAGCTGGTAACTTGACGATAGCTGACTGTTCCCGACTATAACAACCGCGTCTATTTGTTTCAAAGTTTACAATATTCATCCTTGTGTTTTTTGTTGTTGTTGCTTAATGATTACCCATGCCGACCAGCGACGGCCGGCCACTCGATCTATCGTATCTATTAAAGATCATATTGTCATAAATGCTTCCAATCGAAACAGGTTCAGTCTGAAGCGGCGTTTGCTGTTTAAACACACATATTACAACAGTGGAGTAGATATATTTGCCGGTTTGAAGTAAATTTCATTGATACATTTAGCAAGACGTGCTCGCCACTTTCGGTAATAGTTCATAGACCCATCAATGTGCAGAATGCTTCAAGATTTTCCTTGTTACAAGTCGAGGAGAAATGTAGGCAGTCTAAATAAAGTTCACATGTGTAACTAGCGACAAAGAAATTGGTTAATTTGCGCATGTCTAGCGTCGTTCGTTATTTTGTATTGTGTTTGAGGGCACGTGTTAAAGGCCTAGTGATGATGTTACTGATAGCAATTATAGTTACATACAGACAACAGCGACAACAACAACAACGATATAATTCAGGAAAACATTCGTAGCAATGCTATAGACAACAACAACAACAACAATAATAAAAGTCCAATATTTCAATTTAAGTGGTGCCAGTAGTGTTGATTTTGTGTTTGTAATACGTTCTAAAACAGAAGATAAGTCAAGATCCGGCGCACTTACCAAACAACGAGCGTTGTTAGGACTGCGATTAAGGATGTGCTATTTTTGTTTATGTGTCTAATTTATTTTATCAGTGGGTTCATGTTAAATAACTCACTTGATTCTAGCTTAGCGGAACTTTGTCTCTGACCTGTGTGTTAGCTCTGTCTGCTTCATCTAATGCAGTAGTAATATTATGTTTTTTTAAGTTCCGGTGTGCGATCTCGAGTAAGTAGGCATGGCATGGTGTTATTTGGAGAAAGCTCCTAAACAGATGCCGCGCTAATGATTGGAAGCATCTTGCCAGCTGCTCCAACGGCCACAAGCATGGATGGGCACAACGCAAGGCAGTGTAAGAAGCCCGCCGCCGGTGGCAGGAAATCCTACCGGTGCGGCTGATAGGGTCACAAAGCAAACGGGTCCAGCTACGGTTCCAAGTGCTACAGTTGTAAGAGTGAGGCTCACCGAGCCGGTACAGGCGGATGGTCTACTTGGAATAGAAGAGCTTTCGAAGGAAAATAATGGAGGAGAATAAGAGAGCTTTCGAAGGAAAATAATGGAGGAGAATAAGAGAGCTTTCGAAGGAAAAGAATGGAGGAGAATAAGAGAGCTTTCGAAGGAAAAGAATAGCGAGACCGCAGTCACAGTACTCGTGCAGCGGCGAGGATCTTTGAACCCTATCCGTGATGAATGAAGAGAGGGACTTGAACATGGCAGCTCGTGACTAGGGATGCAAAAGTAAGAAAATATTTCTCGGATAATAAATATCGTTTCGGCAATTGCGTAAGTACTCAAGGCTGCAGCGGAGCAGCGTAGCAAAACGTTTAAAACAAGAGAGCCATTTGCATGGCCATTTTCTCGACGTGAAGGACGCCTTCAGCTCTGGTAGCTGGAAGGTTAATCTCTGCTATCCACGACGGCAAGGAGGGGAATCTCACCGTACGTCCGAAGAATGACTTAAAGATACATAGATAAAAACGCAAAATCACTTATGGTAATAATACGTTCCAGGTGAAGGCCGAGCTCCCTTAAGGATCCGTACTATCCGCTGCTGTTGTGCACTGCCTACAATTGGCTCCTCGAGGCCAAAATGACGACTTTTCCAACGTAGCATACGCTGATGACTTGGCCTTGGTAGTGCGAGTTAAAGACGAAAAGACGCTCGAGTTTGGCGCTAAACATTCATTTAAACATGTGCTCTATGTTTTATATGATATATGTATTATGACGCAAGCTAGCATGGCAGCAAGGACAAGTCGAGCTAATTGAGTAGACCCCTATCAACGCGTTCAATACTCTGATACCGTGATGCACGTTGTCATGCACGTTATATTGTGATCACATTTGAGCTGACACCTGAGCATAAAGTTTAGTAAAGTAATTTCTTCCAGCCTTGCTCGTATGTCCACGTATGACACTAAGTTATATTATATTATGTTTAATTTAATGTCACTTAATTGGGAAATAGAAATCGATTCTGACGAGAAACCTATTACTAAAAGAGGTAGTTTACGTTTGTGCGTACAAATGCTGTACATGTAGGTTTAAATACGGTTACACGGCTCATTTGTTCACGCTTGGGACTAGCTATATACAGGTAGTTCAATAAATTCTTAGAATGAAAACCGAGAATTTTCCAAATCATATTTTAAAATTTTTCTTATTCGATATACTCCCAGAGAAGCTCAATACACTTTTCCCACCGAGATTTCAGAGCTTTCATACCTCTTGAGTAGAATTCCGCGTCGTTAGACTAAAAATAGGCATTGACAGCAGCCTTAACCTCTTCATTGCTGGAAAAACGCTTTCCACCGAGACTATTCTTCAAATGTCCGAAGAGGAAATAATCAGAGGGGGCCAGGTCTGGAGAATAGGAGGGTTGTTCAATAAGTTCGAACCTCAGTTGGGCCAGTTTTGCCGATGCTTGCCGGGACTTGTGTGCAGGAGCATTGCCCTGGTGAAAGGGGACAACCTTCTTCTGCAAAGCGGGCCGTTTCACGATGAGTTCTTGCTAACGGCAGTCCAACAGTCTTGCATAATATTCTCCTGTGATCGTTTTACAGCTCTCAAGGTAGTCGACCAGCATTATTCTACGTTGGTCTTAAAAAACTGTAGCCATCACCTTTCCGGTCAATGCCGTTGTCCGCACCCTCTTCGGAGGTCCTTCATCAGGTGCACACCATTGGCAAGATGCTTCTTGGGTCTCGGGAGTGTAGTGATGAACCCGGCTTTCATCGACGGTCATGAATCTGCACCAAAAATCCGACGGATTGTTCGACATCTTGGCCAAATTTCGCTGTAAAGCCAAAACAGGCGCGTCTTTTTGGCCTTGGTTGACCAAATGCGGCAGCCATTTTGCTCTAAGCTCTTTCATTTTCAAGTTTTCGTGCAGGATAAAGTGCACACTGCCTAAACTAATCCCTAATGCCTCCGCTATTTCCTTAATGTTCATTCGCTTATCTGCGCCAAGAATTTTTCGCACTTTCTCTACGTTTTCCTCATCAGTTGCCGTTTTTTGGCCTCCTGGACGTAGTTCATCCTCGGTGCTCCTGCGACCTCTTTTTAACACATTAATCCAGTTGGAAACAGTGGCAAAACATGGCGCAGAGTCACTGTACGTCTCGTCTAACTCAATTTTTACTTGGGTCGCATTCCAGCCTTTGAAATAAAAATGCTTGATAACCACTCGAAACTATTTTTTCTCCATTTTTAAAAATCACGCCGATACATTGCACGGGAAAAGCTATCAAACGAAATCGCAACGGCCAATCACCATAATATATTGAGTGCTAGCAGTCGAAAAGTTGCAGTTCCTATTAGCGGTGAAAGCGTGCCAAAATTCGAATTCTAAAAAGCTCATTCTAAGAACTTATTGAACTACCTGTATCTATATATATATATATATATATATATGTACAAGTTGATCAGTTTGTTTTTGTCGTGAAATCAAATCGAAGCTAATGTTTTGAATCTGATATTGAAGAATACCCGCATTCAAGCGTGCTTCTCTTTTTGAGCGCGTCGAGCGTTTTTGCGTTTTCGTAAGAATAGAAGCAGCAGCAGCGTCACGCCGTTCTCTGCTTTGACCGAGTAGGCCAGTTCATTTGCATTTCGCAGCGGTAACACAAGTGCATGCAAAATAACGATGCTCTACTGCTCCGTCATAGACGGATGGAGCATGGCGCCGCGTTTATGCGCCATATCTCGAGAAGCGCCGTTACCTCGTGTTTTTTTGTCCAAAGCCAGCTGTTAGCATATCGGCTGATTGACTGATCGGCTGAGCGACCTTCTGTTTGTATGTCTTTGTTTATTTGCCCTTGTCAGCTGTGATTCAATTCTGTTTGTGAAGTCGCACCAACGGCACTCCACCTTTCACCAAACGCCGCAATTCACCGATTCAATCGAGATCAAAAATCAACTCAATACCTCGATGGAAGCTTTCCCCCGCTCAACGTAGTCGCGTTGTTGTCGTTGTTGCTGTTGTTGCATATTCTGTTTCGGCTGTTTGCTTGTTGTTTAGCCAATTTCATGTTCTTCGCTTTATGTTGTTGCTGTTGTTGTTTTTGTTGTCTATTTTTGCTACCGGGTTTACCAGTATATATGTGTAAACGTTTACGATTTGTACTAAATACTATAAGACACGTGTCTTTTTCTTTAAACCTCTTTTTGTTGTTTTTTTTTGGTGATGATTTGAGATCATTGCCGCCTGTCCATTTCTATGTGCGTATTTTTGTTTTCGAAAAAGGATCGGAGAATTTTCGGCGATGTGTTGTATACAATTCGCATTGCTGGCTGTCTGTTGGCCGTCTGTAACACTGATATCTTATGCATACAATATTCAACACGCCCTGCGAGAAAATTCGATTCATCGACACATAACCAATCCTTTGCTATCGTGACGCGAACTCCCCTCGTTCGGCAACAAGGCAGCCTGTGTCAGCAGAGAGACTTTTCGATGATTCAAGATACTTTGCTATTGTCATCACTATTATTCCGACCAACGCTCTCATTATTATTCGACCATATCCAAGTAGTTTTCTCTGCTCTGTCTGAAATCGGCTCCTTATCTGATCGGTTGCGTGCGTATTTCAGTTAGTATAACTCGTTTCTCGACCATATCGTTAGCGCGGAATGACAGATGAACGAAATCGATTGCACAGCTGTAAGAGTCACTTGCCGTCTATAACATCGCTAAACAACAAACCCCCCCCTTCCAATTCAGCCTTACGCATAATATATATATATAATATATATATATATATATATATATATATATATATATATATATATATATATATATATATATATATATATATACACACACATATATATATATATATATATGTATATATATATGTTTATTTTTATTTATTTTGCAATTTAGTTGTTTCATGCGTATGTACATAATTTTGTTCAGTATTAATTTGATTCGTATAGTGTATTTATTATCAGTTGTATGCTTGTTTAAACTAGAACTGAGATGCTAATATCCTAGATAGGGTTCCTACCTAGTGTATGCGCTTTGTAAAAGACTTTAACTAGATTACTTTCAGAGAACTACTGCTAGTTAGTATAGTATGTCTATTATACATTTCATTATAGATACACGTTAGCTAACCACAGACGCACCTACATATATATATATATATATATATATATATATATATATATATATATATATATATATATATATATATATTTATACAACTCAGAGGTGCGAGTTCAGAAGGCATTTCATGATAGCTTTAACCTTTGAAACCCGTGCAGCTTTGTTAGACGGTAGCTGCGGATTGAAGGCTGGACGGCCCGCAACTTCAATAAATGAGGAACGCATGAACGTACCATGTGACGATGGCGACTACGACTACTCGCACGTGTTAATACGCCTGCAATAATAGTTATAATAGTAGTAGTAATGATTGTCGTCTTGATTCATAATAAATGCTATGATCATTCGTTATGATCAAACGATATAACAGGCTTGTATTTGTCCTTTCCGATTTGCCATATTTAATCTACTTATAGCGCATCTTCATATATCGTGGCTAGTAGTGTAGAGAAATAACTGAACCGATTGTGAATCTACATCAAGTACTTGAAGGTATATTTTTAGCGCTATTTTAGTATTACAGTGATAGCACTGGCTGGAAACAACAGGAACAACCATCAGTAGCAATGACAGCATCAAACGGTACCGTAGCGGATATGATGCAAGATTAATTCAGCATGGTGACTAAAGTCGCTCGATATATGGCGGTGAAATGCGATGCATATAAATAAACATATAAATAGAATATAAATATAAATATAATATATAAAGATAAATATAAATATAAAGATAAATATAAATATAAAATGTAATATAAAGATAAATGATAAATAGAAATAGAATATAATATAAATATAAATACTAAATAGAATAGTAATATAATATAATATAAATATAAATATAATATAAATATAAATATAAATATAAATATAAATATAAATATAAATATAAAAATCAATGAACGTGTTCTATTCCTTGTTAATATCGCACACATTATATTAGTAGATAATCGATGTTAACGCTGACCGGCGTGCGCTTTATTACGGATACCGCTTTGGGACTTGTGAAACGCGCTTGACACGAAGGAAGAAGACATGCTAAATGCAATGATTCAATCAATATATTGATTGGTACATAGGCGAATGCTGACGGTGAACAATGAGGTCAAAACTGGTTAGTCATCAGATCGACTACACTGGCAAGAAACATACGCTAGCTCCTTGCTCTATTCAACTCGGTAAGGATGATAGAGATTGACGCCCTTATCCCGTTCCGGTAGACGGCCTTGATTGTGTCGATGAGATGCTGGGCATCACAGTTCTGTCGAAGGTGAATTATATGGAACTATTTTAACTTCGATACAACACCAAACCACAGCAGCAGCAGCAGCAACAACAACGATAAGAACAACATACGGGCAACATTGCTGGGGCCGTATTGTAAAGTTTGCATAAAGAAATGTAAATATACGATGACACACAGATCGTCAACGCTGTGGATACGTGTTGTGTCTAATCGTGCGCTGCTTAGTGGTCGCTTAACGGTATATGTAAGTAAGGCTTAACGTTACAGTCAGTGCCCGTATCATTTGGCTTTCATCATCTACTGGTCTCTCGGCGAATCTCGTGCAATAAATGTTTCCCTAGCTGGCCGTTCTCCTGGTAGCCGTCTGAATTTAGGAAAACTTTTTTGGTCCATCCATGCGAAAGTGAATGTTTTTCGTTCCGAGTAAGGCTTCAACCGTTGTACGCCGATCGGCCTGCCATATAACGATCACGTGCGTCAGTAGCTAATCATTGTGGTATCGCATTCGGCATGATCTGACTTATGAGATGTGATGATTAAACAAGCATGCATGTATACTTTGTCCCGAAACGACCTAATGTGTTTGCTGGGTGGTCGAACAGCAAGACCTGGAACGTGTGACACGTGTGACTCGAACTAGAGCGTTCCAACCTCTGGGGGAAACCGGTGCTCCTCTCGGTGGCTTTTTTGTTGGCTGGGCCTTAGCGGGCTAAAAGCGTACATCGGAATATAGTGGTATAGAGAAGTAACTCAACGACCCTGAAGTTACATCTAGGCCTTGGAGGCATATCCTTAACCGTAGTAGTACTCTGTGGTAACATATCTTATCGGAACGTCTTAGCTAAATTGCAAGAGAAAACATTGACATTTGACACTGTGTGTGTGTTGTTTAAGTTAAGTGTGTATGTATTGTGGTTTTACTTCCCCCTTCCTCCGAAATGATGCCTCATTCATATGTACCGCAGAGTCGCACCAAGCTTTGTGGCCCAGATGGTTATCGAAAGTTCATTTGGGTTTGGCCGTGTTTTTGGCGTTGGCGTTGATTGTTCTAAACAGGTGAACACGGTGGTGTCGAACCGATTGATTGAAAAGTGTTCCGCTTTCATTGTATGCAATTATTTGCACAGATTACGTGATTTGTTTGTTACGCACAGCGCGGTAATGACGGCGAAATTCGCCACGAACTCTTTGCTAAGTGAGCAAAAGCCGAGGAAAGTTTGGACAGTTTTTGCATTTTAGAAACCCGGAGCGTTGACGATGGATATGTCTTCTTGTTGTGCTTTTGCTCCGATAGGATTTCATGTGGGAAAATTCGATGACTCAAGATTATAGAGTAGGCTCATCTCAAACGAATGCTTTTTAGGACTGAGTGAAGATCCAGGCAGTCTAGGACGTCATCTATTCGAGCCTGTACTACTGATCTTATTTTGCAACCTCATGAAGCTCTCGGTAATCTTTCAAAATCTGTACTCGCCGTTTTTGATCATTAGTGGCGTGTTTGGGTCAATCAATCATTAGGTATATGTATCTGTCTATATATAGATAAGTATGTATCTACAGGAGTTAATTGTGGTGATGGACTGCGTCAATTAAGAGCGTGGATTGCTGCTGGGCTTCATCGATGCACCGAAGAAAACCAGCGGTCTTTCTGAGGCGTTTTATTTATATGGCAAATTTCACCATTTCATCCACTTCGCCTCGGAAGATTGCGCCTTTCAGCATCTCGACCTGGTTGGTCGACATTACCGATGCCGGTGACGTCCTGGTCGTTATGGAGTCAAACACCACTTATGACGCGGCCATTAGGCATTGATGTGCTGCCGTTAAATTCGCTGTCCTTCAGGTAAGTGACGACGAATTAAGGAGCGATCCGATGGCGATCCTGAAACGACTAAGAATAAAGAGGGGAAGCTATTTACGACTGGCTGTTATTGTGTGGAAGTTACGACGAAGTTAGAACGAACTTGTCGTCGTACGACCTAATAATAAACAAATCAACTTTTCGGTCTGACCCTTAGCCAAAAAAAACGTCCAAGCGACTGCCTTTCGCATTGCTTCATAGACGGACCCCCTTAATTACAAATGTGCATCTGTTAGGCTTGAACTCGCGCATCTATGTGTCTCCTCCGGTCGCGAGGCGCAGACGAATGCATCACGCCACGTAGAGTGTAGCAATACTGGAGATTCTTTCAACGCATTATTTCGATCATTGTTTGAAATCAAAAAAATAACGAGAACAACAAGAACATGAAATGTAGAAAGGTCTAAGGAACTAGATCAAATAGCAACAACTTGGAGCTAGAGACGCAGATACGATGTTTTCATGGATCCATATGACGAAAAACCAGCCCTCAACAAGAGATTCTAATAGAGGAAAGTCTAAATCGTCAAGAGAGCGGGTATAGGGCGTAACGCCCGACCTTCAATGACGCGTTAGTGAATAATTCCGCTGGACTAACAACATGGTTGGTCTACATTTCAGCGTTTCACACTACAGAGCGTCCATAACAACTGAGCACGTGTGGTGACAGGCCTATATAGCCTCAGCATGTGACCACGTGCGTCGCTTTTCGCCGTTTGGTTAGAATAATGTATGCCTAACTATTAGTATTATAGGCTATATAATATGAACACACTATATATTTACAATTGAACTTGTTGTTGATACTCGAGCATATTTTACCTCAGCAACTATAATTATTGTCATACCAACAGCAGTTCGAGGTTTTCCATGAATTGCTACACTGCATAGCACAAAGATCAACTATAATCCTCCAATTAAATGATCACCAGGTTTTTATATTTTTATTTGCAGTTGGAGGTATTACTGGAATTGTCTTAGCTAACTCTTGAATTGATATTGTTTTTCATTATTTTACTTATAATGAAGCTGGATATTTTTATTTTGTTGTATCTATAGGTGCAGTTAGTTCTCTTATTGTCAGTATAACTGAATGCTTTCTTTTCTAGAAGTTGTAAACTTTAGAAGATAGACTCAGGCGTGTTTGTCCCTACCTGCGGACGTACAACGAGTCGAAACAAGGCAAATTCAAATTCGCAAGGACAACGTATCACTGACCGATAAATTTACCTCAGTGTACTGATTTCAGCGGTATACTAGGTAGTTCAGAGAGTTTTAAGATTGAGTTACTTAATATTCGAATTCCGGTGCGCGTTTACTTCTACTGAAAAGGTCAACTCTTCTTCTGCTAGCAGCCAATTGTGAATTGTGTGGTGATTGGCCGTTACAATTTCATTTGACCGATTTTTCTTGCAACGTATAAGCGTGCTTTTGCAGAATGAAGAGTTTCCAGCGATTATCAAGCATTTTTCTTTCAAATGTTGGAATGCGACCCAAGTAAAAGGGAGATAGCGGAGGCTTTGGAGGTAGTGTACATTCTATCCTGCATGATAACGTAAAGATGAACGAGCTCAAAGCCGCGATTGCTCAATGAAAGACTAATCCGAAGAATCTTGGGCAATAAAAATTGGCCAAGATTCTTCGGATTTTTGGCACACATTCGTGGTCGTCAATAAAAGTTGGGTCCACCTCTACTCTCCCGAGGTTCCAAAAGCATCTCGCCAATCGTGTGTATCCGGTGGAGGAGCTCGGAAGAGTGTATGGACAACGGCATTGGCCGGGAAGGTTTTTCCGGGTCCAACGTAGAATAATTCTTTGTAAGTCGGCTACCTTGAGAGCGGTAGAACGATAACAGGAGAATACTTTGTACGATTGTTGGACCGGCTGCAGCAGGAACTCACTGAGAAACGGCTAACATTGCAGAAGAAGGTTTTCCTGTTTTACTAGGACATGGCCCTGCCCTGAAAATTGCGGCTGGCAAAACTAGCCGAGTTGTGGTTCGAACTTACTAAACAACCCTCCTATTCCCAGGATCTGGTTGTCTATGATTATTTCCTCTTTAAACGTTTGATGAATAGTCTTGGCGGAAAGCGTTTTTGCAGCAATGTGGAGCTGCTGCGAGTGCCAATTTTTTTTATCTAAAGACACCGAACTCTACTCAGGCGGTATAAATGCTCTGAAATGTTGGTGGGAAAAGTGTATTAAGCTTCTAGGGGAGTATATCGAACACTTGTTGTGTACTAGGTGGTGTGTTTAGAAAAAAAACATTTTCTTGTAAATAAACAACCTAGTACGATAACATGCTTACGCAGACGCAATATACTGTCCGAAATGTGACGTTGCTCGTCACAAGTGATAGCTTTGCACGCTATGGTAACATAACTCAATGGGGCGCCGCGTCGACTTGTACGAGAACACTGGCCTGGACAGTTGTCTTTCGGCTTGTGTCGTCACTTCAAGGCAACCTAGTTATACTGCTCATAACTTAGTTATGAGACGAGAAGATAAAAAGCTCATTCTTGTTTATAGCCTAAACGGCGTGGTAACCATCTAGATAGGGTTTTGACATGTTTGTTATTAGAGATACCACCATCGTAGTAGCTAGCTGCATATACAAAAAAACTACGTTTCGGGCTAACTCTCAGCCAATATTTAACTTAGTCCACGGGACTGCCCTCAATGCTTTTCGCATTGCTTCATAGGCGGAGCCCCATAAATACAAATCGGTGCAACGATGGGGCTCGAACCCGCGCACCCGCTATGTGTCTCCTCCGGTCGTGAGGCGCAGACGAATACACCACGTCACCGCGTTCAACAGCTATGCTGCATATATTGCCGCATATCTTTCGCAATGTGCATTGCAAAATGTTCGCGCATTCACACTGTCCTTTTGTGTTGTCGTCGACCGCAGTCAGAGGAGTTAACAAACTCTTAGTAGACATTGTTTCTACATAAATAGGTCGAGAGTAAGAGAGAGAGAGAGAGAGAAATAGGGATAAATCGATAGACAGATAGATACATATGTTATGTTAATAGTAGGGTTGTAAGTGCTCTTTCTGTGCGGCTCGAATTCCGGCGGGCTCTCTCTGGCGGGTTCGGACCGTTTGCCTCAATTAAAAGTTCTCTCATAGAGACTCCACACAGGGCGACTGACTGCGAAGCGATGGCAATTGGCCTCGCCATGGTCGCAAGAGGAATAGACAGACCCCTGATTATTTGTGTCATCGTCGTCGTCGTCGTCATTGTCGAGAGTCTAACAAAGTTGGCTTCAGAATTTCGACAACCGAGTCTCTAAAGCATACGTGTGCTGTATAGTAGTTCCGTTACCTAGTTTTGTTTTCGTACGTCTTCTAGTCGTTCCTTCTAGTCTATGTCTTTAACGAATACTCTTCTACATCTCTCATCTCTAACATAGGCCTGTACATTCTAGTCAAGTAGCATCTCTGCTCGAACGAATCTAGTCTCTAACGCACGCTCTCACAGACTAGCCTCTAACGTGTGCTCTCACAGTGTGTAGTTTCTCACGCGTGTGCACGCTCATAATCTAGGGTCTAACGTCTATAGCCTCCTAGTCTCTATAGCCTCCTAGTCTCCTAGTCTCTCTATAGCCTCCTAGCCTCTAACATATTTCCGACTCAATAGTCGATTGGGCTTTAGCCCACGCCTCGTTAGTCGGGTCTAACGTCTAACCGGATGTCCCTCTAATCGAGTTTCCTATATCTTCGGTCATCCACCGCTCGGCCGCCTATGTACAGCGAGCGAACGAACGGTCTGTGTACACTGTACGACGAAATTAAGTGACGCAGTTCATCGCCCGGTAAGGCGTACTGCAGCAGCAGCAGCGTAGCAGGACTACGCTGCGAGGCCTAATTCGGCCTATCGTCGTTGTGTGTAGTGTAACTTATCTTACGGCGTGATCTGTGCTGCCGCGTATATCGCCTACTACCTTCGGCCTACTGCGATCTCTCTCTCTCTCTCTTTCTCTCTGTATGTTGCTCGCTGCGTCTCACTCTGGCTCTCTATTCCGCGCGCTCTCTCTCTTGTTGATCGGCGATGGCCAATGCATGATGGATCGCTTTTGAGCCAGCTAGTTAGGCGGTCGTCGTAGACTCACCTTCATAGATATATATATATATATATATATATTCTTGGGAGCTACATGTATAAATTCCCTTCCTATATATATATATATATAAATCTCTTGGAGAGCTTTCCTTTCGTGTATATATATATATATATATATACGCCTAGATCGATAGGTTAGCCGGCTGAATAACACAGTTAGTGGATGGATGATAGAGCAGGTTTAACGGGTTACAGGAGATCGAAAGTGTATGAATGCTATCGTGGGAAATTGGAAGTTGAGGCATAACCCTTATATTCCAACATGGACCTAAGCTCAAAGACTGGATTAGTAAATACGAGAGTATATATATAGATATAGATATATATGAGAGCGTTAGTACTTTGTTAGTCAGTGCAAGGACATCTACGATCATTTTATGGATTGACGGCGGCGGTGGCGCCCCTACATTTCATACTGGTTGTATGTAGCTTCTCTAGTCTGCTCCGGACACTTCTTATGCAAGGCTTTAGCGGCCAGTGGGATAAGTGATGATAAGTCTTTGCCTAAGATGCTTGCTAAAAAAATTTTCGGCTATTCTATTTGGATCTTCGTCCCCGGTCGGTCGAAAAGCATTGTTGTTCGGCATCTTCCTGCTACGCATTGTCTTGGTCAGGCGATTCTAATTCCTTATGGAATAGGTGCGTGAAGTGCCCTCCCTTGCGTAAAACGATTCACGGCCGTGTGATCAGCAAACTGTAGTTTCTGTAGTTCCTATGGCTCTTGTCTTGATTGCTTTCTGTAAGCTGCGATAGTTTCTGATAGCTAAGATAGGCTCACAGGCCTTCTTCGACTCTTAAGAGAATGCGTACGTCGCATTTGGTGTAGTTCGCTTTGATCTGCAAGCCCGTTTTGATCACGCTCTCAATAAATCGCTGTGTGGCTTATATCATAATTTTAAGGAAAGCTGTGCCACATGCTACAACAGCATGTTTAGAAAGGTCTATTTTTATCTATAGAGTTAGAGGTTCCATTATATCCAATAGTATATCAGTCATGTTTTGTCTTTAATACAACGAAATGCACTATCCTGCTGAAAGATATTAAAATATTTTTTTCGGCGCTTTCTGGCAATTCAGCGTATCCAAATGAAAGCCATTTTTGTAAAACATCGTTTCCAAGTGTATTTTTGGCAAATGAGTTATAGGAAGGGTAAATGCATATTTTTCTTTAAACACGTTAACTGGCTCTCAACACTTGCGTTGCATGTTTTCTTCAACTAGCGCCACTCGCACGTGATCATTTCTCAATAGTTCACGCACTGTGACGCAAACATATTTCATACATAATGTATGAACGCAAACATGAGACGTATAGTATTATGCCAACACAATCTGCTTGTCTAGGTTATAACAACAATCATAGCAACCATGTCGTCAGCCGCATGGTGGCCACATGGTTGCTAAGATCTACTACGCATCTGGCTGCTAGATCGCGTTCAACGAGTCACGTTCGATTACCGGCCTTCGTTCGAGGAAAACGAATGCGTTGGTTATTTGACGTATTTAGACGCCGTTCAAGCGAAGCCGTGGCTTGGCTGCGGCCAGGCTGGTACCGAGTTGGAATGGCATTTTCAAAACAAAATTGCGGTCCATCATACTGGCTATATATACATATATATATATATATATACATACATATCTGTCGTGCTAAGCGCCCCTGATATAAAAGGGTGATATGTGTATCTAAGTATGCATGCCAAGCGAATAATATATATATATATATATATATATATATATATACATATGTATGTATATATATATATATATATATACATACATATATATATATATATATATATATATATATATATATCTAGTGCATCATCGCGTAAGTATTGAACGACAAGCGCGTATGCACTTATGGCACTGTATTAGATTGGTAGTATAAGATTGCATTGCAAGTATTATTAGTAGGGGTCAGGCGTTCGGCGTTGCAGGCATTTCTGCCGTCTTATTAGCTTTTGCATTAGTTTGGTCGTGTGTTGGTTGAGTCCCATCATCTCCGGTATCAGCATCCAACAGCGGCAGCAGTAGAAGCAACAACAGCGGGCAGCGTGTTGACACAGATCACAACACTCACACGTATGCACGCAATTTACTATGGTTGCCGTCATCGTCTAGTAAAAGTAGTCCTAGTAGTAGTAGTTAGGTAGGCCGCGTTCCATGTGTATGACCTAGATAAATGGTGTAGCGATCGATGAAGCAGCTATGCATGTTTGTGTATACGTTCGATCCGTGACTGTGTCGTTCGGGTAACACGGGGGGAGGGAGGAGCAGCTGTTTGGGTAGTTCGGGGGAAAAAGATGTTTGGGTAGTTCGGGGGAAAGAGTTGTTTGGGTAGTTCGGGGAGAAAGTGATGTTTGGGTAGTTCGGGGGAAAGAGCTGTTTGGGTAGTTCGGGAGAAAGTGATGTTTGGGTAGTTCGGGAGAAAGTGATGTTTGGGTAGTTCGGGTGAAAGTGATGTTTGGGTAGTTCGGGGGGGGGGGGAAGAGCTTTTTTTTTTTTTTTTTTTTTTTAATTTTTTTTTTTAGAGGACTAACTGGGAAATGCGGATTGCACACGCGGGCACCACGGCAGGATTGTCCTGCAAGTGTGGGCCGGTAGTGTGGGGCTCCAACCCACTAAAAACCAGTCATGTCCTCCTTCCCCCCCCAGCAGGGAAGTGCTGTTAGCATTACTACAAACTAATGAGGGGGGGGTATGATGTCTCGGTTTACTGGTGGCGCAGGCTCTCCGGAGAGGGCGTCGACATGCGAACAGTTCGCTCCTTCTCAGCTAAAACACTTTTGATGACGGTTGCGACTGTGCGCCAGTCACCGAATGAGGTCGTCATCCGTGTGACTAGGACAGGAAGACTGAGTGAGTTCGGCGAGGTGCAGCCGGGTACGTTCCGCAAGAGTCCGCGCTGGGCTTCCCAGGCGGGGCAGAATAGAACAGTGTGTTCTGCCGTGTCGTCCACCAGTTGGCTGCAGTGGAGGCATGTTGGACTCCCTGCCTTGCCTATTCGGTAGAGATAGGACCGAAACTCCCCGTGTCCCATGAGCACTTGCGTTATGTGATAGTCCACTTCCCCTCCAGGGCGACCAAGCCATGCCTTTATGTCTGGGAGAAGGGCCTTTGTTTGCGCGCCTGGGCATCCGCTCTGGATATTGTTCCATTCGTTCTGCCAGCGGTCCAATGTATTCTGACGCTCGGCGTCCTTGCTTCGCGTCGGGTCTTCCCAGAGTCGGCGACGTTCCTCAGCTTTAAGATCCCATGGCACGGTGCCAGCTAGCAGCAGGGCCGCCTCCGTGCTCACAGTTCGATACGCGCTGATAATACGCAGGGCCGGGACCCGCTGCGCTCTTCTAAGCATGCGTCTTCGCGAGGCCGTTGCCAGCGTGGCTTCTGGCCAGACTGGAGCGCCGTACAAAACGATGGACTCGGCTACCGACATAAGGAGACGGCGCTTTGACTGGCGCGGGCCGTACGTATTGGGCATTAGGCGACCGATGTTGTTGGCCGCCTTAAGGGCCTTCCCGCATGCATGCTGTAGGAGAGCATGCCCCTTGAGGCTTTTCTCCAAGACGACCCCGAGGTAACGAACGGAGTTGGAAACATTGATGGCATGCCCCTCTAGCGCGATTTTTAGGGGTCTACAGCGCTTAAGTCCTAGAAGTATTGCTTCACTCTTCGCTGGCGCGAGGGTCAGTCCTGCTGATTTCATCCAGTCTGCAACGTCCGCAAGGACCTCGTTTGTATGCCGCTCCAGCTCGTCAGCTGATCTTGCATGGATGAGAACGAGAAGATCGTCTGCAAAAGCAAGAAGCTCAACTCCAGGTGGGAGGCCTTGCAGACGGAGCACTTCATCGTATGTTACGTTCCAGAGTAACGGCCCAAGGATAGAGCCTTGCGGAACTCCAGCCGTCATGCTGGATTCAACGCCTTGACACGTAATAGTCCTCTCGTCGAGGTAATTAGATATAAGGCGACGGAGATATGCTGGTACCTTGCGCTTGTAGAGTACCTCAAGAATGGTACTCCAAGGCAGACTATTAAACGCGTTTTTTACGTCTAAGAGAACTGCGAGCAGAAGCCCGCGGGCCCTGGGCGCCACCTTTTGCAGCATCTCGGCCTTAGATTGCACCTTGTTAATTGCTCCGAGAGTTGTACGGCCCTGTCGGAATCCGTATTGCGAGTCCGAGAAAAGCCCGTGCTTCTCTGCAAAATCACGAAGGCGCTGTTCTAGGATCGCTTCAAACGCCTTTGCCAACGTGCCAAGTAGGCATATCGGTCTATATGAACCGTTCCCTTTCGGAATAAGTATGACACGGGCCGACTTCCACATGGCGGGAATGGTCCCCTCCTGCATAATTTGTGTGAAAATAGCAGCAATCTTCTCTGGGAGCTTCAGTAAGAGGGCCTTTGTGGCCGCGGCCGGGACGCCATCGGGTCCGGGGGCTTTCCCCACCTTGATCCGTGCTGCAGCATTGATTATTTCCAGCTTGGTGACAGGCGGAACATGGCCTATGGCGTCTCCCAGATAGCGAGAACGATCGAAAGTGGGGTGGCTGGGAAATAACGCTGAAATAGTTCTTGCACGTTCCTCGTCCGAAAGCGTGTCTTTTCTGCGAAGGCCTGGAATTCCTTTAATAAGCTGATAGGGGCGCCCCCACGGGTCGTCTTCAATCTCTTCTAGCAAGGCCTTCCTAGCCAAGGCCTTGCTTCTAGCAATTTCTTTCTTCAGAAGCGCGCGTGTCTTCTTGTATCTCTTTATGAGCTCGGTTGTTCTGTCTTCCGGTGCATGACTACGTTTGGCCCGGGTTAGTTGGCGCCAAGCGCCGTTGCATGCACGACTACAGCCGGCAACAGTCTCGTTCCACCAGTACTTGGGTTGAACAGGGCGTCTGCGGCGTGGGTGCAGGAACTGAGGCCTTTGCACTACGCTCGCAGCCTCTAGTAGTCGCTGCAGTCCTTCTGCTGTAGTTGGCGGCCCATTTTGAGAGATAAACTTATTTATTCTTTGGTCAAGTTCATCTGGGCTTTGTCGTCTCAGCACGGGCCGTATAGATGGAGCCGTATTCGTTGAATAAAAGCCAGGATTAAGAAGGATGTCAAACTCCAGACAGTGGTGGTCACTGAGGGTTACCTCATCACCTAAAACTGTCCATCTTGTTAGCCGGCCTGCTTGACCACTGCGGCAAATTGTCATGTCAATCACGGACCCCCTACCGATTCCGTGAAATGTCGGCGTGTCTCCTGTGTTACATACGACGAGGTCCTCAGTAGCGAGCCATTCTAAAAGGGCAGTCCCACGAGCTGTGGTTGCCGGGGATCCCCAAGTTGTTGAGGCTGCGTTAAAATCGCCTGTGATTACTATAAAAGAGGCGTCACGGGGGGGGGAAGAGCTGTTTGGATAGTTTGGGGGGAAAGAGCTGTTTGGGTAGTTCGGGGGAAAGAGCTGTTTGGATAGTTCGGGGGGAAAGAGCTGTTTCGGTAGTTCGGGAGAAAGTGATGTTTGGGTAGTTCGGGGGAAAGAGATGTTTGGGTAGTCCGGGGGAAAGAGCTGTTTGGGTAGTTGGGGGAAGGAGCAATTTGGGTAGTTCGGAAGAAAGAGATGTTTGGGTAGTTCGGGGGAAAAAGCTGTGTGGGTAACAGGGTCAAGGAACAGCTATTCAGGTAGCAGGGGGATGAAGCTGTTTGGGTTACCGGGAAAAAAGCCAGTTATTCGAATAGAAAGCAGATTGTGTCGGAACAGCTTCAACAGTCAATCAAGTAGTTCAAGACTCCCTTCGATATCTGCTTTTCTTCTTCTTCTTCTGCCGCTGCTGCTGATTCTTCTGCTGCTGCTGGAAGTGGACAGGGATTCGCTACTTCAGCGCCAGCGAATTGATCCTTCTAACCAATCGGATGATTATTTTTCCCTTCGACCGTGACGATCTTCTGTTGACGCCCCAATGTTTTTTAACTTTTCAAGCTGATTTTTCGGGCTGATTAACTTTTCGGGCTGATTCTCAGCCAACATTTAACGCTGACGGGACTGATTTTCGCATTGCTTCATAGACGAACCCTCATAAATACAAATGTGCAACGCTGGGGCTCGAACGTCCCGATGTTGGACACGCCACCACAGCTTGTACGCCGTTGTGGTATCGTCGTAACACATACGGCCATCGTAGACACTTCATTTTTAATCAATCAATTCGCTTGTGATCCGATGAGCTAGCATTACCCGTATTTGTCGCACGTCCGATTGATACATCCGATTGGCATGCGCTGGCCAATTTACCTCGTGGGCCCACAGGAGTCGTCCTAGTACTGGTATAAATACAGCAGCTCAAGCACATGCAAAATGTAGTGGTATCGATATATAGATATTTATATATATACATATATATAGCGAGGAACTTCCGTACGGCTTTCTGATTGGTCATGCGTAACGACCATGCTTAATTCCGGCGCGGCCGCAACCGGCAACGTAGCATTGTCGCCCGTGTTCTGTCCGACGCCTAGGTTAAACAAACGCATAACCACTGTGGGAATCCTAAGGCAATTCTGGTGACAATACGTGGCTGAGTAGGATGCCAGTTTGCTATGTTCTCTTTCCTCACACTGGTTTCACCTACCACCAGTGTATATGTATATGTGTGCTTAGGTGTATATGTGCGATGTATGTATGTATGTATATATATATATATATATATATATATATATATATATATATATATATATATATGTATATAGATAAATCTGCTGAATCTGCTAACAGCGACAACAGAACCAACGCGTTCCTCACGACTCATCTAACAATCGACTCATGTCAATCGTTCATGTTGACGACACTAGAATCGTTCGTTGATCGTGCTGGAAAACAAATCGTGTCTCCCTTTCCTATTAGTTGTCATTTAACTTTGTTGTTGCTGCTGTCGCTATTTTTGCTGATTTTGTTGTCACTCTTTGTTGTTGTTATTGTTCTCGTTGTTGTTGGTGTCGTTGTCGCTGCTGTTGTTGTTTTTGTTGTTGTTGTTGTTGTTGGTATTGTTGTCGCTGCTGTTGTTGTTTTTGTTGTTATTGTTGTTGTTGTCGTTTTTTGTTGTTGTTATTGTTGTCGCTGCTGTTGTTGTTGTTGGTATTGTTGTCGCTCCTGTTGTTGTTGTTAGTTTTGTTGTGTTTTGTGTTGTTGCTGTTACTGTCGTTCTTTGGTGTTGTTGCTGTTGTTGTTGGCGTCGTCGATATTCTCGTTGTTTCTGGCACGGCTGTCATCTGCCAGCAAAAGGGTGGGAGGGCGCTTGTGGACCCTGTCGATGTGTGGTGCTCGCCTGTCACGGCGTCGACGTTCTGCAGTGGGCGCGTGCGTAGGCCGCACAACGAATACAGGAGCCGGTAGGACTAGGACAGAGCTGTGTAGTCGTCGCCGACGTCCTCATGGCCATAGTCCGTAAATATGAAATAGTGACGCGTGGAGGATCTATCAGTGGCAAGCTGGTATGTTGGACACTGTCCTTTGCTGTTCAGTAGTAGTGGTAGTGGTAGTAGTCTTTATTTATGATTGTTTTATCCAAAATATGCAAATCTTAAGAAGGATCGCTTCAATAGGGGATTTGTCATCATTTGGCGGGGTCGAACGCGATTGTTGTGACAAACCCGCTGGTCATCTCCACGATGTTTATATATTTGGATATAAACATATGTGAATAAATAGCCTGAACTATATATATATATATAAATATATAGGTATGTATATATATATAAATATATATGTATGTATATATATATATATATATATAAATATATATGTATGTATATATATATATATATATATATATATATATAAATATATATGTATGTATATATATATATATATATATATATATATATATATATATATATATGTACGTCGTTAAATAAATAAATAGAGCGTTCAGTAAGAACCACGAGATGGCGCCGCACTAACCTTTGTAGTCCATAGCGAAGTAACACTCTTTGCGCTTTAAGTTTCAGACAAAACCAACTTTAATGTTATATGTAGCGACATTTGAATTGAGAGAGTTTCTGTCTACGAAAGGTTAACATGAAGAAACACGACTTTCGTACTGTGTTTAGAGCAAGGCTGGGTAAGTTAAAGCATAGTTTGTTGCAGTCTACCAAGGGTGCTATTCGAAGTAATATTCAACTTTAGTACGGAATGGCATCCCCAAGATACTTACCGGTTGGGGGTTTAATCAGTAATAATCTGACACTACCGCGGCGAATACCCAACATATCGCCCGGTGTCTTATGCAAGATTTACCTTCAACCTCAGGTTATAAAAAAAAAATGGTTGCAGTCTATGGGGACACTGCGTCGCCGTTGGCGACTATTCTTTAAATTTAAACAATGGCCGTACATCAATCAAATATGAAGCGCCCTGAACGCCTAGTAGAGGTCACTACGCGAGAAATGGTTGGTAACGTACACCGTATCTCCAAAGAAGATCGGCAAACTAAGTTACGTTAGATAGCTAAAGGGGTAGGTTTATCAGCAGGTGGCGTGTGTAGTATTGCAAAAACGATTAGAAATAATAAAAAAAAAGTGCGATGTAGGTGCCGCGGTTGCAGCAGTGTTTATTGATGCGAAGGCGTAATCCACACGTTGTTGACCACCACTACACACCCCAGTCAAAACACCAGTCAAAGCAATGAACAAAGCCTGACGAATGACGCCGAGGAAGGCAAATACTACTGTCGGCCGTGAAGCTAAACATCCGGATATAAGGTAATTGTATTGCATTTGTTGGCTACTTAATGAACGACCCACGTATATATGTATATATATATATATACACCTCGATATGCCCTCACTGAGCAAACACCCCCGATAGGGTTTGACGCTGCAATTCAGCCGCAAGTGAGAGAAAACCCTTAACACAAATTGCAGTAATGTCTGTTGTCAGTTCAGCTGGATCAGCCGATCCGAAGTTTTCTAGCGATCCATAGCACTAGTCAAAAAAATATACAATATATATATATATATATATATATATATAATAGTTAATTTAATTATATTACTTATTTATGTTATATAGCACTACTAAAAAATATACAATATATATATATATATATATATATATATATATATATATATATATATATATATGCGATTGACCCACTACGGTGCCTTATTGTACTGCCTACCACCGCTAGGTTGGTGGATCGGTGGCAGATCAACTGCAGCGTCAGGAAGCCGTGATGACGGCCTTGTCCCTGCACGGGGTCCAGGACGAGGCCGAGGTCGCACGACTATGTAGGCTCAATGGCGCCCGCCGCCAGACCTCATGAGGCTGGCTCGCCTCTCTTCTACTTCGACGATGAACGTGATGATGACGACGACGACGAGGATAACGGCGATGGTGGCATCAGCTAGAAATAGTTTAACTTATAATATTAATGAAAGCCATTTATGTGATCCTCAAAATAACTGTGGAATAGGCGATAGGCTTGACACGGCAGCCGCTGCTTCTTATTCAATAGCTGCCCGCTTCGCTGGAGAAAGAAATCGTGAAATGCTGCTGTAGAAACTAGGTATTTTTGTCGATGTTGTTGTTGCTAGTGTTTTTGTTGTTGTTGTTGTTGTAGGTGATGTGAAATGTCATGGTCATTGCAGACACGCTCAAACCTTTTTGAACAATTATTTTCGCGGCTGAGAGTACAACCTCAGCCGGAAGCCGGCCCCACGTATATGAAGAACCCAGTGTGAAGGTTATCGAAGATCGGCTGGAGCGGAGCCTATTTAGTTGTCTTAACAGCTTTTTTAGTTACATTTTTTCCTATTTGTTTGCTATTATATTTTTGTTTTTTTGTTTTGTGTTATATAAAAGCTCTGAGTTCTATCATATCGATCGTACCCCTGTTCCCGGCATAGAGCAATCGTACAGCTCTCTCAATAGAAATAAGAGAAATTGTGCAAGTGTTTAAATCCATTCTTGCACGGCATTGCTAACTCTGCGTAATTTGCACGAATAATACGACGTCAACGTAAAATTAAACGAAATTTTATTTTTCATATATTGACATATCACTGGTGCTTCGTCTTTGACTATATCGCGCTTGTAACTTTGACTACTGCTATTATATAATAAAAATGACTAAAATGGTCAGATCTCGCCCTCTCTCTATCCATATACATATATATATATATATATATATATATATATATATATATATATATAATCTTTGTATGCACATTATGTGGTGATTGTGGCCTCTTTCTGGTGTCACTAGCAAACGGATTGCTTTCATAAAATTCCATATCGATTTCACACATCTTGTTTTTCCTCTACAAGATATTGGACGAATATGCGCGCGTGATGGTTACGATTAAACCGCTTTTTTAGATCTTCTGTAAAGAGTGGTTGGTGCACATGCAGCCAGATAGGTCAAGCGGTTCCAGCTAGTTCGGTGCACTCGTAGAGTTTATATGAGATATGTGGAGTTGAAGCGGTCCAACTCTTACCAGTTCGCTTCACTTAGATTTAGCATAGTAAAAACTAGATACCTTCTATAGCGAAAATGACCGTTGGGGCCATTTTTGGATCGAACAGTCGTAGGGCGGTTGATTGTGATAACATTTGAGGTCTTCAATTGTGTACACGACAGACATAGCTTTCGGAACCCTTCCCTGATATTATTTTTGCAAAGTAATTTCCGTTATTGCACAGCAAAGCCTGTTTGTGTCAAGACTTGCATCATTTAGATTGACAGCTGCTGTCAACGTGCCTGAGCTTGTATATATCCACGGCTTTACCCGTACATCTCCTTCTCGGAGTGGCCACGCATGCGTACACAAATGTCTAATAAGATAGGCAAACGGGGCTTTGTGTCGAACGCTGTAATATAAGAGTGGCAAGCTCATAGCGGCAAACGGCATCGGGCGATATATTTTTGCAAAGATTCCGATGGTCAATTTGCCTTGGCACCGTTTTAACGTGAACGGTAGTGACGGGTATTAACCATCCACATCTAAATTCGAATAATAACTTGTGAATCTTCTCAGCTCTTGCGGTGGAGGGCTGATCCCCAATAAATGTGCATATATGTATTTGTAGTATACATATATCAAAGCCAAACATATTTACCATATTTTTAAACATATATATTTATTAATATGTATATATATATATATATGTATATATATATATATATGTATATATATATATATATGCGTTGTTCTGGTTTGAACGTTAAACGTGGAAGTGTGTTCAGTTGTTTTACTTTCTACGCCGCATTTCTTATCGGAGATAGACGTAACAGCCCAAGACATGTCAGGACACGTACTGTGACCCTCTCGTTGGCTCGTTTGAATCGAGGCATTGCTGCGCCTATGCCCTATTACGTACGAGCTGGTCTGATCGTCTACGTCTCCACTTGCTAACATGTAATCTCTAACTAACGCCATGTTAGTGAGGACTACGCCACATGTATATATATATACTGGTGTCGCCCAGAATTCGTCAAACCAGCCAATTTGTGCGTGTTTGGAGGAAAATTTTGCATTTGTTTGGATTGCAATCCACAGTAACTCCAAGCAGAACAAATGTTGCAGTGAGGATAGTTTTAAAAAATAAAATTCTTTGCAATTCATATACTTTGGCTTTCACGCTCACTTACCAATTTTTAGAAGATATTTCCGCCTTTTGTTCCATTGATGAACAAAAAATATTGTTTTGCTGAGCTCTACTAGATTCCAAAGTTTGTTGGACGAATTCCGAGAGACCTTATATATGTATATGTATATATATATATATATATGGAAGGAGAGGAAATTAGAAAATACCTTTATTGCAAATGGAGGCGGAGGGGGGAGGGTGAGAATCTGGATGACTTACCTTGACACTGTGTTAGCAAAGTTTCTGTGATACATGCAGTAGTGACTGTGGACCACGTTGATGAATTCATTTGACGCCGAGCAAAAATATTGCTATATATATATATATATATATATATATATATAGAGAGAGAGAGAGAGAGAAAGAGAAAGTGTCCCAATAACCTCGCTTAAAACTTAGTAGTGTGCTTAAACTCTATACGAAACATTTCCACTTCCCGTTTCCATTGGCAAAAATGATTTTCTCACCGAGCTTGTCCTAGATATATATATATATATATATATATATATACGTATATATATATATATATATATATGCGTGTGTCCCTAGTGTATCCGTGAGCCGCCACTTTATATAACGAATAAATGACACGTAATAAGCTAGCCTTCACGTCATCCGATTGGCATCCTAATTCGTCACCGGCCACCGTACGCGTCGTGTTATCCTACTAACACTTAAGTATGAGACTCTCTCTCTCTCTCAGGCGCGAGAGGGACGTGATCTCTGGCGAGAAGGGCGTGATTTATCATGGCCGAAAGGTCGTCGTCGCCGCAACGGTATAGTTATGCATAGAACGACTATATAGGACACGGCATACCTGCCATCGGCACAGATAGCACGTAACCAGCATTATTTACTGGTGCCGCTCGTGCATTGTTACGCACGCGCTGTAATGCCTGTTGTTGAATTTTGAATTGTCTTCGATTCGGCAAAGATTCTCATAAAAAACTCATCAAAGCGAAACAATATGACACGATGATGATAATGATGATCGTAGCCCGCTAATAGTATCGAAGCGCCGACAGTAACGATAACGACTCCTAATCTATTTGCAACGGCCGGAAAACCACTGCGGAGAGACCAGCCGCACAGCCAAAAAACGCACCGTGCTCGTTGACTTTCCCGCCTTCTCTTTCTCTCCTCTTAACTCTGTCCGACATCCCCTATATATATAGAGGAAATGTCCAGCGAAAGACTACGAAATCTCTCGAAGTCACCCTCGAGTACTTGCGAAGCGTCCCAAGGCTAATTAGCGAAACGACGACGGAACCTTCTCTACCTTTGTCGATTCGTCGAAGGAGCAAACCGAATTAATTCTCTTAGTTCGCGAGAATCTCGAAATGACTTAGTTCGCAATCAGCCAGCGAACCTTAGTATAGCCGTCATGAGATCCAGTATTTGGCATAGCAGCACGGTACCAACGAGCCACAAAATTAGATTACAATCGTTTTTCCTTTTTCAATTTTTATTATCTATCATAATACGTTATATATTAAAAAATATTTTCTTTTCGGGTTATTTTGTGCACTCTACATATCATCGACAAGCGACTGTACGAGCAGCGAGACACTTTTAACGAAAATAGCATGTCCTCTACGGTAGAGACTTGACTAGCACACTGTTGGATAGAATAATGACTCGCAAGAACTAATTCCGGCTCTGCTTACGGCAATATGGAACACAGTACAATGCTATCTCCATTTATTTCTAGAAATCTATATCGGATTTTTTTAACATTGTAAATCATTATCTGACGGACAGGGCGTCCTGATCGTAGTGCATTGCGCCAGCGAATGTTGTAAGTACTCTGCTCTTGGTGAGTAGCTCGTCAGGATAGGCCCTTTGTTTGCTAAAAATAAAGTGACATTAATTTGACAATTTATATATAAAAAAGTTTGAGTTTATCAAATCTATCAAAAATGTCTCCTTTAAATTATAGAAACAGAAAACGAAAAAGAGAAAGGCCAATGAACAAGGGACTGGCACATGACAAATATCGAGCGTTCTGTTATCGTGCCCATAATCCCGTGCGAATTTGAAATAAAGTGTACTGGCGATGGTTATTGCGCGAATCCAAGAAGACCCAGCAAGATGGCTTAGTGGCGAAAGCCTTTACCTTACATTCGGGAGGCTTGGGCAGGCCGGCCGCTCCTAAATTGGTTTTCATAGTTCCCAATTTAGACAAGGTGAATGCCGGAGTGGCCTAAAGGTCTCAATGAAAAAGAGATTGTGCATTACCATCCAACCCTTATAAAAGAATAATAAAAAACAGCTCTGGTCCTACTTCCAGAATGAATCTCTTGCAAAAGGCAGATTCTAGCGATCTCCATAAGATTGCACAAAAATAGTTTTAAATGACCGAAGAATCGTGGGATGCCAACTGAAAGTAAGCGGTAGCCGGAAAAAAAGGTGTCTGAAGCAGTCTAACATTGAATCCTTTCACGACAAACTTTGAGGACAAATTCGCTTCATTATTCGCTTGTTTCCAGAACTCTGCATTTTAAATCAGTAACTGATGTTTACAAATTTCGCATCTTTTCGCTCTTCTGTCTGTTGCCATTCGTCAATTGGCAAACAAGATTTTCTAATTATATGCACATCTTAGACCGTGACCGACGCTGCCAGGACGTCGCGATTTCACTAAGACATGATTCACTGCAAAGCCTTTCTGGATATGTTTGACCGTTAGCGGTATGAAACTTTGTTCCTGACATGCTAAACATGCCGAGTTCTTGAGACATCGATGGACCTGTTGTTAAACCCAAGCCAGAATAAGTTGTTATCTAGCTTCTAGTCCTGAAGCTCAGTCCTGGAAGCAAGTTCGACAACACGTGATTCTAATTGAAAATGATATTACCAGCAGGCGAACTGGTAATACCGTATTCAATACCGATGTTTGTTATTTCACCATTATACGATTATTAAACGAAGCATATCGTGTGGCTGCGGTGGTGGCGGCATGAAGGCGCAATCGACGTCATCTAGATGTTAGATAACGGTCGTTTCACTGGAGAGGATCATGGAAGAGATAGAAGAATGAAACCGTCTGTAACCGCAGTTCAAACGGAGCAATCGCTCTTTGCAAGAACGCTGTTTTTTGCATCCACATCCCATCTCTCGCCGCAAGCAGGTTATTTATGAGTACATTTCCGATAAGTGGACTGAACGGCGTTCAGTTAAGTAGCAAAGGGAAGTCTCCGACAGCCATGGACGCTGTCGATTTACCCGGCATTCGTTCGTGGCAAAAAAAGTCATGAGCCAGAAAGATTATTAAATAGTTATATATATATATATATATATATATATATATAGCGTCAGTCGTCTTACACGGGCCCTGTCATATACTCCAGCCAACCGAAATGCAGGTCACAAAGCGGCGACGAGTGCGCTTGACCTTGTGGCCGCCGATAAAGCACCAATACTGACATCAGCGTTAGCTTTTGCCTAGATCGGCCTGCGCCGCAATATTCTATTGAATTAGAACGCGCCGATGTGGACCTCCCCAGAACGCGCTAATTTTGACAAAGCTTTGGTCCATAATTGCGGTGTAATGTTGATATGGGCATGCCTGTATCACAACGTTCATAAGGTATAATACAATTAATATTATTATTACAATTATTAATTATTATTGTAATTACGGTTAAAATAACTCAATAATGCACCAAGGAGCCTGTGCCAATCATCGACGTTATGGTTTCCGAGCAAGATGTCTTAGTAGGCAAAAACCTTTGCCTTGCATTCGGGAGATCTGGGTTCGAGACCCAGACCGGCCACTCCTAAATTGGTTTTCGTGGTTCCCAATTTAAACAAGGCGAATACCGGAGTAGATTAAAAATCGACCATAATAAAAAACGGGGAGCACAGATGTCTCAATAAGAAGAGATGGTGCATTACCATCCAACCACCCATTAAGTTAAGTTAAGTTTCTCAGTAATGGTCTAGTTTAAATGAAAACGAAGACGTATATCAAACGGCGTTTATCGTTATATCCCTGTCGTAGTCACTAGTCGCCAGCTAAACGTTTACCTGTGAATAGTCGGATGTAATTCGGCAATTGAAGGCAATATCGCGCACCCTACCTTCTAATGCCACACCTTCGCAAAACACGGATAAAAACTTGAATTGCAGACGCTCAATTACTTCAATGTTTCTCTATGGCTCCCAGATTTCGCAGCGCTAAATTAGGGTAATGTTCACTTTTTCAATGCGCCTCGCTTCTATGGCGAATTTAAACGTATATATTTATATATATATATATATATATATATATATATATATATATATATATATATATATATATATATATGTATATATATATATATACCGAAAAAAAAACTCTCATTGAGTCTCATTGAGCGACTCTAGCCAGAATCCCCCAGACTTCAAAATGCACTGCCTCAAGGAAGAAAAGGCTATTTACCTACAGAATCAAGACATCCTGACAATCGAAAGGGCTAAAAACAATCTAGCTCCCACACTGATTGGAGCCAACCTATCCCGGTTGAGAGGACTGCGAGATATTTGGGCGTCTCCTTGAATGCCGGTTTTAAAGGGTGCCTCGCATATTAAGCACATTGTCGCTTGAGTCGGCACTGTCGCCCAAAACCTGGCCAGGGTTCTCCCTATAAAGGGGGCGGGTTACGGACGGACGCCGGCGGGGGACTGCTGGCTTCTGTCGCGGAGTCCTCGGCAATGTATGCGGCGCTTTAGGTCTGTCGGGCTTGCTATACGGTGAGCACAGGGTTGGCCCTCGTCCTGGCTCGCCAACTCCCTGAAATCTAAAAGTTTTCGGGCTGACCCTCAGAGAAGATTTAACGTCCACGGAACTATTTTTCACATTGTTTCATAGACGGACCCCCATAAATACAAATGTACAAGGGTGGGGCTTGAACCCGCGCACCTATGTGTCTCCTCCGGTTGCGAGGCGCAGACTTAATCCACCACGTCACCGGGCTCGACAACTCCCTGGAATCTGCAGGCCCGGGAAAGTAGTGAGCGTAGGACGGAAGGCGCGACGAACATCACGCAAGTCCGAGTAGCAACGCTTGAGCGTGGGCTCACAAATATGCCAAGCCCGGCTCAGGAGTGACAGGGGCTGAGCAAAGTAGACCCGGTCGTTTGTACCAGACCTGTGACGTCGGTATGACGGGCCGGGCATACCACCCAACACGTATCCTGACCTGCCCATCCAATGCATCTCTATCACATATCAACGAACGTTTAGTAATAGAACTAAAAAACAAGGAGGCGCTGAGGAAAAACCAGCACAGTTTCCAGGCCTGACACTACCTACATTTAGTTATCAGCAAAGTTTTAAATCTAACTGAAACGCAGAGAAATGCGCGCAGAGCAAACCGGCTGCATCGTTTGGTCATCCTCTTAGCAAAACACGCTTCATGCGCTATTGTGGGACGCCATAAACCAAGCACCTGTAAATGAAGGAGTGTTCCCCTACCACCACATCTAATTTAATGCCTGAGAGGGCACTCAGTAACATCCACGCCATTGGTTAAGAGCATGGGCATGACCATGGATAGGGCTCTCACAGAAACACTTCATGTGCGCTATGCAACAAAAGGCAGCCAATGCTTCAGCAGAGCTGCGAAAAATCCTTCTGCGAACCTGAGGAGTAACCGACTATCAACGCCGTCTTAGCATCAGTAGTAGATAACATTATGCTATACGCCGCACCCTTATAGGAGTGCACGACTACCAGGGTTACAATACGCCGCCTCCTCAGCCAGACTCAAATACCTATGGCGCTCAATATCGCACGGGCAAATCGCACGGCTTCCACAGCAGTCATAGAAGTCCTCTCTAAATAGATAACCTGGGACGACCTAAGAGTGACAGAACTAGCTTCAATATGCCCCTCAAATAACGTTTGGACGGAAAAGTTACTAATCAGCAGAACAGATGCCCGAAGAAAATGGACGCCCTAGATACTAGTGTAAGTGTGCAGAATGAATCCTTCTTGGTCTCCAATATGTAGAAAATCACGAGGAGTCCCATATAGAGCAAATAAGAAAGCAACGTGGACCACTGGGACTAATTGTGCGAGGAGGTTAAAGACAATCTGGAGCGGGAGGGTACAAGATTGGGCGTAGCAAAATACGCTGTGCAGGGCCACATGTCATTTAGGAGAATACATGGGCTCTGCGGTCACATCCAGGGTTTCCCAGCAGTACTAGTAGTCTGCAATTGAGCACAGACTCCCACATCCCGCGGAAGCTTATTCCGTCACCTACGCAGACGATCTGGCACTGATCTCCACTGCCCTTGACGAGAATCTGTTTGAAGGAATAGCTAACGGAGCTTTGGCATATATCATAGAATACCTCCAGACGCTAGGTCCCGAATTGGCTCTACAAAAACGGAAACAATTCTTTTAAACGCCATCCTGAAGTTAAACTCATGCCTGGAGGGGCACCCAGTAACACCCACACTCATGATTAAGTACCTGGACGTGATAGGCACTTTATGTGCGCAGCGCATTAAAAAAACTGTCAATGTCTCATCCGAACTGCGACGAATCTGGCGGACTAAGATAGCAGCCGACTTTGGGCGCTGACTCCTGGAAGTCGTCGTTAGACAGGTTGCCTGGAACCTTACTAGCTTCAAGATGCCCCTCAATCAACGCCGGGTGGGCGATTACTAATTAGCATAATAGATATTTTAAACAAGTCGAACCAGACATAGGAAGCAGTCTAGCCAGACCACCCTTGATACTATATGAATTCAATATTGCCTGATCGCAAAAAGTGGTACAACCTTTAATACGACTCGCTCACATACCCACTCGCGGGCGCAACCGCTGGTTTCAGCAATAGCAACACCGCACTGGAGAGGCTTTGTGCATGTTTGGTCGCCTAGATTGCACCTATTTGCTAGTTCATCTTATGCATAGAACATCGGAGCTTGTTTATGTACAGCCGAATATCAATATTCGATTTAAATTCAATATAAAATAATGTTACGAGTGATAGTGGCAATATTAGCTACCTATCCTGAGTTCACAGCTAGCTCAGTAATAACTTACGCTCTACGTGTTTGATTTACGACAATCTGTGGTTAATACTGGATCTGTAATTGTGCTATATTATGCTTTGTTTAACTTTATCCATAGTTTCTAATTACTAAAGTTTCTCCTTACAATACAACCTTTTTGATCCTGATATACACTTAAACTTCGTTTTATAAAGTTCACTGCATTTTTATAGAGGGCGCGGCGTCCCCAGCGCCGTAGAACTTTCACGTCTTCTTTGTTTGCTAAATGCTCCCCGCCCAAAAACTTGTTGAGGCTAGTGAATGTACATAGGTATGCACACATGGTGTTGTATGATTTATCTTTATTCGTGTGGTTGCGGATATCCCTATAACGTCGGTAGTCGATTGCTCGAAGACACAATGAGCGTTCCGGAGGAGATCATCCTAATTTGTAACAGGAGAACGAAAAAACAGGGTTTTATTGACCGAATAAGTATGCAACACGCTCTATATATCACACTGGCGCGGAGCACAGCCCGCTATACTTTCCACGCCTTTTTCAAGCGGCAGATTGACATATTGCGTTAACTACGTGCATTAATCAACCAATCTGTCATTTTTGCCACGGCCACTCTTTTTTCCTCCCTCTCTCGCTCTCCCTCCTTAATATATTGCACGAGGTCTTAATATTTAAATGTGCCGCTGGACATTTATTTCTCTCGCCCTTTACCTTGTCCTCGGACTTTCAAGGACTTTTCAGCCAGCTGTCTGTTAGGTAACGCCCAAACGTTACCTCGCTCGGTGGCCAGCTTCCCATCGAAGTCGAGCGGTGTGAACAGCTGCCGCCATTCGACCATGCTGCCGCTGCTGCTGCAGCTTAGTTCGCATGACCCAACCAACATAGTCGGCGTCGAGAGTTTTTGCCACATGTCAACAATACCGCTTATCTAAACGTGTTCATTTTTCTCATTACTATTTGCTCTTTACTAGAACGCACATATAGCTAGACGCTATCAATCAAACTTTTAGCGTTCTGCTCTTTTTTTTAACGTTTTTTTTTTTCGTAAGGCTAATGCCCGTGTACGGTTTTTTCATCTCATGGCTGATGTTTAATCCACTCCGGCATTTACCTTGTCTAAATGGGAAAACATGCAAACCAATTTAAGAGTGGCCGGTCTGGGTCTCGAACCCAGGCCTCCCGAATGCAAGGCAAAGGCTTTTCCACTAAGCTATCTTTTAGCGTTTTGCTATCACTATATATAAATATTTTTTCTACTACTTTTTTTTAATGGTCAGGTTTTGGTTAAAGCCACGATAGCGTAAGATTCACAAACATTCTAAAATCCTGGCGGTTTCTTTGCCTCTCGTCAGAGGCACTATATTTTCGAAATGATTTTAACTGGCCGCTTTTACTTTCCATTAAGGCTGCACGAGTTTGTGATACAGTCATTCTCGCTTTGGAGAAAAATTCTGCGAATATTTTTATCATACGTCAGGACCCATGGTCATTGCTAGAACGCCACTACAAGGTTTTGGCATGTCAGAGAATTTCCTAGTTTTAAGTTCTGAAAAAGTAGCTTTCGCACAGCATTGAAAAGCAACGTCCATAGCAATGCCTTACATTGTCAGCTTCTCCTGAGTTATACATACGGCATAAGGGGGGATCAGCTCTACCAATGCAGTGTAGGTATTGCTAAAAAAAGCATCGTGGTCAGTTAGCTTGTTTATTGCGCGAGTGGATAAATGAGCAAGCCGTGTTTAGAGCTGTCCCATGTTTTGATATCAGAACGTGTTCACTTTGTCCAGTATCCAGGTGGTCGAGCTGTATTACTTTCCATTACTGGCTCGCCCTACTTAGTAGTTGACGGGTGCGTTCCCCGGGAGCCACGGGAAGGGGGGCGCCTTAGACAGTTGGCGCTCGTTTTCTTCTGTAAATTCGCTTTGAAGGCTTTAACTATGGTGTTCCAGTGTAAGAGCGATTCCGTCATTTTTGCAGAGGTCACGTAAGTTAAGAGCCTGTGTATTCATTAGAAGCGGTAGGGATGCTCTGCCCATGCTGGACATCTCAGTGCAGTGTGATCTGGTCTATCGCCGCAGTGAATGCACTTGGCTGGGAACCCTCCCGACCCTGAACAGGTAGGACTGGAATTCGCCATAGCCTGTCAGGATCAGGGTCGTGTAAAAGGTGAATTCACCCCCCGGGCGATACAGGCAGTCTTTGATGTTGGGGATTACGGCTCGGAGACTGGAGCTTGGGGCACCTTCTTCTAAGCTGTCCCTCTCTTCCTGCCAGAGGTCGATTGTATGCCGACGCTTTTCGTATGTCGTCGACGTCGTTCGTATTTCGACGTATGTCGTCCTTCTTGCGCTGGGGGTTACCCCGTCATAAGCGGCGGCGTTCGGCTGCTTTCAAATCCCAGGGGATCGTTCCAGCAAGAACGAAGGCCGCAGCTGCGCTTATCGTCCGGTACGCCACAAGTACCCTGAGGGCTCCGACCCTCTGGGCCCGACGCAGGCGGGTCTTTTTAGCGGGAAACTTTAGGCTGTCGGAGGGCCAGGCCGGAGCTCCGTACAGGGCAGCGGACTCAACCGCGGCATGACTATGCGTTGTTTGGATTGTCGTGATTCATAATTATTAGGCATGAGCTGTGCGAAGTTGTTTGCTGTCTTGATTGTCTTCTTCGTCGCCTGCCAGTGTGTTCAGTGCCACGGAGTCCCTTGTCTAGGGTGACCCCGAGGTACCTCACCTTATTAAGAAGTGCAATCTCCTGATCTTCTAGACAAAGGTTTGGAGCATCCTAAATCTAATTGTTTTACTCTTAGATCTCCTCTTAGATCCCAGAGAATTTGCCTTATGAAGACTTGTATGGCTGCTGTGGACGCCATGCGGTTTGCCTGTGTTATGTAGAGCCCGCACTTCCATTAGGACGCTTTTAAAGGTGTAGATGGTTCAGAAAATCGGTTGCTCTTCTAATGCAATGGAAAATATTTGTAGCTCTGCTAAGGCTGTGGCAGCTTATTTGCTGCATAGCGCATATGGAATGTCCGTAAGAGCCTTATTGAAAATTATGCATTTTAAGTGAAAAAAAGAAAATATTCTTTAGTTAACTAGTTAGCGATTTCTACACACGCGCACTTACTATTCAAAGAAAAGGTACCTTTAGACGCGACACCCCTAGCGGTCCCACAGACCAAGGTTTTTATAATCTAAGACCCAGATGAGTCCATATAGTTGAAGCACATTCTCAGAAGGCTCACTAAAGGCAGAGCACCGGAAATAGCGTTTACTTTAGGCCCCCTAAAGAGAACGCGGACAGGCGACTATTGCTAAATTGCCCTCCCTAGAAAGCTTAAAGGCCTCTACGACAAAAACACATACATCTTAGTTCGACTCGGTGCCGCCTAGACGAAATGGTCTTGGTACCGCAGTGTTTACTGTGTCTGACTTTTTACAATACGACCAGGGATTGTACCGCAGCTCGACGAACCCTACCTCGGTACTTCATATGCGGAGAGCAAGGTTGCGCACGAGCATTTTCACGAAATACTAGACCTCAGCATAAGTACCCACAATCACCGAAAGGCGATTGTCGAACAACTCCAATGCGTTCCACAGTCTTTGGGGAAGCAGCGCCTCGCCGAGGAAATAATCCTTCTAGAATGGGCGATCGGGACAGATCTACAGCGTTTGGTCACTTCTAGGCACACTTTCGAAAACGGTAGGCACAAATCAACGCTAGATCTGACACTTGAAATGGGCGGAATAATTCATCTAGCCGACTGGAGGATCCGCGAATACCCGAGTGAAGGATCACAATAAGCAAAAAACTGTATCTGACAATGCCTACTTTACCTTCTCCGCCACTTTAACTTTTTCCCAGCTTTTTCTCTTTTGCAATGCAACGCTTCTGCAACGCTTTTTCTGACTAAATTACACCCGCGTGCGCAAGGCGCTCAAAAGAAAAGGGTTTTACCTTCATGTTTGACCTGTAAACCAAAATCCGCTAAACTAAAAGGAGAGCCTTCGGCATTGTTTGACTATCATCCTAAATGCCAAAAATGCGTTTAAAGATGGGTGGTTCTGTCGTATTCGCAGATGATCTGACACTCGTACCCGTTCATGACGAGGATCTGCCATAAGACAGCCAACAGAGCTGGCTAACGGAGCCAATGGAACTGTTTTTTCCATCTCATCTAAAGTCTTGAAACGTTGTCCTTTTAATTTCCTAACTCGCGAAAGCAGGAAATATCGGGCAGGGAGCCTGTGTAAATATGCAAGTCCAATTTTAATCGTACATTCCGAAAACAGTAACAATGTGTGCACCGGCGCGTTGTTGTGACGGAGGATCCAAGAGCTTTTTTGCGCATAGTTCAGGCCTCTTGCGTCGGACGATCCCGCACAATATTTGTAAAATTTCGTGTCAGGGATTCTTATCTGCTCCGTCTCCATTTGTTCAATAGACTCTCCTCTTGGGAGCACCACTGGGAAGATTGAGTTTTGGTCTCGATTTCGTAACCATATACCTATGACACGTCCTCTGTATTCACTCGCTGAACCAATCCAAGGTCATCTGCTGCCAGCTTAGACCGAGCAAGATTGGTTAGTGGCAAAGCCTTTGTCTTGCATTCGGGAGGACTGGGTTCGGGACTCAAACCGGCCACTCTTAAATTGGTTTGCATGGGATCAAATTTAGACAAGGTAAATGCCGGAGTGGGTTAAAATTAGCCATGACATGAAAAACCGTACACGGGCAATAGCCTTACGAAAAATCTTTTTAAAAAAAATAAGAGTTTAATTCCCTTTACCATTTCCCGACGGAACTTTTGCAATGTTTTCTTCTGTTATAGATGTACACAGGATTCAAAATACTGCTCAGCCGCCATAAGTAGCTCGTAACATTTTTACCACTTTCGAACATACGACTTGATTTATAGTATTGAGTTTGATGCATTTTCGTTGCTCCTCAGTTCCATCTTCTTCTGCCCCTCAAACAAGAAACGCCGCCGCTGATTGGCACTTCTAAACAAAACAAGCCGAAAGATTTAGGTGGTTTCGGTTGGGCGGCTAGAACTTGTCGAACTCACCGCCCTCGTATATATAAGCAAGCACTAGTGATAGCAGCTTAATGCTCATAAATAGGAAATATATTTATATTCTCTCGATAAGTAGACTTGAGTGAAAAAACAACTGAGCAATAAAACCTCTGAGTAATTACACCAATAAAACTTTAAAACGGATGTCACTATGAGTCACTTGCTTCCTTATTCTTCAACTTTAGAGGCACGTTTAACGTTAGCGGTTAGCGTCGCTAACGTCAAACGCGTCAGCTGACCACAGCGTAATGCCAAGCCTCATTCCGCCTCTGAGCTGAGAGGAATGGCAAAGCCGAGATACGTGCATATGTTGTATTATATATATATATATATAAATATATATATATATATATATATATATATATATATATACATATAAACGTGCACGAACGTACCGTGGCTGACGCCCTGTGCACACTGTTCACATGACGTTCACATGCGTGCCGTATATAGGACGCACTTCACCATGCTGTGCGACGCATGCGCGTGCTAAGTGTGGAATGTCAAGCACACAATCCACAATAATGTACTCTCATAGCGTGTCACTAAATGCATCCACCACTGGAATAACTGTCAACAACTGCATCGCATAGCGCTTTGTTGTTGTTCACAGTTATTCCAGGCGGCAAACGTGATAGAACACAATCGATACGGTGCACCACGCATGAGGCTTTGTGTCTATTGGTTGTCCACCGATTTGTTTCTAACGGCCAACTTTGCCTGGCTGGACACGCAACGGAACTCGAAAACGAGGTGCTACTACTAGCACAGGGATGTACCTATCTTCTCTATTAAGCTAAGACAAAACTGTATCTACAGATGGGTAAGGACAGTGTAACATGGTCCCTTTTTGTCCCAGACCGTAAGTCGTCAAGTCGTCGCAATTAGTGTCGGTTAAAGTTTGGTAGATTTTCGGATCTCAGGTGAAACATGCGAAACGCAGCGACATATATGTTCTCCTATTAATCACTGATCTGCCCTGAAAAATGCGGTGATAAATTAAAAAAGTCCTCCAAAACCATAAACGAACAGGTTCCGCATTGCTATTGTTTTCACGATATTGTTTTTCATGAGTGTTGTTGTTGCTGTTGCTGCTGTTTTCTTGTGTCTCGCCAAGAGTCTACCCTTGATCATCGATGTGTCGTAAAGACCACAAGCACACGTTGAATGTAAAGCGTAGTACATGCATTACTGTGGCGGCCTGCGCTCGACAGCGACCAGGTGGCGCCACCAGTTGTCACCGTCCCCTGCCATAAGGTCGCACTATGCATGATCGGACCACGACAACTCGTTCGTGGCCTTTGTTGTCGTAATTGCTGTTGTTCGTGTTGTGTTTTGTTGTTGTTTTCCTCGGTGTTGTTGATGTTGTTGTTAGCGTTGTTGTTGTTGATGTTGCTGTTGTTAATGTTGTTGTCGCCGTCGTGGTCCGTCGGTGTTGTTGTTTTGGCTCAAGCCGCACCTGCAGCATAATTTGGCGAGAGACGAAATACGACGCCAAGCAACCAGCAACCAATTCGAGTGACGACGACGTGCATTCGAGAGTGTCTGTAAGAGACGCAAGGGGAAACCGGCGACATTTCGTGTCGTCTGGTCGTCGTCCGTCGTTGTCGTTGTATCCCTCCCTACCACAGCCAAAGCAAAAGCAGGGAGCAGGGTCTGGCGCCCCGGCGGAAGCAGCAACAGCAGCAGCAGCAAAAGAACGAGAAACCTTCATTACTCGTTCAGTTCAGTCCCAGTATCGTGCTGTCGGTTTATCGTGCATCGTGCCTCAGCCGTAACAACTTTTTACGCCTGCCTTACACCGGCACCCCCACGGCACCCCCAACATCAGCCGAACACCCCCAACAAGACCCATCTTCCCGACCTTACGAACTACTATCCATTACCTACGGCCATTACGGCCGGCCGGACGGACAGACAAGGATGGACAACGAGACGCAGTTCTTTTCCAGTAAGTTGAGCGGCAGCAGTGAGAACCTGGCAAACGGACCCGCCCGCACCCCATTCACCTCCCCCCCCCCCCACCCCCGCCTTCCAACGGTACTGTACGGTACTAGGTTGTACTAGAGCCGTTGTGGGTGCAATCGAATGGAGGTGGTGATAGTGTTTGTGGTGATGTCGTGGTCGTCGTCATCGTCTGGGATTTGCCTTATCATTGATATCAGTGTTCTCAAATAGGTAGATAGCCTCGTTGGCCGCGCGCTCTAAGGAAATGGCAGATGGAAAGCGAGTAGGATGACCCTTGTAGTAGTTGGTGATGTTAGATGCTGCTAGCGGACCATGAAACGCCGTAGGAATTGTTGTCATACTAGTAGTAGTAGTAGTAATAGATCTCAGTGATGTAAAACGAAAATGTACCGCTGGAAATGGTTATATCTAGTAATAATAGAATATCCTAATGGGTGTTTACGTGTGAACCATGACTTCATACTTATGTACACAGTGTCGACCGCCTATGCTCCTGGACGTAGCAAAGCCGCAATTCAGTTGTTGTTATTCGTGTGTTGTTATAGTTGTAATTCTAACGTGGCCCCTTTGATTCTGTAGGCTGTGTTTTGCCAGTCTTCGTGCGAGAACGATTGTAGTCTTGCTATATTAGAACTCTTACAACTTTACATTGATATGTTCACACCACGTTAGGTAGCTAATTGTCTGTAGAAGGCAAGTCTAGGAAATTGTAGAACGTAACAATCGGAACATCCTCTATATTAGGATAGACTAGTTAGTGCCTAGTCTAATAAGTCCGACGGTGTGAATATTGTTTCATATGCACGGTAACTGCTTGAAGAAACCCGACTATATAGGGGCAGGGTGGAGAAATTCAGTTCAGGTCGAAGAAATTAGTTTCATGGCCTGCCTTGGGCGCTCCGTAACTGACTTTTGAGTACGAGACTGACTCAGCCAATCACCGTTGGGTTCCGTGACTAGGAGTTGGCCTCGTTCGAAAGGTGTAAGAGAATCATCCCTTCCGGTCTCTTACAATCGCGCCTGCACAGGCCGGTTGGCGTTCTACGGTGCTTTAACAGCCCGCCGTCCTCAAAGCCCTTGTTAATGTATTGTTCATGGCCACATGTCTTGGGCGGCAGCCTTCACTCCGAATGCATGAGAGTGCATGGAGGATTGTCACTAGACTAGTGGTTTGCCGCATTGGCCTAGAGCCGCATTGCCCTAGAGCCGCATTGCCCTAACACGCAAACAAACACAAATGTTTGTGCTCGAGTTTTTGTCCAGTAATCGACTTCTTTTGTAGTGCGCTTCCACTACGGGGAATTGCTTTTATTATTTATGTGTCTAAGTTTCTAGTGCTGCAAACAATGATTTGCGCGTGACATAGTTGTTGCTGTGTCGCGCTGTATTATCACGGCGAACCTATCGCTCTTGTCCGCGTGGTACTACACTAATCAAGCGTACAATCAGTAGCCATGCATTCAGTGTTTTTTACCATGAATGTGTACTGCTACTGTATGTCCAGTCCGGCCCGATGTCCGGCTCATACATTCATTATGTTAGACCCTGCATGCAGAGTTCATTCTGTGCCGTCTCCTAGGTATAATACCAATACAATATTTTGTATGTGTAGTTAATAGTTTGCTGTTGATTAAGCTCGTCATCTTCTGCTAACCAATAGGCATATGGTGTTCCAACGACATGGAGTTGTGAATCTTTTTTTACCCCATGTGGAAGGTAGAAGGACCAGAAAAGATAGTCGCTGTTGAAGTCAGCGGGACATTGTAAACGAAAATTGCGTGGCAAGTTATTGGTAGCCGGGTTGGCATTTCCGTTTATTTAGCACTGGGAAGCATAACTGTGAAAACGCAGTCTAAATTGCGTAACCAGAGCATACAGGTTAGACGCTACATAGCTATCAAACAGTTCGACGTGCGTTGGGATACACGTTTGTGGGATTATAGTGAAATAATTTGCTACCTTTCTTATCTTTACTCATGCTGAACAAGATTCAACGAGCTCGTATTCACACGTACGGTATATACGTGCGTATTCACCATATGTAATAAACGGTGAAATGTCAACGAAAATTAAGCACGATTCCTCGTGACGATATGGCCGCCGCAAGTTGTACACTGTATATATATATATATAGCTGGCGGCGATATACAATACATACGAGTGAGCCATGATTGGACTTTTGCATAGGATAGATGGCAGAGCGGGAGATTGTTCATTGTCATAACCAGACCTGGCACTAACTACTTTAACTCTCTCTCTACTCTCGCCTTAGTGATCGGTGAGGCCGACAACACTCTGGGGCCCCAGTCCATACCCAACCTAGCTGATGGTCTATCCACGCTTCCGGAGACTGCGGCGTCCGGCCCAGCATGCGACGACCTCAACAAAACCACAACGGTCGAGTCGAGACCTCTTCTACTACGCGACAGCGAACGCCCCGAGGAACACCAGCCAAGTGACGACAAAGCGAAGCTTTCTGCTCCACTCTTCGAGGCAGCCGCCGATCAGACGAGAATCATCGTGAAGGACAAGCCGGGCGAGAGCCGTAATACGTGCATCTCGAGCGGGGGCGACACCGCACCCCCGGTGCTCCCCTCGGCACAGCCACAGCACATTAAGACTCACATTGACCGCTTCTTCGGCCAACTGGGCCCAGCAGGTGAGCAGATACCTACTATGACGCAATTTCCGCGCCCACCGTACAGACACACTGTGCGACTGACTGACTGGTGGCTGCTGTTTGCTTGGCTGTGCTTTGTGTTGCTTTGTTTGATCGGCAATCGTTAAACCCTGCTGCCTAAGTGAGGAAGGACACTTTTCCATCGATATAAATATATGCACATCTTGAAAGGCAAAGATAGAAGAAAAACAATATGTATAAGCAAAATATGTATATTGTTTATATATAAACAATATGTATGTATAAGCAAAATATGTTTATTGTTTATATATAAACAATATGTATGTATAAGCAAAATATGTATATTGTTTATATATAAACAATATGTATGTATACGCAAAATATGTATATTGTTTATATATAAACAATATGTATGTATAAGCAAAATATGTATATTGTTTATATATAAACAATATGTATGTATAAATATATAGTAATTTTCATATATATATATATATGAAAATATTTCATATATATATATATATGGTGGCAAATCTGCTACCTGATATTAGATCGCACCGCGCATTGAGTTGCATTGAGACGCATTGAGTTGCGCTACCACTAACAGGTTCGGCAGGAGAAACTCAACGGCTTGTGTGACTCGCAGCTACGAGAGAGAGAGAGTTTCCTCAACTTCTACTCCGGACGTTTTCCGATAGCTACTGGCTGAACATTGTACCTAGATCAGTATATCAGATCCAAGCTGACACTCACGCCTGGCATTCTCGGTTAGACAGTTCCAAGTTTTCCTGCACTGGGACATACGCCGCTCTAAACCGATCTCGTCATAAATCTCTTAGAAATTTGACTCCAGCTACTCGAAAAGTATGCGTCATTTAAGCAAACGAAACGCGCGGTGTTGCAGACAAACACCGTAAGGTAGGTCTCCCTGTGCTCCCTGCCTAGATCGCTCTCATTGCAGCACGTATCTATATATATATATATATATATATATATATATATATATATATAGTTTACGGACGGGCATAAGCACAGTAGTTTATCTTTTATGACACTAAGCAGTGATCTCTACCTAATAAAAATGATCGGGTCGACTCACAACCGTTAATGGGTATAGCAGCGCCTTGATTAGTCGGTGTTAACCACAGCCGCATGCCAGTGTTCGGCTTATGTTGACACCCTCCCTTACGGGCCCGGAGAGTTGTATTGCTGCGGCGTCGTGCAGTGTTCCGTTTCATGTTCATGGTATAGTTAAACAAGATCTTGGCTATCTCGGCGCATATTGAGCCAGCATAGAAATCAGAATAGCATTGACGCTTCTAGTCCCCGGCGCCGATGACGGATACCGGTACGGTAATGCTCGTAGTCGGAATTCGCAGTACATTGAATCCGCAGTCCTTTGACTCCTGAATCTGCAGTCCTTTGACTCCGCAGATATCTTCTAAATATGTACAGCTGGAACTGACCCATGCTGTCGCTCTATGCTCGGACCAAAATTAAATTACTCCTTAGACTATAGCGCAATTGCACCATTCCACAGAATCTCACTGGACACGATTCCCCGACTGGATCTTTGGTGCCTTCTTCGAAAAAATGCTCAAAATCTCCGCTAGACTTGATCTAGCTGACATGTGGCCATAACGACTGTGGACACTGCAGGGGATCAAGATAGATGATACTTCATGTTGTCTCAGACCGAATCACATTTGGGATATGGGAAGGAGACCACCTCCTCACCAGTCCGCCAGTAAAATAATTACCTGGTTGCTGGAAACTACTCTGTTTGTCAGAGGGAAGTGTTTCGACGACGCGTCTCGGAGTTAATTTGTTCTGTGAAAAAGGGCTACACGTACAATTATTTTCTTGGTAAAGCTCGGCGACGCGCTTTCACTGATATTTACTTAGACGCTTGTGATAGTATTTACTAACAAAAGCTTTTTATATATCTGCCGAGTCAGCCTATCTCAAGTGAATCGAGATCTTTCAGCCCGAATGTCCTGCTTCCGATTTGCCATTCGAGGTTTTTCTCCCCCTGTCGTTGTCTCTTCTCACCAGCCTTACTTGTCGTCACTGTCTACAGTTGCTTCCAAGCAATCATCTGTGGAGGAAGGGATAGGGGGGAAGGAAACCACCTCCATCAGCCGCCAGTAAAATAACGACCTGGTTGCTGGAAACTACTCTGCCTGCCGCAGGGTAGTGTTTCGACGACGCGTCTCGAAGTGAATTTGTTCCGTGAAAATATGTAATTGATATATATGACAAAATGATTCCATGAAAATTGCTTTGCTGCTCTGTGTAATGTCGGATGCCGTATATTTATGTGTCTCCTCTTCTCGGCTCTATTGTGGTCGGCGGGCTCGTACATGTTCTGTTTCTCTTGTTTACATTAGACATCATAATTTTTTTTAATTTAGATTTACATATTTTAGCCATTGCTTTGCTTAGCTTGCCGTGTTAAAGTGCGCCTCGGAATAGCAGGGAGCCCTGCGTGTAAGACGTTCCAAATTGCTGCTGATCGTTAGATTATGAACGTAAGTTAAGGCTTGCCAAAAATGTGCCACTGTTCTCGACAAATATCAACCAACGTCAAACAAACCACAAGTAGTTTGTTCGAGTCATGGAATAAAACTAACTTCACTTCCACAACACCTTCGAAAGGAATAACCTGGTACTGTAATTAAGTAAGCATGCCGAAATACAACAACATGTTTATTTTAAGAGCATCAATAATGAACGTTTCGATTATACTGCAGCCGTCCGTAACATAATGATGTTATTTTATTACCTGCAGGAGCGCCGTCGCCAATTAAGCCCAGCACAGACGTGAGCGATTCCCAGGAAACGCTTGATCTCAGACTGGATCGTACCTGTGAGTCATCTAACTACGCAAATATATATATATATACATATATATATATATATATATATATATATATATATATATATATATATATATATATATATATATCCTTTTATGCATAATGTCGACCTGTGTCTACAGCAAAAATACATATTTGCTCAAAGGCACAATTTTAACTAAGCGTCGATACGATACACTTGCAGTTTCAATAACATATCTCAATCATAGCCAACATGTAGCTCATTTGTTAGGATTTTGATTCTTAAATTCGAACGATCATATTTCTCTATCAAAATAAGCGTTTTGATTGCCATCGTCAATTTTTCATGATGTTAATAATAATAATAATAATACAGCGCTCTAAGGACCCTTTCGTGTAGTTGTGTGCAATGTGTGGGCGTTGCATTCGAAGTTGGCGTGTGCCGTTGTCTTAAAATAAAGGCCACACCTCACGCAGGAGGGGGGTATTATTCCTAACTCAGAACAGACCTCTTTTTGAAAGGTTTTGGCAATGCATGATAATATGAGCTAAAAAAACATTCATCACTTTAGCCTGGATGACTACTGTTAGAACCACTTAACACGTATTTCTCCCAGGCTTGAAGGGTTTCCAAAGTAAGCGATCCTGGTGGCTGCCAGAAGTTGCACATTGCTTCCATCAAGGATGATTCCGTCCTATGCGCACGATCCTCTATAGGCAGCTAAACCGTTAATAGATACGGCTCGTTGACAACAGAGAGCTTGTAAAGGTCTTATAATTTATTATTAGTTGACCTGGCATTTGCTCGTTGTGTTTAACTGTCTAGCAGAAAAGGTCTGAGTTTTCTGTATTACGAAGCCAGTCATGGCTACCTAATGATGCAAGATTACTCAGCTCCAAACTCGCCTTGTAGACAAGAATATGTATCACGCTTCTTTTTGCTGACGGGAGATGGCCACCAACTCTGGTACTAGGAGTTGCGTATTCGGTCCAGTGTAACACATATATGTGTGATGATTTTTATTATAATCTGCAAATTAGGGTCAATTATATAATAAATATAATTTACTCAAATCGACGGAGAGAGCCGTTCCGTTGGATGCAGCCCTTTTCTGAAGGGCGCAGGGGTCTCGACACGTTTTAGCGGTGCCCTATGCAATCCGGCCAGCCCAGAGGGGAAATACATTTTTATCTATCGCGTATAGGGGCTTTTTTAAAGGTTATGGAATATCGTTCGTACGATTTTCCGCAACCTAAAAAAACCTCTAAAACATTTAGAATTAAAGTAACTCGGCAAAAGTTATCATTCAAGATCTTGCTTTCTTAGGTTTATATGAATTACTAGATTTCACAAATCTCCAGAAGGGCTTGACACGAATGCTGAGATAAGCTTTGCATCAATGCAAATTGATGAAAACCAATTTGTGTGGGCTCCGTTCCTTCCAACCGAGCGTGTGGGTTCCGTTCCTTAGAAAGTCATTGACAGTACACATTACAAAAATGACTTTTTCTTTTTCCTTAGTTAACTAAATATCCCATAATTTAAGCTTATTGCCGCTGATAACTATTAAACAGCATTGTTATTTTCAATTAGTATTATTGCTTCTTTTATTTAAATTTAGCTCTTCTCTCTTGTTTGAGAGATTGTAATTATTATTATTATTATTATTATTATTATTATTATTATTATTATTATTATTATTATTATTATTATTATTATTATTTTATGGACCGACATAGCCCGCCGGCAAATTTATTTGTCCATGTTGTCTGTTATCACAATGTGTCACATAACGAACTGAAAATAAACAACTCAACACTCTAGGTCCAAGCAGGGGCTGGTTCACCTGGCCAAAGTTCCTCTCACCGACGCAGCGTTCCCCCTCTGAACGTCCAACGACAAGCGCTGCAGTAAGTACTCCCTCGCTCTTTTGTCTCCTGTAGCAACCACCAATCTTCTCCCGACGTCTCTGAGTAATTTTTTTGGTAAGCAACCCTGGTCCCCCAATGTCTCAAAAGCTAGAGGTGAGAACAAGTGGGGATAGTCCAGGCTTGAGTACTTTCTGCACTTGGCTGTTTCCGCTAAGGCAACCGCATGCCTAGGGCGGACTGCGCCAGCACCGACCATTGAAGGGGCTAAAGAGTCGGTAACAGTCGCATCCCACACCAGCATCTGGCCCCGATCGAATGGGGTCAGAGTCATTCCGTCATGTCTTTTTCTATCATCTCTGACTAAACCGGGAGGTTCCAGCACACATGGGTAGCCTGCCAACCGTAATCCTCTGTAGAACTTCTCGTTCAGGGCCAAGTGGCGTGCGATCCTGCCTGAACTCTGGGCACAAGAAAGACCGTGGTGGCCTAGGGAGTCGACTTCGTCACCACAATCGCAGTGATAGGGGGAAACCAGTTCTACTCCCAATCTCAAACCGACTAATATTCGTGTAGAGTCATCGTCTAAAAGGGTACCCAGTTGAGGACTCGGGAGGGCGTGTAGCCATACGCTTGCAGCCGGCGAGGAGACGGCTTGTGACCTCGCTTTGTCGGCGTCGGAAGATGCTCGGCTCCACAGGTCGCTCCATTGATGGTCGTGTGCTAAATCTGACTACGCAGACTGAAGAGAAGAGGTCTCCGGGAGAGCCCCACAGAATGCCATGGCTGCACCTTAAGTTTTCTCCAACGTAGATCGGAAATGCGCTACAGCCTGGGGGTCTAGAATAGCCTCGATGTCACTGATCGCTGAATGCAGGGAGGCAATATGCGCCGCAACTGAAAGGGAAACTGCCTCGGGAAGTCCCAACCCGCCTCTTGCGACCGGTAGTGATGCTTGGGTTAAGGGGTCGCCCCGTAGCCGCAGGTTAAGTAGAGATTCCAACGCGTCGCCTTGCTTCACATTTAGTTCTTCCAAGTGAGATGAAAAGGCTATACAGTTGACACCTCTGAACAGGTAGTTCAGATTCGAAGCGGAGAAGCACGAGCGTAGAAGGTACAATCCCCTATGAGCGCCAAGCTGAGGGAGGCGGTTGAGACCGACCTGTAGTTTTTCTCTCCATCGCTCGGTCGTCGAGGTGAGGTTCTCAGAGGATAAAGGCACCCCAAGAAGGTCTAGGTCGTCGCCAGTCACGCGGCACCCCGGAAGTAAATCCAGGATGACAGGGGTATCATTTGCGCCCATTCCTTTTATATGGACCTCACACTTGGTCGGGTTCAATTCTAGGCCGCTGCATGTAGCGAAGCTTAGTATTTTCTCTATGTCCTCACATACTGTACTGGCGCTACCTCCTATGACACCATCGTCCAAATACCACAGGTTAAGTGGACTTTCGAGAGAGTTGACCAGATCTTACACGGCAAGGCAGAACAAAGGGGAAGCGAGGGGGTCTCCCTGCTGGACACCCACAGCCGAGGTAAGCAATGCCAAGGGTAAGACCAAGTGTGATGGATCACCGTAGGCTAGTTTGACTTGATGGTAGATGGCGGGAGCTTCTTCTGCAACTGTTTTTAGCAAGGTATCTCTTTTCACGGTGTTGAACGCGTTCTTAAAATCCAGTTTGATTACTACGGAGGACTCCTGCCGAGAGTCGATGAATGCCCTGGTAGCGTGGACCATTATTTCTGCACCCCGCTTGGTAGAGAAACCCAACTGGTGACGCCCTATAACCCGGCAGATGACATCTCTGGAGTCCCTCACTGCCAGTTTCGCCGCGACCCTGCGTATCACCGATGAACAGGCGATGGGTCTATATGAGCTGTCATTCTTCTTCAGTGCGAACAGCCTCGCCCCAAAAATGAGAGGACGTCACCCAGGATGTGGGGCTCCCCAGCGCAGTACGTCAATCAGCTTTGCCAGCGCTTTGCCAAGTCTCTTGGAAGAGCTGCCAAGACTCGGTGAAAGAAGGTCTTGCAGCAGACGGGGCCGGATGAAATCTAGGCCGGCACTCGAGCTCTTTGAAAATGAACCCACCGCGTAGCGCACATCCTCAGCCGAGGTGGAAAAAGGCATGAGCTGTTGAGAGGGGGGAGACGGCCAAACCAGGTCCGACTGTCCGACGGGGTGCTTCGCCCGTAACGATGCTATAGCAGCTGGCTCATCAACCATAACGTCATCAGATAGAAGGAGGCGGGCTGCTCCTGCAGCGTCCCCGTCGGATAGTTTGGCCAGCACGGCTTGCGCGTTTGCGTTATTATTATTATTATTATTATTATTATTATTATTATTATTATTATTATTATTATTATTATTATTATTATTATTATTATTATTATTATTATTATCATTATTATTATTATTATTATTATTATTTATTATTTTTCGGTTTTACAATTGTGAGGTATGAACGTTTAAGCCAGGTTCATGATGCTCTGCTGATTTCCTCAATTCATGGCGCCTATGATAGAAGCCACGTTCCCCCTACACACGGCCAAAGACATCATCTGTCTCAAAAACATGGCCGCGCGTCGATCACCCGTAATATCTTCTATACGCTTTCCAATATCCTTCAGGATTTTCGCCGTACCTGTGCTAATGGGCCCAAGTGTCTTCAATGCAATGGGTACAAAGTGGTACCTCCTTGACAGCTCGAGATACTTTCCTCGTTTTTCAGAGTCCGCGCGTTCTGCAACCCACCCAGATTCAACTGCGCTGTGACGTAGATACGACAAGGCCGCTGTGCATGAAACGGTTACATCCCATGCAAGGCTTTTACCATGTGACCATAGCAAAATGGTGACCCCGTCCGGTCGTAGCTCACTACTTCCATAAAGACCTTTCGGTTCGGGTGTGGATGGTATCCCTGCCCTTCTAAGGGCTCTTCTTACCATCGCGTTGAGCTCCGCGTGTCTTGTAAGTCTGCCAGGGCTTTTTAGACAGCTTAGAGGATGTAGACAGGTTGGCTGCATGAAAGACATGAGAAAGGCTGGCAGACGGGCGCGCCTATCCTAAGGGCTGACACCATGCGGAAGGAGTAGAGGTCCAGCATGGTGCCAAGCTGGCGGGAGGGCAGTGCTTAAAGCCAGCCCCGCTGAAAGGATGTTGAGCCGCTAAAAAAACGGCACTTTCTCTTGATGATGTAAGGTCATCCATGATATCCCTTGATGATTTCTTACTTTTACAAGTGTCGAAAAAATGTTGGTTCACGTGCTCTTTCAGGGGGCCGAGGTCAAGTTGGCTCCTCATCGTCGCATCTGCCAACATGGTAGTTTTCTTTAACACGATTGTTGCATCTTCATTAACAAGTGATTCCGCTAGAGAGACAAATTGATTCAATGATGCAGCATATCACACTGCGGCAAGGTCGATGGACCTTCTAATACCAAGGCCTCCGAAAGCAATTGGAAGGCTTGCTCTTTTCCATAAGTTCTCCTCTAAACTAATGTTCAATACCTCACCCAGAATATCCTTAGTAGTCTCGTCGTAAGCAGCGAGGCCTTCGGTATATGTGAAGGTCGGGGATGCTCGCAACAAATAGTTAAATCTTGATGACCCAAGACTGTGCCTCCACAGACAAAGGGCCACCTGTGGGTGCATATTTGTCAAGCGTGGGCGGATTTTTACAAGAGTTTCTTGTTTTGCGCAAAGAACCCATGGGATTCCCTCACACATGACGGGAGCACCCAGAATATCTAGGTCCTCTTGTGTCGTGCAAATTATTCCGGGAAGTGCTTGCATGATCGTTTGAATAGATTTCTCGTGCTCTTGCGCATTGCCTCCTATCGCTGTAACCTCACACTTAGAGGCGTTGAGCGTTAGCCCTCCCGTTTCCTCGAACTGTAGTACGGTCCGTACATCCTTCGCCACAACGTCCGCGGGACCACCCAGGATTGCATCATTCAGATACCAGACGTTAAAGGGGCTCTGTAGACTTGACACCAGATCAGAAATGCCAAGACAAAACAGCGCTGGCCCTAGTGGGTCTCTCTGTTGGATACCGGTCCTAGACTCTATGGTTACATCTGTATTCCAAGCAAGCATTGACGCACTTCTGTAGCCCTGCCACACCATCGGTAGGAGTCTTGGAGCCTTCTTTTGTACTTCATCAAACATTTTATTCCTTCTTAATGTATTAAACGCATTTCGAAAGTCTAGTTTTACTAGCACTCTTGTCGGGCCCTCAGCCTGCAAAAAGACACGCGTAGCATGCACGGTGGCTTCTGCTCCTCCTCTAATGGCAACCCCAACTTGGTGAGAAGAGACCGCTGTCACAATGATATTTTTATTCACAGCCATGGCAATTTTAGAAGCCATTCTTCGCAAGGCCAGTCCGCACGCAATGGGTCTAATTGAGTTATCTTTTTTTCTAAGGGCGGTTAGGCTTGCACCATAGAAAATCGGTAGACAGAATGACGGCAAGGTACCATTAGGTACTGTAGTCACAAAGGTACTCAGTTCGTTCAGTAGACGTTCAGAAGAGGGAATCGTCCGGTCGAGCATGTCACGTAGATGTCGAGGACGCAGACCATCCAAACCGGCTCCACTTGTGAATGGAAATGATTTAACGGCCTCATGGACCTGAAGTACGTCAATCTTACCAAGGTTTAAGGCGACCGGTTGTTGGAGCAGCTCTATGCGCTCTTGGCAACCAGGTGGGGAACGTGGATGTTTGGCCCGCAGTTCGGATTCTGTGTGCGCGTCGTATGGTGCGATTATGTCTGAGGACAGCAGGGCTTGAGCGGCAGAACGGATATCACCCTCTGCTAATTTCATCTCTGCTTGGCGTATACTATTTTCATCCTCATTTACGTGGCGTATCTTGTCGATAGTGCTGAGTGCAGTCGCGTCAGCCACACCTTGAATAGTCCTAAGATCTATTTCGGCTACATTCTTCTTTATTAGTTTGGTCAGCGTCACTTCGTGATCTTTCTGATGCGGAATGGCAAACATTAGCGATGGAAGCACCATGAGATGGTTCCAGCTCTTGAGGTCAAGCCTCGAGTTAAACTTGGTCAATGCTTTGGTGTATGCTGCGGCGCAGCATTCTCTGGCTCCCCGGGGTATGACTCTGGCAAGTCTTAAATTCTTGCGGGCACTTGTTAGAATCCGTACTAATGAGGTCGAATCAGATTGAAGGTCAGAGTCTGAGGTAGGTATGAGATTATCCGGTCCCGGACTATTGCCGATAGGTAGACTTCGAGGGGGAATTATTATTATTATTATGATTATTATGATTATTATTATTATTATTATTATTATTATTATTATTATTATTATTATTTATTCATTGTAATTAATCACCGACGGTGGGGACATGACAATTGGGTCCCTGCGAACGTGTGCACGTTTACGAAGGGTCCGATGTAGGAACCAACCATCTCTGGAGGGTTTCCCGGACCGAAGCCGCGTTGCCCCGTTGCACATCCAGCGACAGACGCTGTCTGAGAAATTCGCCCGCTCGCCTATCACCGCTGGCTAGACCTAGTCGCTTCCCGACCTTCTGTAGCAAACCGCGAGTGGACGGACCCGGCCCGCCAAGTGTCTCGAAGGCAAGTGGGTAGAACCCGTACGGGTACCCGATGTTCTGGTATTTTCTTACCTTGCCTGCCTCGGCGAGAGCTGAAGCATATCCGGCCCGGGCCGCGCCAGCACTAACCATTGAAGGGGCTAATGAGTCAGTAACTGTCGCGTCCCAAACCAGCATGCAACCGCTCTCGAACGGGGTTAAGGTCAGACCGTCGGGTCTCTTTCCGCCTTCCCTATCCAGTCCGACGGGTTCCAGGACGCACGGTAGGCCACTAGAGCGTAGGGCTCTGCTGAAGGTTTCGTTCAGAGCTTGGTGTCGGGCTCGCCTGCCTGCGCTGACGATACAGGATAGCCCGTGGCGTCCATCCGGCTGGACGGCGTCACCGCAGACGCAGGTATGAGCGTGCACAAGGTCCGTCCCCAAACGAAGTCCGACCGCGATTCTCACCGACTCGTCATCTAGGAGTGTCCCGATCCGAGCACAGGGTATGGCGTGGAGCCATGCGCCCGCCCCTTTAGAGGAGACGGCGCGCAGCCTGGCCCTATCAGCGTCTGTGGCGCTTTCCGCGATGAGATTTTCAACCCTTTGCTCATGTAAAGCCGCCGACCAATCTCTCTGGCGTCCAGCTTCGGCGGGCTCGTGGCCGCACAGGGCAACTGCTCTACGGCGGCTTGTTTCTAAGCGATCTTCCAGGTCCGTAAGAGCGACTGAATCGAGAAGTGATTTAGCCTGTTGTAAAGACCTGTGGAGGGAAGCTACCAGAGCTACCTCCGATAGGACAATAGCATCAGGCAACCCAAGACCACCCCAAAGAACGGGGAGTAGAGCTTGTTGACGTGCTTCTGCCGATTATTATTATTATTATTATTATTATTATTATTATTATTATTATTATTATTATTATTATTATTATTATTATTATTATTACTATTACTATTACTATTATTATTATTATTTTTATCGGTAATAACTTCTTGATATACCAGTTTTGAGTAACGCCGGTACATATATATATGCTCGTGTGTTAAGGTCGCCTTTGTGAGTACCATTATTAAACTATACCAACGATTTTTTACCATATCATATTTTGTTCGGTGACCTTTTTATTACTTTCGTATTAAGCATTTGCCCGCGTATGTGTACTTCTTACCACTCGTGACAATGCACGAAACGAATTTGGCTTTCGTGTGCGCAGTGCTGCAGGATACTCTTTACAACGATTTTAATCGTAAATCTACGGTATACATACAGATCGGTCTATTTGACATGTTCCCACGGGTCGATTCTTAAAGACGCTTTATGCTGAAGTTCGAGCGCTATACGAACTTTGCACTGAAGCCAACTTAAAGGCCAATATCACTTTAAGAAGTTGAACGCGATGCGACGACTTTATGCTCAAGCATACACAAAATCGCCACTGCAGCTCTTCACTAAACAATAATTCGGCTCACAGTGCTACGTATGAGTGTGACCAGTGCCAAACAACTCAGGGCGTATGAGGTTAATTTTAGGAGCGCTAATAATTTCTCTCCTGCATTTTTGTTTGTTTTCTTCATTCGCTCAATGAATGCCCGCAACAACGCTGTCGCACCGAATCCTCTGCAGACATCACCTCGAAATGTATTCAGTCAAATGACTCCGATCTGTCTTTCGACCAGCTTGATGTGAACATCTTGGAAGATCAACCGGGTAAGTTGTGCGTGCATATCCATTTAGCGTGTCCAGGGTACTCACAGAACTCAGAAGAGCAGTACGATCCTAAAGTGACGATGGTGATATATTTGTATTAGTCTTATTATGAATAATGGTATTATTAGTATCACACCGTAAATAAGGTATCGGCACCTTGATGGTAAGGGTTAGAACGACAGAAATCTTTATTGATCGAAAGACGAGGAGATCGAAGATGTCGTTCATTGCCGCATGGGCGGGCAAACGCCGACCATTGGAACTAATAATGGCACCTTGTCATCAACCACTGGAATGCTGGTTTTGTTAGGCAATTGCACAGATGCGACTTGTGCGCACTGTGCGCAAATGCAAACAATGATTGCATACGTTCGACTCAAGTAATCTGATTTGATTGCGGAAAGACTAGGATGATTACGGCACAGACTCGTTGTGCCACGAAACAAAGTCTTCTGGTGATCTTATTTAGTGTCGTTTTGGTTTGGTTGTTTCGTCGTTAAATTTGGTTTCTCTAAACACTCCCATGTGTGCGGAAAGGACTCCCGTGTTCAACTTCCAAAGAAAGAGATAGTAACATTAAGATATCCGAATAAACCTCAACCTTTTTTCAAAGTTTTTTTTCCTTAATGTCCTTGTACGGTCTTTTTCATGTCATGACTGATTTGTAATCCTCTGTCGATTTGTAATCCACTAAATCCACTGTCGAAATTGGAAACCATGACGGCCAATTTAAGAGTGGCCGGTCTGGATCTCGAACCCAGGCCTCCCGAATGCAAGGCAAAAGCTTTGCCACTAAACCATTTTGATCGGTAACTTCTACGGGTCCTCATTTGTTCGATTATTTGGTGCCACTACCCTCGGAACGAAAATTGTGTTTGATGTTTACAATTGTGTTGGTTGAACGTTTTCACTGTTATCGAATAATTTCGTGTCAGTCCATGGAGCCTGCAATAAAAGCCGCGTTCGTCTACAAACAGCTAGTGACATTATCGTCGTCAACTACAACACCAGTCGCAACCATTACTCAGCCAGCTTACCTCTGTCACTATTACTACGACTGTGGCGAATCCTGGATAGAAGGTGTATGAGATGTTGTCGTTGCGGTTGTTATTATTTGTGTTTAAATAAGTAAATGCATACATACAAACATGAACCAAAGCCGCCAAACCGAACTAGCCAAGTTGTTGCCGGAAATTTGAAAGAAGAATTGCCGAAGGTCGCTTCGCGTCGGTCACCCATAATATCCTCCGTACGGTTTGCGCAATATCCCTCCAAAACTTCCCGGTGCAAACACCTATGAGACCCAGCGTAGTCCAAACCAATAGACATGTGGTGGTAGCTCTTTGACAGCTCGAGATACTTTGTTCGCTATTCCGAATCTGCGTGTTCTGCGACCCATCCACACTCGACGGGGCTGTGACGAATGTATGACTACGCTGCCGTGCATAGGACAATAACATCCCAGATAAGACTTTTGTCGTATGACAATAGAGGTATGGTAACGACATTAGATCGTAATTCATTGCTGCCGCTCTGACTTTTGGGCTCGAGAGTGAATGGTACTCCTACGATTCTCAGTGCCCGTCTTACTATTCTATTGAGCTCCGCGTGTCTTGAGAGCCTGCCGGGACGTTTTAGGCAGCCTAACGGGTGTGGACCGTCAGAATCAACCAGTCCACCACACGATATGCGTGGGAACGGCTCACAGACGGGGACGTCTATCCCAATAGCCGACACCAGGTGTACGGTGTTAGGTTCAAGAATGCCAAAGCTGATTGAAGGGGGGCAGGGCTTGAAGCTATCCACCTCCAAGGGAACACTGAGACGCTAAAAACGTCACGTTATTTTATTGCTGTAAGGGCATGCGTGATTTTGTCGTTGACATCTTGTCGTTTTCTCACTTTTACAAACGTCGAGAAAATGTTGGTTCACGTAATTCTACAGACGGCTGGGACCAAGTTGGCTCCTAATTGTCGCATCCGCTGTTTACTTTAATTATATTTTTATATTCTCATTAAAAAGTGATTCCGTCAGTAAAATAGATTGATTATTATTATTACTATTTATACATTAAAATATCCTTAAGATTTGCAATTGTGAGGCTTGAACGCGTATTTTATTAAGCGCTTACGGTAATTTTCATAAACTCATAGCGCCAACGATAAAGGCAGCGTTGGCCCTACGGGGACGGCAAGTGATAGTAATTGCCGTACATATTCGTCCCCGCGCTTTCTTCTGTCACCTGTTTCAGCTTCCACTCTTCTTGCCTGACCACGAAAAAATGTAACTGTGTCACAGCTGATAGGCCCAAAAGAGTCTCCAAAGATATTGCCACGAACCTAAATAGTCTAGTCCCGAGAATGGTACCTCCCGAGACCAGACTATTTACGTTTTTCTTTCAGCATGTTCTGCTGCTAAAATCGTAGCGGTGATAGAGATGTTGTGTAGGTACTAGGGCACTGTGGTGCTAAACATCAGCGTCCCAGGCTAAACATTTACCATATGTGTAGTATGTGTAACTCTCTCAGGCCCCTTATAGTTTTGGGGCTTAAGTGTTTCTAGTTTTAAGGTAAATGCCTATGTTATTTAGTTTCCGCATGCCGAATCTGCCGAATATTCGTCCATCGACTAGAGCTTCTTGAGCAGCCTAGCAGGTCAAGACCATTCGCTTTAACGTTAGCTCCACACATCGTACAAATTAAATGTTTGCAGATCTAGCCCCCTATCAGCATGGTGCCGAACTGTGGGGATGGCAGGGCTTTAAGCCAGCCCTCATTAAAGGCATCTCGCGCGGTTAAGAACATTGCATGGCACTCGGAGAGTGAAGGCTATTCAAAATTCGCTATTTTTGGGGCCTTGTATCGGTCCAGCATGAGTTGTCTGAGGTGTTCGTCTAAAGGGCCAGGGACGATAGTTATCCTTATGATTCCTCTGTCTTTTCATTTTTAAAATATCGGGTTGTTTAGTGTTTTCGAGCAGAGATGGCCGCGAGGCGGCCAAACTGACACAGTGACACTGCGCAAGAAACTTGGGCCAAATCGACAGCGCTCATAATCCCTGCAGCGTCAGGAGACAACGCTCTTCTCCATAAGTGGTATTTTAGTTTGATGCCTAGAGCTTCCCCGAATATATATTGACTGGTCTTATGCTGTAGAGCTTGAGCTTATAAGGGGAGTGCATAGTCGGCGAGACTGATATGTCGTAGTTAAATCTTGGTAACCCTGGGATCTCACTTTCAGACACTAAGGCCACCTGTGGATTCATGACTGTAGAATTAACCGTTTCTAGAGCTTCTCTTTTAGCTGGGAGTGTTTGGGCCAAGGAGCAGGAAATTAGGGATTTTTTGAGCCCGCAAGTGCGCCTAGGATTTCTATATAATCTGGGTTGAGAGCTGTTATTCCCGGAAAGGCTCCCTTTATTACACACATCTATAGTCTATCTATAATCCTTTATAACACGTAGAGGTGCCCCAATGGAGGTAACCTCGTATTTTTCTACGTTGAGCGTTAGCCTGCTACAGTCCTCCAGCTTCCACTGTGTGACCAATCTCCGGCCAAACTGCGACAGCCATAGGCAGGAAGAAGCAGTTTTATACTTAGGAGATTTTTAAAAATTCACCGTTCTTACCATACGGTTTTTTTTTTGCGCACATATCAGGATCGGAGCGCGATCTTTGGCTGAACATTCACCCACATGAAAGTTTTGGCACCATACTGTCCCCAGAGAGTCAGGCTGATGTGCAGTCTTCGCCTAGGTTTTGGTATCTTCGTAGTTCACTCGTCTTCTTGTGGCACGAACATGGCTAATGTGAAGGATCACCATAGGCTGAAACGAGCACACACCATCTGTGCGGAAACCATTGAGACATCAGGCATATGGGGACGGGAGTCTATGGTTATAGCGCGGACAATTGGCCAGAGCATCGAGAAGTGCAACGAAGACTAGCGATCCACAGCGTTCCTGAGTCGGCGCATCGATCTTCTCAAAATTGTTTAGCACGGCAAAACGGGAATGTTTCTTTCTGATACGTTTTCGAGGGGCGAAGACCTGGCGAGGAAGAAGGCTGATCCTAAGATTGCCTTCTAGGCCAACCATTATCATGCTGTCATCCGTGTCTGTGCTTACCGTTGTCACCAGAACTAACGGTGGACCGAATGCCATCTCTCTACCTTGGTATATAGCATGAAACCAGAGATAGAGAACAGAATAACGAGGTATTAGTTCCACCACGATACCAATCGGCTTGTTTGGCAAACAGTAGGGAGGGGGGGGGGGAGGTGGAGTATATCAACTTACAGATGATGTGGCGGATATACATATTTTTTGCTTATAAGGCTAATATCAACAGGTGTTGTCTACTACACCACAACAAGTCAGTCAAGTTTGCCTCTGTAGTGATGAGGCTGGTTTATTGTCTGCTTTGGTTGTTATGTGCAGGCAGTTCTGTTGGGGAGTTATGACTGTGTACGGGCTATAATAATACGTATTATTCTATTAATGTAATAACTGCTATTGTCACAATTGTGCTATTATTTTCTGTAAGCCATTTTACCCAGAGTTCCAACAAATTTTGGGTCTGCAAATGTTTCATCTCTTTAAGAGGAGTGACTTGTAACTACCACAAGTGTAAAGAGGCTGTTGATACATGGTTGCCGGTTGCGTCATAAGTAGATAGAGCTTTAAAGGTTCTATACTAAAGTCTTCTAACAAAATCAATTAATTAGTTGTCGCCGTGACGGTCGAGTAAGCAATCACGCATCATTACGTTGAGCGAGGCTGGCTCATAGCAGAGCTTTGAAGTAGCAATCGTTTCCTGAGCAAACTGCAGCAAAAGCATTCTCCACATGGTACACTGTTTGTGACCACTAATTACTGGTCACTGCTGTGTTTGTGCTTGGCGAACAGATGTTAATATGTTATATTTTTCCAAAAGCAAACGCCATGAATAGTGAACAAGACATAGATGCACGTTTCTGATCCGACCGTTGTCTCAACTCTAAATGAAGTACAGGCGAGCGATCTGATAACAACGACAACAACGAGCGAGTCTCTTTTTGATCGGGATTATGCGGTCTCGAGACTCTGTCGAGATGGATACAAGTGCTCAGGGAATTTAGGGAAAAGTCTACTCGGGTTGAGAACTTTTGCACATGAAGTTGCAAGGCGGAAACGTTTATATATATATATATATATATATATATATATATATATGCGTTTTCGCCCTGCAACGTCATGTGCAGAGCTTAACATATATGAACAAATGTACTTGTAATACACAAAAAAACTGCGTACATTTACTGTCGGATACGCGAGAAACGAGTCTTAGTTTAAAGAAGGTGTTGTTTTGACGTGTGGACGTTGTCCGATTCTCTGTCACATGTCACACATTTTTTAACTCCACCTCGTTCGCTGAGACTCTCTTACTCGAGCCTGACACTCAATATCAGTCGTCGTTGTCTCTGCATGCGTAGAATTCTTTGTATCATCTTTATTCTGTGCTTCGCTAGTGTATACTCTTCCTCAGCTCGTATTGGGCTCTTTATTTATTACCTTTCTAACTCTGCCCCCTCCCTTTTCTATCTCCGCCCTCTCCACTCAACCCTTTCGAATAGACAATTTTCCTATTTTTTCTGGCCCTTTACCACACATCCTCCATCCAAGCTATCACATCGGACAGAGATTGAAAGTTGTTTTGAGAACTCGTTATTATTATTATTATTATTATTATTATTATTATTATTATTATTATTATTATTATTATTATTATTATTATTATTATTATTATTATTATTATTATTATTATTATTATTATTATTATTATTATTATTTTTATTATTATTATCATCCTTATTATGATTATCAGTAGTGCAAATGGTCATAAAACTGTCGTAATGTAGCAATACACTTGAGAGTTAGAGCGAGCCGTTGGCTGTGGTCATATTGGTGTGGTGATGTTGCTGTTGCTGCTGCTGCTAAGTCGGGTAAGCGCCGGGTAATTAATTAATTAATTAACTGCCGCGCGGAAAGGTGGACAAACGGACGAAACCTGGCGGCGGAGGATCTAGATGAGCTCGCGTGAAGATGGCCCCGCCGGCGCATCGGTGAACCATCAGCCGCCGCGGCGCCAACAACGAAATTTCCGAACAGATAGCGGAAACAGAGGCGCACAATTTGTTGGATCAGTGTTGTTCTCGCTGCTATTCTTGTTGCTGTGTTGTTATTGTTCTTGCATTTGCCGTCGCTGTTATTGTTGTGGTTGTTGTGGAAGTTGTTGTTGCGTTGTTCTGGTAGTTGTTGTCGCTGTTGCTGTTCTCGTGTTTGCCGTGTTGTTGTTTCTGCCGCTGATGCTGATGCTGCTGCTGCCGGTGTTGTCGGCATCATCGCGTCATCATCTCGCAGTGCTCACCTGTGATTTACCTGTGAGTGTGAGCAGACGCGTGTGTATTTGTATAGTGTGTTGTGACTTGTTGTGAATGAGATATTGTTGTTAATCATCTCTACATCAACATACAACAGCAGCAGCAGCAGCAGTAGCAGCAACATCAACGACAACATTAACAACAATAACAACAACAACATCAGCAACAACAACAACATCAGCAGCATCAAAAACAATAACAAAAGCCACACCAAGCAGCAGCAGGAACGCTGCGCAACCGTTTTATCGAGCTGTGGCCGAAACACCAAACAACTGTGAATTACGACGCTCAATCGCAAACCACAAAGAAGTCTTCGAAGTTTCGTTGTCGTTATCATCGTTGTCGTCGTCGTTGTCTGTTATCTTCAATCTTCTCACGATTAACAACATCAACATCAACAACATCATCATCAGCAGCAGCAACAGCAGCAACAAGTTGGTTCTTCACACAACGACTGACTTCCACCATTCCCCCATGAACGCCACAACCCCAGTCGCCTAACCCAACCCCCTCAGCACCTCAGCATCCCCGCCATCGTCTGTGTATATGTACTATCGATAGATTGATCAGCTGGCTTTCGCAGCAAAAACTTTTCTCTAACTGCCTGTTGATGAATGCTCCTTCTTCCTCCTTGTTTGGTTCCTTTGTTTCTATGATTTGATCGCTCGATCGTTCAATCGTATGTATGATGGGATGTAGTGGAGAGGTATTATCTCTTTATTTACGAGGCCAACACTAGTTAACAGTGCCAGCCAAAGACAAGCAGTCGGTCCGAACCAGTACGGAAGACCAGAACTAAAGGGCGGAAGAAGTGGACTCTAGTTTAGTCAAAGTTTGCTAGTTCTAGCTCGCTATGCAAGTCAAATAGTCAATGCAAGTCGTTTCCAAACAGTTGCGCCGCACAGTAGCGCTGCTCAGTTTATTTTTTTTTATTTTTTTGTGGTGCGAGAGAAAAATGCTTTTACGCGTCACTCGAAGCGGGTAGCGTGGTACTCGATGTGCCGATGTTGTTGGCATAATACCCACTAAAAACGTGCCACCTAGAAAAATGCTTTTACGTACATCCGAAGCGGGTAGTGTGGGACTCGATGTGCCGGTGTTGTTGGCATAATACCCACTAAAAACCTCTCACCTAAATGGCCTCAGGAAGAGGCGAGGAGCTGAAACCGGTCTTTAATACTACTTCAACTTGAATACGACCTTAACTTGAATACGACTTCTCCAACTACGAGCTGTTCACTACGCTCTGATGATCGCGCCATTGATAGTGACGACTGATGTTGACCGGCGCGTAGCGAAACGACGCCGCTCGGGAGCGCTACCTACCTATTCACATACGAGATTATATTGCTAAGAAAAGTAGCTGACGTAGAAACGTAGAGAGCCCTGCTGATGCTGCTGTTGTTGGTGTTGTTATTGTTGCCGCAGATCGAATCTCACGCTGACAAGAGTGTGTAGGCAGGAGTCACTATCTGTATAGGGTACAGACGTCCGTGTAGGGAGGCGGCATTCTGTGTGCGGGATCAAAAACCCTGCTCGCCCGTCGGCGATATATGGTCGATATCGGATTGTTTTCACGTCGGTCAGCGATTCATTAGTTCGTTAGTTACTCAGTGTGTCGATCAATCTTCACGCCCCATAGCGAAAATGTGCTTTTAATATTTGACTTTAGATTTTTTAAGTATATATATATATTTTTTAAGTTTCTCCGTAAGGCAATTGCCCGTGTACGATTTTTTCATGTCATGGCTAATTTTAATCCACTCCGGCATTTACCCTGTCTAAATTGGAAACCATGCAATCCAATTTAAGAGTGGCCGGTCTGGGTTTCGAACCCAGTCCTCCCGAATGCAAGGCAAAGGCTTTGCTACTAAGCCATCTTGCTCGGTATATATATATATATATATATATATATATATATATATTGGCCATAAATGAAGTTAGCATAATAGTAATTATTATTACTATTGTTTTTGAATAATATACTGATACTCCTTGCAGCTAGAGCATGAACCGACCGTTCGTGATCAATTAAGCTGTTTACATACGTATGTACATACATGTATATTTACGCACAGATAAAGACCATCTCGATATACATGCTCGATTTTTGCACTAAAAAATTGCTATTTTACATTTATACTTTTGACCTCTGTCTAGTCGGGTTTACAGAGGATGAACCAATTCCTTGCGCCCTAGTTTCGACTGCCTTCGACGCTGACCCGGCGAATCCAAGCGAAAATAAAGAGAACAAAATGAGCAACAGTGGCAAAGAAAAGGACGACCTTAGCGCTGCTGCAAATGGAGACGGTGATTCTGGACAGAGCGCCGTTGATGCCAAAGACAAGGAGGCGCACTCGCGCAAACGTAATCAGACCCAAATGGAACCTGCGGTAGGTTTATTTCACTTTAACGCATATATATATATATATATTTTTTTTAATTCATAGTGGGATGCAAGCGACTGTTCTCCAGATATATACAGATATATACAACAGGGAGACGGGCATACTGCATACCTCCTCGTACCAGGGCAGTCTTGTCATTCTCCGATAAGTCGTTCCTGTTTCCACGGAGTAGTTTATTTAAAGAACTGAAATAACAAACAAAAAGAGAAGTACACTGTTCAAGTCGGTGGAATAGTTGGAAACGGCAGAATAGATTACGCAAGAAAACCTAGTTCACATTAAGTCGCCTGAAAGGTAAGCGCTCTAACGTAAATACCATTATCCTATCCGTTGGGTTGAATGTTTCTTTAGTACCTATATATATATATATATATATATATATATATATATATATATATATATATATATATATATATATATATATATATATGAATATATATATTTATATATAGGCGTTCTTGTTGACACCCTGAAATATAATTGTCCGATGGATTGACATCATATATTGTCCTTCATTTGCTGTACGAATGTTTACCCATGCGGTTTTGATATGAATTCAGGTTTGTGATTGTTTCTTTTGTTTGTACCTTACAGGCATTTGAGATTCCCCGCGCGACCAAGTTTCCCCATAAGGATCTCCCTACTTTTCCAGAATTTCGAGGCGATTCGCCACCTCTCATAGACTTCAGCGCCGGTCATGAGGATGTCTTCGTGGCGCGCCTTTCATCGAATGATCACCTTTGCGTTCAAAACGTGCAGTCATTTGAGGATATGGTAGGCTAACTACCACATGACTACAGACATATAGTTTTTTTGTCGTTGTGTAGGGAATTATGTTGAATGTTTGCACTGTTGCACTGAGTCTTCTATGACCGTTTTTTGGCAGCACCTACCTTGTTTCAACTTGGAACGCATGTTTATTAGTTCAATAGTGATCAAGCAAGTGATAACAGTTTTTATTCGAGACAATAATAGTTTTAGTAGTAATTTGTTTTATATAGTTTTTAAATTGCTTTTAAAATGTGCCTTTATTAAAGTTTTTTTTTGCAACTTTTAGATGGACTTGTCTATATGTTGTAGCTGAACCTGTCGTCTTTATATTTATTGTTTAGCATTAAAGTTGGTAAAGTCGTAAAAAGCTAATGTTTCTGTGCGATTCTATCGCGAACGTGTTGTCTAACTTTCGTATTTATGTCGGAGAAAGTACATTATATTTTAGTTAAGTTTGATACGATGAAAATATGGCACCGTGCAGTATCATGAAAGCCAAGACTGTTCTCGAGTACTACATTGTAAGGGCCTTTTAGAGGTGTTTCATAAGGTTTTTTTTAGTCAAGGCTTGCACAGATATAGCTGACATAGCTAAACGACTACAATTCACATCAGTCTATGCTTTATAATGCAGTACGAATTTAAGTTTACGACAGAGTACATTTAAACGACTCTGTCGGTGGCTTCCTTCAACGGAGGGCAGCACTTATCGTATATATATTGTATTATATATATTATACGGAGGATAGTCTAGAATTAAAAACAACCTCCTAAAAAAAATTTATTTCTAATATATATATATATATATATATATATATATATATATTATATATATATATAGAGAGAGAGAGAGAGAGAGAGGGGTACTAGTCATCTTAAGCTTGAAATTGAGGACCATCTTCTCATGGTCCTCAATTTCTTCTATTTGGGGGTGGTAGAATTAGAAGATTCGGCATTCGACTACAGCATGCTGTAGTTGGATGCCGAGTCGGCAGCGCTGCCTCTATCATCTCACACCGTCCCGAACAACGTCCGCGTTCTTTCGTCCGCTGCGATTACGTCGTTTCTGACGCGGCCAATGTCGCCGCGCAATGTTCGATTAATGTATCGATATTGCATATTGATGTCAATTGCAGAGCGTTCAGGAAGTGTCCGCGAACCTGACCGACAACGTTGCTCGGCAGGCCGAGAACGACGACGCTTCGAAGGGAGCAAAGAGTACGAGCGAGCATGGGCACGTCAGGCTGCGTCAGACTGCGGTGACTTCATCAGCGGGCAGAAGCGTCGAAGGCGACGCTGCTGGCCAGAAGCAGCCACCGCCGCTATCGGATAGCGTCGCCGCCGCCACAACAGCAGCAGCGGCGGGTGATGGAGGTCGTAGCAGCCTCGACGCAACAGTCACGGCCGATCCGAACAAGACGGCGGCAGACTTCAATCGGACGCTCGACATGACGCTTCGCACGAGCGGCGTGGCGGCGTGTGGCCTCGGCTTGCTGTTGGCGTTCGACGAGATGCTCGATCCCGCCATGCGTCCGCTCCTGCCGTACGGTATGAGGCGGCGCGGTGCAAACATCGTCATTTTTGCCACGTCGCTGACTCTGGCATCGTTTGCGTGGTGGTACGCTTTTTAACGACGGGGACCGACTGTGAGAGCAGGCTGCGAGTGTGACTGCGAAACAATGGAGATCTGGGTGGATTGGTTCTCCATGATGATGATTTGAGAAAAACAACAAATCCAATATTATTCTTATTATGCATCCGATGTGTTGCTTGGCTGCACGAAAAACGCAACGACCGACGAAAAATGCAACGACCGACGACAAATGCAACAACCGACGACAAATGCTGCATAGCTTAACTATGTGCGCACACACTTACACAGCGGTTATGTCTATCTGCGTGTTGTTGCATGTCCATTTTTCCTTGCTTCTAGTTTATACTATATTTTTAGCAGCTTTGTGCAGGCTCCCCTTTCAGTCCTAATTCGTCTATATATATATATATATATATATATATATATATATATATATATATATATATATATATATATATAGAGAGAGAGAGAGAGAGAGAGAGAAAACGGAGCGAGCGAGTTTTGTCGCATCAAAAGCCTCATTTCAGACTTCCTGTAGCTTCCTATGGCTGCCTGCAATTAATTTACGCTGAATTTACACACACACACCCAAACACGTGCACCCCACACCCGCTACTACGTCGGGGGTGGGTGGGGCTGTCGTCGCGACACGCTGACGAGAACTGCAAGCAGCGATAGTGACGCGCAGTCACGTGTCCTGTTAACGAAATAAATTGCATTGCCATGAAGACGACGGCGACGACAACATTAGGCCAACAGGACTAGAAAGAAGAAAAAGGATTAGAGCGACGCAGGGGGAGAGAGAGAGAGCCCAACTCAATGGGGGCTGTGGGAAATCGTAACGACATCGGGGAAACTGGACGAGAGACTACCGATTAAGATTGTATGATTGTAAAGTGGCCAAGCGCAACTTTTTTTATATATACATATATATCCTGATAAGCATCGTAGTGACGATAGTGTCGCGGCAATAAGCAACTATCTATCGCCACAGGCTGGGCCTTGCCAGCCGGTCAGCTAGACTTCGACTGAGAAGAGGACCACGAGACGAAGATGAAAGAACTTCGTAATAATACGAATACGAATTGTCCAATGACATCATAATGCATATCCAGTCCATCAATCGATTCATAATCATGATGGAGGAAATCGTACGACTTTCCTTCCCGTCGCGATAGTGGTGAACTAAACCGCTCTGCTATGACTGCTGTTCGTGCGATGGGCATGCGGTGGCCGAACGATACGCACTAGGGTCTACTAAAAACGTTGCCCATGATCTTGTACATTGAATAAATATGGCGGCATTTTTACAGGAAGATAGTAAAAAGGCGCAACTTCATTTTTGATATACGTTTTTGTTTTATTTTTGCTGCTTCTCTGCTGAGAATATGACGATAGAGCTGCGTGTGTGTATGTGTGTTTATGCATGATCTGGCTAACTATCATGTCTAGATACAAATGTAGTCGTCCGCTAGAGCATGTTCTGCTCGAGCAGTAATTAGTCGCTTCTTCATTTAAGTGCACTTCATTGGGTTATGCATGGCTTTGCTTCCATCGCCTACTCTAGAACGAATATAGCCTCATAGTGGCAACCCTTATAATACGGAGTAGTACTAGATCATTGTGTAATAATGATTTCCGCTCGACGTACGAGCACATAACGATGGAAGACATGCACGAAATCTCAATCGCCTTCAAACGCTGATCATCACAGTGCATTCATTACTTGAAGTATCCGAAGTTCTTCGCGAATGGACTAGTGAATGGCCAGGAGTGGAATCTGTTCGAGGTCATGTATGCCTTGATCGGCTTGAGTTCCGCAAATCTCTGGTGGAAGGCGCGGAGTTCCGGTAGATCCTTAAGAACCTCGTTCTTCGTTAACGCCATGTGCCACTCGAGAACCTCAAAGAGTAGGAAATCGACGTACGTGAGCTTGGAGCCCATCAGCCACGTTTTGCCGTGCAGGATATGTTCAAATTGCCCCAGTATCTCTTTGCAGTCCTCCTTGTAGTTAGGGAAACGCGGCATGACCATCGAGCTGTTGTACGCATAGCCCACGGCGTGGCTCCTGAAAAATGATATCGTGTAGCATAGATTTTAACTGTCACCAATCATATGATGCGATGTGGGTGCGCTGCGCGGATTGTTATAGCGTTTGAATTGGTTATAGCAGCAATGCGTACGTGCCCATGACGACAAGACTGACGGGTTATCTACGTATTTGGCGCAGTGCTATGATATGACGGCAGCATTTGGAAATTGCGTATAGCCTCACCGACAGAGTTGTCGAATACTGTTAGACGTAATCGATTTCTAGCAATCTCGTGCGGTTTTATTCGGTAAGAAGATGTGTGCTCTACGACGCTTTTTTGTCTTTGAGATTTGCCTATGCTCCATGCTTAACCAAAATCACACAAATCAACTAACGTGACAGTTAGTGGTACACTTTATTTAGGGGGTGGAAGAATACGTTTAAAAAATGCATTTTGCAGAATTAGTTTAAATAGAATGGGGGATGGGAATGTATATATATATATATATATATATATATATATATATATATATTGCTTTACACAATAGAATAAAGACGCGCATTTCCCTACCTGATGTCGTGGAGCTGCTGTTCGTAGAGCTCAAGTGTGGTTTGATCATCTCTGTTTTCCACGACGAGGTCAAACTTGCGCGCCAGATGCCTCAAGATGGTGAGGGATTGCGTCAACTTTAACTTCGAACCGTCCGGTCTTACCTCAATATAGTATGGAAGATTTGGAAAATCCATCGCGGTTTCGCCCTTGCCGCCGACAATTTCTGGTAGCGTGGTTTTGTCGGAGATCCACTTCTCGCGTATCTTTCAAGAGACGAAGCGAAATAGCATTTGAGTATTATCATTAGTATGATGATGAACAATTGTCTTACTGCGTTAGGTATCACTGCAGAGAGCAATATTGAATAGTTTTTTTAGATCTAAAACCTTTGTACGGTCATTTTCATACAAGAGCAAGACGTCTAACGATAGCGTTCAATGATGGTGGCTAGGATCATTAGTAATTACCTTGAAAAGATTGTCATAGCTGCCCAACTGCCGGATCCGAGTTCAGTTAACTAAAGACATTAGATCACTATGTGTCTCCTGGCTCTTATATTTTATTAAAATTTTCAATATAATAAAAATTCGTACAGTTTTAATGTCGGATTCGGTAGAGGCAGTTGCATTCAGTATCGAAATCGCCGCACGAAAATCAAACCGATGGTAAGTTGGAAGAGTAAATTGAAAAAATAACGCTCGTTTAAACGCGTCTTGTGGAGCCAGATTCGCCTGAATAGTTGCGAAGTCAACATCGCTGAGTTGTGCTCACCGGAATAGTAGTATCTAATGTAAATCTATCAAGCGACAATTTTTCCTAAGGAAAGTAACACGGACCCTTCTGGCTTGTTTTGCTTTATTGCCTTATCAAGTGGAAAAATAATATTCTGCGTATTATACAATTAATATAATAGGCCTTAATGATTGGTTTTAATCACAAAGACAATACCAGCAACAAGCACACGTTACTCATTGTACGTATAGGCCTTAAATATGTGACAGGACACTGATCCTGATGCCGACCACCATGATCTCGTGCACCATCTGTGTTGAAGGCGCATAGCATTTGTCCGGTATTGCTATATACTTCAATATTCACAATTTCCTTCTAAAGATACGGCTATGCGAAGATTTTTTTGCGATACGTAAATATACTTTTATTTTACTCTCGCGGTAGTTATATATATAACCTCACCTAAATTAACAATACGGCACCAATATTCAATTGAATGTGTAAATCAAGAAGTTCAGCCAATTTGGCGTGCCCGAATTTACTAACAATTATCTAATTAGTAATGTTTCTTAACTATAATGGCTTTTACTTGAAATATTTGGTTACTACTGTTTCAGAGGCACAAGCGTATGGGGTAGAAAATGCAATGCGGGAGCTTATAGTCAATGGCAGGGGTACCTTTTCAGCTTCATTCGGATCGGAGGACCCGAAGTCATAACGCCGATCTTCAAACTCTTGGCCAGCGTATTCGAGAAGGTATCGAATAGGTTCGCCAAGACCGCGCGCATTCCAGTAACCTGTATTAGCGATACAGACAGCACAAAACCGCCAGTCCGATAAGCGACGTTTATTTATGCTACCGACATAGAAACGCAAAGCAATTTTTTCTCAAAAGAGGCATGCCGAGTACCATCAAGGTGAGTCTGTGGCTGAATACATTTCTAAGCTCTACACTCGACTCTTCGCGTGTTTACAGGATCAAACTTCAGACCAATATACACGATTTGTGCTCGGTATCTTGTTGCCCAGCTTATATAACTCAAAATAAAGTAACAAAATAACTGTGCTTAGAAAATAAAGACAAATAAATTAAATAAGTATGGATGTACAGTTGTAAAACACCTTTCACCGACATAAAAGTATACTGAAGGTATAAATGAACAATTCTGGAAAATGACACCAAAGCACTTGACCATAATTTGGTGCAGTCAACTGTGATTTGCCAGAAGTTTATCTAGAGCTTTGGTAACTGGCTACAATGGTAAGCCCTGTCAAAATCGGTTACGATTTCTGTATATAGCAGTATGTATGAAACTGGGGAAGCAAGACAAATGAAATAGACTACGGTGTACGAAAAATCCTCTCTACGGGCATACAGAGAACTTCCTGTAACAGTGCATTTCACTGCGCCAAAAGTAGGCTTTCATACACTGCATACAAAATGAAAAAATAATGGAGCTCAAAATTAACGTGCGCAGTAATCTTTTAAGAAATGTCAATAAACAAATCCAAAACGAAAAAAACAGTTTTTCATTGTGCTTAGATTACTGCTGAGTATACTCGGTATATATATATATATATATATATATATATATATATATATATATATATATATAGAAAATATTGTGATGATTTATTAATCAATTACAATACCTCGCCTTAATAAAAATGGTGGTATATATTATTAGTTTTATACATATAGGTGGTGCGAGATAAATAAAGCTGTCACTCACCGAGTATGACGGAAGGGGCCATGGTTGGGGTCGATCTCTTCTCTGTCGCCTTGCCTAAGAGACGTGAAAATGCTGAATGAAAAACACTAACAACTAACGCTTGTTGTTGTCGACTCTGGACGGCTCCGTTCGCCGAGAAAGATCGAATCGCTGCGGCGAGTAATAAGGTCGCAGCCGAATTTATTGTTGTCCTGCCGCGTAGGGGAGGCTGACCTGGAGTGAAAGAGGGATGCAGTGTACGTATATATATATATATATATATATATATATATATATATATATATATATATATATATATGCGTGTATGTATGTGGAAAAGGCAAGGTCAAGCGAAACCGAAAGAGTGTGAGCGCGCGAGACAGAACAGAGAGAGTCGCGAGATAGAACAAACAGAGAGCAACTGTAGGCTGTGGATATTCGACGCAGGATACTTAGATACGTGAAAACTGGCTGACGTAGCGTTTACTGACTGCTTCAGCAACTGCTGCTGTTGTTGTTGTAGCCTGTTTACTCGTTTACGGTGGCTGGTGCTGTTGTTGTTATTGTTGCTGCCATTATGGCCAGGGTCACTCCCTGTTGCTGCTTGCTGTTGTCTCCGGCGCCGCAGCCGCTACCGCCGCCGACAGCGTCAGTAAATGAAAAACACCACGAACTCAAAGTCCACGATTGGGGCCATCTTCTTCGAAAACGTTCAGTGAGTGGTCCCTCCCATCCTCTACATGTCCCTCTACATGATTACGACTGCGACCAATAACATACTGTTATTGTTAGTATTATTATTTTGACGATTTTCTTGTCCTTCGCTTTTCACCACTAGACTGCCTACACTCTCGTCTACGGACGGCAGTTAGTACGGCTAAACTACGAGTTGTTTTTGAGCACTACAATTAGCCGAACCTGCGAGAAACGAGATGTCAATGATGAAGCAAAGGCGGAGCTGATTGATTTGGCCATTCTAGTCCAGCCGCCATAAGGCAAGCCTACGCCAACTATCCACCACTGTACAGACGTAACGTCTTTTTTATACTGCCTTATTAATTATATAATAGCTCAGCATAAATTAGCAGAATTACAAGATAGTTGTAGCTACTATTGTAGCTATAACGTGCACGAATATTTTACTCATAAATTGGTTATAGATATAAGTAAAGATAATGCCACAAGCTTCCTTTGGAGTTTCAGAACAAACAGACAGAACAGTACTGCAATGAAACACTAAACGTTTATAACGGTATAACCGGGGGAAATGTTCAAATTAGCCAATGCATCGTTCTGATAACTCAGTTTGGACCAAATTAAGCCATACAGCTAAATAGTTTTAGGCAGGGAAAAGCTGAATTACATTAACATGGATCCGTAACACAAAACAGACATATATCATTTCGAGGCGTTTATGCTTGAACGCTATTATGCGCGAGAATACGTGGCTGTAGGACGTTCGCCGCGCGCGCTACGGAGGCATGCAGGTGTCATCGGGTGGTCGAGATGAGGGTTAATTGCCAGTACCGATAGCATGATGCATTAGCTTCTCCAAACCTCACATACAAAAGGAGGCGAGCTTTACATCCCTCGAGAAATGCTCTACTGTACAGTAACGTCATTGCCACGGGCATCCATCTGCCTTTCTATCTATTTAGTACCATTTAATGAATCGTCCGTCGTTTCGAATGAGGTCGCTGCACTTCCTCACTCCCGTTGGAAGGGTTGGATATAGAACCAACTGTGCGTTGAGTTGAGTGAGTTATATTATGAGATAGATCATCTTGAAGAATATACTATGTTTGAGCGCGCTAGAAAAGTGATGAACTCTGAAAACAGATTGTCCAGTGCAGAGTAACTGCAGAGTTATCAGCGATGCTCCCAGCTCAAAACTGCATTACGCTCTACCAGAGAACTGCCGTATGTTTCATGCTTCGTCGCAGATTTATTGGTAAACTCGGAAGTCGACTCAGCCACCATTTTCACTAGGGTTTTCCACTCTTTCGTCTTAGTTCTTCCCCCCATCTATGAGCGAAAAGACTTCTTCAAGTCATGGTGCAATGGTCGGTTATTTAATTTATCGGTGCTCTTGCGCTACGCTAACGTACTGCGGCGGCAGCGTGATATCACTGTTTCGTATATTGGGCTGTTTTGTGCAAATGTGTCTGCCACACCTTCTGCTGTTCCTGGTCGACGTTCACGCTTTGTCGTCAGAAAAAAAAAACAAGTTATATATCATTATTATATACTGATATATAATGATGACAAACAAACGTTCGTCACTTTTATTGTATTATGCACACTATAGATCGCAATATTCTAAATTATGAGAATTCAGTTCAACTGTGAGAGGCTATTGAACTGATCGAAGCGGCAGCGACCGCGCAAACCGCCCCGGGGTTATACACGTCGAACAAACTACTATCTGCATCTCGTCTCTACATGACGGTTGCGGACCGTGGAGCCGTTAGATGCGTCTTTCCAAGTACAGTTCTCCATGCGCCGGTGTGAAATAATTATGGATGCGCAGATAATTTTTTTCTTTCCATACTGACGTTAGTGGTTAGCCGAATCGCCGTTTCAGGTCCTCGATGAAGAGCGGTGTATTCGCTAGCAGGCAGAGATAGAACGATTCTTGCAGGACAACTTGCAATCCAAGCACTCTTTTTGAGAAAGGCCGGCTTGATGTGGTCAAGTCTTCCATGTATGTATCTGTGTGACAATGGCGGCCAGGTAACCTGTATGCCGTATGAAGTCATTAGGGCCAAGTCCAGAACTCGTAGCAGCCGGTAGAATGCAGCAGCAGCAGCAAGCTACTTGGAGCCTCCCAACCGTATGTGCCAGCCCGTTGTGCTTTAACTGCTAGAGTTGTCGTCAATGGATGAAAAAGCTCGAGGGCTCGAGATATGGCACCATATTGGCGATATATTAAATGTACCCGTGTAGGCCCTGTATATATAATATATATATATATATATATATATATATATATATATATATATATAAATCATCACAATATATTTTATATATATATATATATATATATATATATATCTCCTTAAGTTGGGACGTAGTTCGAGGGGATTGTTGAATTCGTTGGAGTGAGCCTCTTAAAAAAAAAGCGGAGCCTGCAAAATGTATTTATCGATGCAGAACAACATCCGTATAAGTTTTGTTGAGTTGAATCGTCGCGGCCTACTAATTACAAGGCATTGTTGCCGCTGGTTCTTGCAGAAGAAAGAAATCTTGACTAACCTCCTCTCTGCACTTGTGCTCGTCACAGATGGAGCTTTGTGAACACAAGAAGACATAGTTAGCCCATACAGTTCTTAAAACATATAAATGACTGGCGCCAAAATGATCCCCACGAAATGCGTATGTTCTTGAATATGTGCATTTTATGAGCGTACTTTTAGTCAAAGTGTCTTTGACTAAGCTGGATTTTCCGAACACGTCCATGTGTTCGGTTTCTCTATCGAAAAACTAAATTTATCGCAAGGGCACATTTTATATAGTAATCACCGGTGAACCACATCAGTATTAACAATTGCAGTGTCACTCTTATATAAGACATTTACGACCTTTTATTGAAGCGACTTTTAAACGTTTAGGCCCCCGGGGATACTAATATAAAGTATTTTAAAATAAATAAAAAAAACTACTCAACAAAATTCGATTCTTTGAGAGCACAAATAGTATATAAACCTTAGTTAAAAAAAGGGTCGTAATTTGATAGATAGACAAATTTAGGTCTCATTATTTTCATGACTCATTTACAATATTTTGTGAACTGCTATCATGCTTTTTATCGTGTTCGAAGTATATTAGAGTAAGATACCTAAATAGTATTGTTTGGCATTCTGTTAAAATATTGTCAAAGAACAAGTTGCGCGCAAATCTGGAGGCAACTTGTGTGGAACAAAATATGTGGAACCAAGATTTGTAATTGAGAAACGAGATTGGTTACATACAACACACTGACTGTACGTTACAAAAATAACATTATGTTTAAATAAAATGTAAACATTCTACGCGTACGCAAATATTAGAACGTCCAATAACCTAACAATACTCCTGAATAAACGCAAACATTGCATGTATGTATGAACATTTTTACCAAAGACAAACCCAAATACGACTTGAAAACTGAGCATTTTGACCCGAAACGAAAGCCAATTCCGTATTTTCGTAGGCTAAGTTGGGAAACAGCCTTTGAAATTTATAGCCATTAAGTGTTGTTAACTATTATTTAGGTCACGACGGGCGGGTATACAGTTCGGACGGATACTCGTTAGTACTCTGTCCGAAAAAGAGCTCTTTAAACCCGCGCCTTATTCTAATATCAGAGATTCCGCAAGGCCTGCAGCCGTTCTTATAAACGTCTTTACACACAAACATCTAAACAGATGTGCCCCAAAAGCGGGTAAATATCGAACATGCAGATGACCCCAAACTGCATTGGCCAATTAAAGGTGGTGGTATCTATCTTTTTAGTGCTTTTACGCTCACCCGTTGATGGCTTCGTTTGGTGGTGTAAACAGAGCAGAGTAAAACTCTCGACATGTAAGTGCGTCGTTCCCAAGCGCAGCGAAGCATAATAGGATTAATACTTGGACGTCTACCGCATACCACTTTAGAAGTTCACAAGGAACCTGTTGACGTGTTTGACGTACCTTGGACTCGGCTTGTCTTGCAGTATTGCGCAGATGGGTAAATCCACAAGGATATTTAGTAACACTTTCCACTGCTCTATGATGGATATGCTATTAATAGCCACGAATTGTCTAAAATACAAATCCCAAGCAGACCTTGAAGAAAAGCTCTGCAAATATTAATATTTTATACAGTGCTAGAGCAATTCAAACCTAAACAGCAAAATTATATTCTACATCGTCAGTCCTTAAAAAGTGTGACTCGGAGACGTGCAAAAACGCAAGACGAGAACTACACATTGTGCATAAGACTATGTCATACACGCCCCTTTTTACATAAACAATTGTGCTACGTTACATTGTTGGGCTCTAAAATTAGGTCGAATGTGATTGTCGTCAAAAAGAAGACACACATCGGAAGAGAGCAACTGCGTGTATTGGAATGCAATGGCTGCGTGCAATAAATAGGCACACACTTATTCAAAATGTTGCATACTGAGTTTGGAAGAAATTCTGAGTATGGCATAAGTCCACGTACAGTCTTGTCTTAGTACGTATTTTTCTAATGATAACTAACTGGTACATCTTGATACTGCTGAGATTTTCTTACTAATCCTGATGAATCTCCACAATCGCAGTGGCCGTGTGTATTTCCCTCTCCATGCTATTCAGCGAGAAGTGGGGAGGTTCACATTTGCTCAAAGGGGGACATTGTGTGGAAGGGTTATCGTTGTAAAGTAAAGGCGACTCATGACAGCGATCAAGTTTGTACTCTGTGTGGTGATCAATTAAAATATGGCCTAACAGAGGAGGTCTAAGAAAGCGCATGAATCAACGAATAGAAACCTAAGGGCTGCAGACTTAAGTCATCCAAACAAAAACAAACAAATATACATACAAATAAATAAACGAATATAAAACATCTGCTTTTCTTAGATCACGGACTTAAAAAAATACTTTCTGGGCTGACCCTCAGCCAAGATTTGACGTCCGTGGGACTGCTTTTCGCATTGCTTCATAGACGGACCCCCATAACTACAAATGTGCAACGGTGGGGCTCGTACCCGCGCACCTATGTGTCTCCTCCGGTCGCAAGGCGCAGACGAATGCACCACGCTACCGGGCTCGACAAGTCTTGTTTTTATATCACGAACTTAAAAAAGAAACCTGCGTTACTGTTAGTATTTTCTGTCATTCAAGTGAAACTTTAAATCTAGTTGGAAAACGGCGTAGCTGGTTGTCTGACGTTTGCGGGTTACGGAAATAAAATAAATAAGCGTAAATAGAGCAGTCTGCATATTTTAAAGCCTAATATTGCAATCTTGAACTAGAAAACATTTTTAAAACAAATTATTCTAATTCTTGACCATCATCCTACGTGCTTGGATAGTGCGGCATACTTTTAATGCACAGAGGGCCGGACATTTTGAGGTATCTAGGATTTCCCCAACAGTCTTTGTAGTAGCGTGACCGCCAGCTCTTACTAATAATATAACCTGTCTACAGTTAGATGATCACACGCGACAAACTGTCTGCTGTCATTGAGCAAACGTTATTCAAACATAGGTCTTATCTGAATTATTTTTGCTCATTAAATGATTGCCCCATATTTTCGAGTGAATGTATGCAAAGCCTCAAAAATCAAGATAATCTTGTACATCATATGCCAAGTGACCAAAGGCGTCATAAGATCGCGTATGTAAGATCACAGCATAACATTTCGGCGCTAATATATCTAGTTGAGGCTGCCATTTTATATTCCTATGTAGTAACAGGTCCACACAAACGACAACTCGCCGCACCCACAGCTAGGTGATGCAAGGTGATTACTTTTTGAGAGAGACATGCGTCTTGAAGTGCCCCTTGTGTAGAGTGAAAAATAATACACCGGTTTTGTCCGTATTCACCTAAATCCAAATATTTTGAAGGTCTCAATAACCCCCTACCATAGAAAAGTATAGTTAAATCCGCATATGCTATTTTTAGACACATATATTGTTTAATTTTTAGAAGTATGAAAATAAGGAACATGCAAGACCTAAGGATGGAACCCTACGGAGTTCCATAATCAAACTGTTTTAGTGTAGAACCCACTTCCCTAATGCCCTAGCCTGCTTTTGTGTTCTTGAAGGTTTTCCATCTCTAGAGCAAACAAGTACGTTTTAGTATAAAGGACCTCTTGTCACCAATCTAAATTAAGTTTAGACAACGTAGGACACAATTAGTAATAGAAAAGAGGCGCTTTGTGGCAGATCCAACCGTCGCAGTTTGCCTTCTTAATGAATCTGCTATAGAGTGTAGATCTTGGACATTTAGGTCGGGCCTAATCGACAACAGCGGCAATAATTTGGAACCTTTACTATATATTTTATACCTTCCACCAGTTTAGTTAGTACACTCCCACAGTAGAAACAAGTTTCTGCATAGCCGATAAAAGTGCGACTCTATAAAACGAGTTTTTGGCAGAGCGAAGTGCATTACGATACCTCATGTTTATGTGTGCTTCCGATTTTTCATGACTGTGTTTCAGTTTTCGGAAATTAAACAGTTAAAATACCTATCGTGCCTTACTAAAAACGGTCTTGTAGAACGCTTCAAAGGCTGCCTAGTTTTTAATTTGACTGTCAGGCGCGACTCCGCACACCTTCTGACCCGGTACCGAGCACGACTTCACACGCTTCTGACCACACGACGCGGTTCTGCATAAAATTCAATACAATTCCGCAGGTCCGGGACGGGCTGCGTTTTGCCACATTACAGACCGAAGCAGTCTGAGGATTTTGTTGCGCATCGCACCTTCATATCACTCGAGAGGTACTAGTCTCATCAAACGAATACATTCAATTTCTCCACAAGCTTAACAAAAGAGGTTAGAATAATACATTTTGAGCTAAGAGAACTGCCCTCAACCGATCGATGATGGCCCGCTTAGCATTGAATTTTCTCTATGGACGTGGAGGACTCTCGGGCCTTAGTTTGGCCATATGATGACACGGTGACGCGGATAAGGTTTGTTAGGTAGATCAGACATAGCCGCTATGTGATCTCTGTGTAGCGGTTACTACGGTCGGCCATAGGTCGAGCCGAAGGTATCGTCGAGCCGTTTTTGCTCTGAAAGCCGTGCCCGCGCCGCTGACAGTACATAGACTGTCGTCATTAATGAAGGTGGACGGCGAGCGAACGACACGACAAGAGTGACTTTCTTGGACGGGTCAATCGCATATGACCGATTTACAGAACCAGTTAGCCTGCTGGCTGGTCCGTCTTTGCTCGTCATGTTTCTGCTCGCCTGGTCACGAAACGCATTGCTTGTTGAGTTTGCATGTGTTCGATCGATCTCATCGCTGAGCTTTTCGTGACGACCGTCACCACCATTACCACCGCCAGCCAGTTCGTGGGAGAGGCCCGTAACGATGGTGCCGAAACACTAACATTCAGCAGTCGTAGCGGATAGATGGGAAGGGCTTAGACGAGCCCGCGTTCAAAATCGAGCTGACTTTGAGCAGATGTTTTCCTGAAAAACGCCATCACCTCGGTGCAGACTAGACGACGAACCTCGGTTCCAGATTCGATCGGTTTTTGTTTCGTCGCAAGCTTCAGATGCTCGATTTCGGAAGTTGTTGTTGTCTTTATTGTTTTTGTTGTTGTTGTTGTTGTTGTTGTTGTTTTTGTTGCTGTTGTTGTCGTTATTGTTTTGTTGCTGCTGCTGCTGTACCTGCTACCGCATACGTTTTTGTTGTTAGAGCTTGAGCCGCTGTGGCGGTTGTTCGGTTGTTGCTAACTGTTGTTGTAACCCGTTTGTTAGGTCTGCTGACAATCTCAAAGGCGCGTGGACAAACGCGCTGAGACATATTGTCTGGCTGGTGAGCCAGCGGTGGTCCGGCAGTGCGGTCGGTGGCTGCACTCCGGGCGGTTTTGTTTGTTCTCCGGCGCGTGACCCAGATTCTCTGGCCGCATTCGGTGTTCGCGCACCCGGCGTTGATGTGAGTTGAGTTGCCTATGTATGTATTTGGTGTGGACGATGGAAGCAAGGATGGACACAAACGAAACGGCCTTTCATCTCGCACCAAACGACACCCGCTCGCCGTACCCACAGCTAGGGTGGGGCTTGGCCGCCTTCACCAGACGCCAAAGGGCAGACTTTCCGGTGTACGCGAATCAGCCGGTCTCCGCTACACGTGAAACAGACATCAGCGCTGGTAGAATGCCGAAAGAGAACGGTTTAGAAGTAGAAAGGTGCCCTGCCCGGAATGGGTCCCGGGACAGACGGAGGAAAAGGTTCGCCCAACGGGTTTTGACTAGTCCAGCGACCACTTGTCGTGTGTGCAGGTTCGCGGTAGAAAAGTAAGCGATCGTAGAACGCAGGGTCGCTGCCTGGCTCACATCCGGGTTAGTTGGAAACGTTCTTCGAGATGCGACGTGAGATGGCGAGCAACTGACCTGGAAAAAGCGCTGGAAAGGTCCGCTAATTGTAGTGAAAAATGTTGAAACGAATAGGCAATATCAACGACGACGGCCATTGCCGAACAAAAAGACGAAGTCGCCTGGTAACAAAGATAACAAAGCTGCATTTTGTTTAGGACGAATGGCAAAGTAAATGAGAAATGAGGGCGGTAAGAAATCGTATATGATGCTGAATATGTATGCAATCTAGATAATTACTTGTCGTATTGCCACGTAAAAATAACACCTTAGAGTAAGGCACATTTCTTTTATTTTTAATATATATCGGTAGCACAACGTACATTTGGACATTGTCAGCAAATACTTCAAATCTGTCAAAAGAACAGCTAGGCAATAATAAGGATTTTATAGACAGTATGAGTACACGATTGAAACTCTAATTGAGCGCCGTGGACACCTAAATGTGTCTTAAATTATGGTGATAATCCATGTCCGTGGCTCGAACACAAAATGGTCTGTAAAGGAGAAAGCACGTAATACATTCAGCAATGAATTTTTAAGTTAGCTTATCTCTCCAGTTTTTCGTTTATACCATAGTCACCAGCTCTTGCTTTGATAAGACACCTTATTTCGTTGTTTATGATGTGTGTTCTTGTTCGTGCGAACTGCTGTTAACTACAGTTATAAAGAAATATACAAATGTTTGTACATTACGGTGTCATCAGATCTAAAGTAAAGTTTTTGGGCTTTACATTAGATCTAGCATTTTCATTTACACGGTTTCTGGACTTAAACGGGGTACATCCAGTGAAAGAATATAGCAGCAGAACAATGTGCAATCACGTTCAACAGAAGCAACCAGCGAAGTCGGGGCCCGAATCTGCCATGTGTCTGCTTAGACGGCTATACCCTATTAGAGCAAAAAAGTGGAGGGGAAATGAGCCCATGCTCTGAAGCAGCTTAACGCGCAATCCCCGCTGTTTTCCAAAGGGTTCGAGACTTTTTGGATACACTAGCAGACTGTTGCGGCACGAAGCCTTACGTAAAATGGGAATCATATTTTCATTCATTAGAAAAGTCTAAAAAACGGCTAAAATATGCAACCACCTAGTAACATCGCAACTTCTAAACAACAAGCAGCACCAGACATCATCACCGAGATGTATGACGTTGTGAGTCAAATTGAAATTAAAATTTCTTAGATACATATAATGAATCATGTACATATATAAATCGTACAAGTCTGATATACCACAGATGAAATTATTTACTACGACACTTAAACGAGCTACAGCAGCTGGGTGGTGAACATCCCAACTAACTTTTGCGGGGCGTGCAGGAAGCTCAGCCATCGATGTGCTCACCATGAATGTGACCATGGTGGGGGTTACCTATTTGAGTGAAAATCATTCACTTGGAAGGACAACTGCAACTTTGCGTTCCATTTTCGATGGACCTCAAGGTCCGTGCGAGCCACTGCCCCTCCCTCGTGCTCAGACAGATTTGCTTGACGAAATAACTAGGTTTTGAAAGGCTTCCATAGCAGGTATCATAGTCGATGTTGTCCATTTGGCCAGCCGTCCCGTTTGCCCGAAACGCCTCAGACCATAATTCGATTTGTCTTGTCGCTAGGCTCGGTTAACCCAGAACGCGCTCAGACTACTCGGTGAGGTACAGCCAGCGGCAAAACCAATTACTGCGGCCTCCAATACCAAATGTAGGAGAATATATACTTCGCGACGTAAGAGATACCTCGGGCAACCGGAGACAGAACTTCTTGAAGAAGCAGAGCTACAGCCGTACAAATGGCTTGGTCGCCATGCACCTACTTCCTGCCCCAGAGACTTGGCAGTCCTGACCGACCACTCTACGAAACTGTTTATGAAACGAGCACCTTAAAAGCGCGCTATATCTAGCCCCTTGCTAGGCAGCCGTTTTTAACGAATCCGGATCCATTCCGGCGCAATGGAGAGACGCAATATTTCTGGTTATACCCAAGGGTATGGGCAACGCGACGCAACCCACGGTTTGGCGCGGCATCGCAAAGAAGTTGTTTTCTTGCAATGACGAAGAGACATAGCTGCTTCTTGAAGAGTAAAGGTGCGATTACCGAGAAACAGCACGGGCTCCGCAGGAACCGTTCTATATTTTCAGCCTGTATCAAGCAAGCTCTGGCCAAGCCACGACGGTACGTACACGCCGTGCTTGCGGACCTCAAAGCTACTTTTGACACTGCACGCACAGATTTGATCTAGCAGTACTGAAGGAGAGCCGCATCGTAATCGACCACATAGTTTCGGAATTGCCCCCTCATTTTCCAAACAACCGGCGCTGCATAAGGGGATAACCTAAGCTATTAGGTGAGTTATTTATTATTTTTCTAAAAAAGCTGGCTGAAAAGGTTCGCGGTCCCTAAAACCTTGAAAAGTGCTTTTATACGCAGACGATCTAGTGACCAAAAGATCTAGCCGCGTTCAGCTACAACCAGCCCAAGACCAGAGATCTAACGAAGACAGAAGCGTAGGAAAATTTAGGTAGGGTGGCCATACGGCGGCGGACGATAGCCTCCGCTTGGGCTTCCCTCTCATCAGCCTGCTGTACACTAGAGTAGGAGGTGGTAAACGAGCACCACTTCTTTGCCCTGCTCACCTCGGCATGTAAGAGAGCGGGCCCATCAAACGGAAGCGGATGGAGCCACCACACACCCAAGTATTGGTGGAATGAATAAATTGCTGAGGAGAGAAGGATGTGTAGCAGACACAACAGGGTACACACACAAGCTTATAGTTGGTTAGCAAAAATACAAAACAGGAGGAAGATGATGGCGGAGGCTATTCCTCCAGCCAAATTTCAACTGGCTGAGTCCCGGGCCTCCTGAAGAAGACTTCAAGGTCTCATCGCCAAGGGTAAGGCTTAAGCGTGAAAGAGGCTTTTAGAGTGAGCCGAAAAGGACTTTTGGACCCTCCCTACCGGATTATTATATTGAGGCTGTGGAGACCTCCCCAGGCTCCCCCAGACGTACTGCGGGAGATTGTCATGATTCTGCTGGTGGCACGTTCGGAGAGGGGCAGGGAGAAGTTCGACGTTGACCCGGATGACATTCCAGAAGTCACGCTGGAAGTAGTCGAACAGGTTCGACAAAGGCTTGCCTCTCGCCGGAAGATGGCCGAAGAACCTAGAAGAGTGGGGGGGGCATTGGCATTCGGGCCTATCAGCCTACTGGACGCTTTGGGTAAGGTGGTAGAAAGCATCCTCGTCTACTGCCTAAACAAGGAAATCGAAGCCAAGGGAGCTCTATTGGAGTGTCATTGCGGCTTCCGGAAAAGCCAGTCCACGCCCGGAATCCTCAAAAAGCACAGCAACATACAGGCGACGAAACCACGAAGACCTTCAAGACGAGGGAATTTCTGCTCCTCATCCTCCTGGATGTTCAAAATGGCTTCAACGCAATGAACTGAGACGTAGTTGTGGAGGCGATGAAGACCTGACTTAAAACGGGTTGCTCGAGGATCTCCCGAATAGAGTGAAGACGTGGGCGTACGCCGACGATCTCGCACTCATGGTTACGGCTAAGACCAAGACAGCCCTAAAGAACGTTGCCAATAATGTCTTGACTTGAATAAAGGAGTGAAAGGAAAGCCACTACCTTAAGCTTGTGCACGACAAGACAGAGGCTGTGTACCTATTAGGCTGAAAGAGGGCAAGATGGGTGAAACCTCTGATGGCGGGCTACCCGATAGAGATCAGAAATAAGGCGATCTGTCTTGGGGTTTTATTTAATGCAAAACTTACGGGATCGCTGTATGTCAAGCGTGTGACTGACAAAGTCAAACAAACTAACAAATTATCTCTGAACCTACGGCGTGTTCTCCTGAAGGCCAGTGGAGCATCTAAAGCCAATCAAACTGTTAGCGATAGTGATCGACCCCAGCGGCTACGCGGCCCCAGCTAGCAATACCCGCGCTTATAGTGGTGATGCTGCGTGACCTAAAAACAGTCATAATTACATAAATACACAATTCGTAGAAAAGGAACATGAAAGTGAGGAATTGAAGAGGACGGAACGACGACAAAAATTACAAAGACAACTATAACGACAATAGCAATAACAGCAACAACTAAAAGTAATATGAAGGATTCCAGAGTGCGACAGAAAGAATTCTAGTACAGTGAGCATTTCAAATCTGCGACAAAGCCAATAGATTTTTCCGTTCAGTAGGGGTGAGTGTCTGTATCCGCTCAGTCTGGGCCGACATGGTACCGCGAACGGCAGAAAATGAGGGACTACTAAGGTCAGTTCAACTGACCCTGGCGATTAGGGTAAATCGCGCAAACCGGGTGACCAAGGGGGGCTGGACCAAGAGTCTGATACCGGACCTCGGGGTATGGTATGAGTACCAGAACGACAAGCTATACTATCGCACGGCGCAGATGCTGACTGGACACGGTCAGTTTTAGAGCTAACCGATGAGGATTAAAAAGTTAACAGTGACCTCTATGTGATGTGCGGCTCCGGTGAACCGGACGACGTAGAGCACACCGTTGTGCGGTGCGGGGCTCCCGGGGCTTTTTTGACACTCATGGCTACCCTGAAAAAGACAGGAGGGAGAGGCTCGAGCGATACAACGGCCGAGACGAGGTGCCCGGACTAATTAAATCGTACCGTTAACGCTACTATTTATTGCATAGAGCAGGACGTTACGCGTGTAACGCATAACAAGAGCAATAGTTCCACTACGAGAGCTAGTTTCCTATTCGGCTTTATAAAATGGCTTGCATAGTTAACCGCTTTAAGTTACGTCTAGCTCACCACGTCTACGTACTTTGGCTGTGCTCTTCGGGAAAATTGTCCAGAGTTTAAGTTGCGCTGCTTTTTTAAGTCCCGCATTATTTAGCATTAATATATAAAACGCAGATATATTGAAAACCTTACACATACACACACATTTTCAGTACTCCCTGTGCCAAGTGTGGTATGGACATATTTAGGTACGCTGGCTATAGTATCGTTTTATACAATACTTTTCCATGAACATTTTAAGACCGTTGTGCATGTAAATAGTGATGAAGTGTTTCAGTTTACCGCCTTGCGACCTCCGCCTGCTGATCTACCCTCCCGAAAAGTTCTTGAGTCTAAAAGCTCAAACAGCTCGAAAATGTTTAGTAGAGCATCAATGCATTTTTGATCAGGTCGAATGTTAATAGCCACTCTCTTCAAGCTAGAGGAACCTGCGCACAACCGTTTTTTAGTTTACCTGTAGTTTAGATTACGCCACATAAACGAGGTCATCTGCGAAGAGCAAACGTAGGATTGCATAATCCGCCCTTTTACAAATTCCTTCCGGAAATCCCCTCGGACATGCAGTCTACCTCTCCGGCTCTATCTGATACCAGCCCTCTTCTCTAGTATATACATAATGATCAGTTAACAGCTGTTGTGATGGATATGTACTGTGAATCTAGCACTGGACATACGGCAATCTGTGAGTTCAAATCCTACACAACGCGTAATAGGCCCAGGTTCGACTGGATGCACGTGGGCCCCTGCTTAGGCATACCTATCATGACGTCATCCACCAGATCTGCGTTACAGCGCTGACGATGTCATAATAGCAATGCCATAGGCTGTTGGTTGGTTTTTACCGGTTGACATCATCTGTTGCCAGTCAATTACCAACCCGATACCGGTCAGCAAGACTAGTGTCGGTGACTACCCGAAACTAGCCATGGTCTCTCTACCTTTCTTCGTTGCCTCCTCATGAGCTGCGGTATAGCGGTATATGCATGTATGTATATGTTTACTAAGTATACAAAGGTGGGCTCGGGCTTTCCCTTGACCGCGGAACCTGTTGCCCCCCCGTAGCCAGCCAGACGCGACCGGACGACTTCCTGGTAGTGTGTTTGAGTCTACGCTCACAGCCGCTCAGGCCGTTGTGTCATTGGCTCACGGCTGGCGTTTGTGCCATTGGCTCACGGCTGATGTTTGTATGACTTTTCAAACGATGGCCAATTGCCAAAGACGGCACGAGGTGCCCGCGAACACGGCCACCGACCGACGACTGGTGCAACTACGCTCACGGTCCGTAGCAGCAGCAGCAGCAGCGTCAACAGCCACATCAAAAGCCATATACTAGCTGTCGTAACAGCTGTCCGGAGGAACCGTAGGTAGGCGAAGGAAGATCTCGAATCGAGCAGACGGAAAATGACCGCCTAGAGTTTGCCTTCGTACTATGGCCGGCAGCCGCAGCTGCTTCCCCTAGCCTGCACTGCCTGTGTGCTCTTGTGTGAAGTCTGTGAGCAGTCTACGCCATCGAGCTGCGTGTCGCTAATGCTGAACGAGAAACAACGACTCAGGATGAGATCGATTTGTCGGCTGATTGTCGTCGTGCTGCCCCGTCAGATGCTGTGGCTCTGCTGACGATTGCACCGCGGATATTTATCTGTGTCTCCACTGATGACGGCTGTGTTTGTTGTTGTTCGGTCTTCGGTGCTTGCGATTTGCGTTGTACCACACTTTTCATCACATTTGTCACCTGTTTCCTTTCACACACTGTTAGTCCGATCGATCCAGTACGGCTGGCTAGCCAGCCGAGCAATGGCCTCGCTTAAGGTGGATGATACTGCGGTGGTGACATAAAAGCCGCCATATGCACATAAATAAACAATTCGTAGAGAAGGGACATGAGGTTGAGAAGTTGGAGGGAGCAGGACGACGACAAAAATGACAACGACAACTATAACGACAACAACAACAACAATAGCAGATTAACGATTAAAAGTAGTCTGATAGAAACCAGAGTGCGGCAAAAAGGACGCTGGTACCGTGAGAATTTCAAGTCTGCGACGAGATCATTCTTCAGACTTTTCCGTTCAGTGGGGGTGAGTGTCTGTATCCGCCACCCTTGGCGTCCGCTCTATTCTCTAGCTTCCCTCGATTCCGCCAGGCCCATTGGGATAAGCTATTAAACACACAAAATAATAAACACACATCAATATATATACATATATATATATATATATATATATATATATATATATATATATATATATATATATATATATATATATATATATATGAATTGCTCTAAAAGTAGAACACCTAGAGTGAACAAGCTAAATTTGCTTTAAAACACCCTATCAATAACAGCAATATTTTACTATTGATTGAGGCACTGATACAAAGCCCTAGCTTTTAGATTCTCAAGATTCCCTCGATTTCACCAAGCCCATTGGGATAAGCTATTAAACACACAAAAAAATAAACACACACCAATATGTATATATATATATATATATATATATATATATATTTACACCTATTAATTGCTCTAAAAGTAAAACAACTACAGTGAACAAGATAAATTTGTTTTAAAACACCCTATCAATAACAGCAATATTCTACTACTGATTGAGGCACTGGTACGAAGCTCTAGCCTCGATCGACGCAAAAGCGATAAACGTCGTATATAGCCGAACTATGTAAGACAGCGACGACGTGGCCAAAACACCTCATGTATTCCGTGACTTATACAGGTTTTGCGTTGTTCGTCAAGAAGTGCTGCTTTTTCAATTGATGACAGAGGTGAGCTGCATAACGTAACAACAAACTACGACGACCCTTATGTTTAGCAATGTAAAGAAAGACGTTATCCAGTGGCCACTATGCTGGTCACGAGCTAGAATTCCGAAGACGCAATACGATCCTTAGTATGAGTGAACGTAGGTGATGTATATGTAGAGGTTGTGCAAGATGTAGTTTTTCTAGTATGTTTCGTAAGTTCGAAACGACCACGATTACCACCGCATATACCCCTTGTTCTCCTTAGGTCAGCCGAGCCCACCAACAAGTCGCTCACGCTGTGAGGGCTATGAAGGCGATATATGTTTTGTGCACGATAATAGAATTGTGCGCTACCTGTCCGCGTCGGGTCGGTGGTATTTATAATACTGAGTGGATTTTGTAAACAACTACCTTATTGCAACTCCCGACCGACAGTGACCCGAGTAATAACGAAACTTCAGCGGCAGTACAGTGGAAATCACGATTGCTACGCCGTGCTTTGCCTGTAAGAAAAATTTAGACGGTACCACAATATCGCGTTATAGTCGTGTGCTAGTTGAATGTGAGGCATACATTCAGTGTGCACATTTCTTCCCAAAACCTCTCCAAAAAATATTACATGTAGCCCAAAACCTATATGGCTCGAAACCACGCGGCTGCTTCTATACAGACTGTGGTTTTCGTTGAGACAGCAGTTCTTGACACTTGCTTTGCCGGCGGATTTGTCGACAATAATGCCTCTCTTGATTCGAATAAAAGTGTTTTCTGTCTTATCCTATTCCTTTTGTTATCGTTGTTACTATCATTATAGTAGCTGTTGTTGCTGCTGTTGTTTCTGCTGCTGCTGCTGTTCTTCAGTTTCGACTGGTCAGGGAAGAACCTCAACAGTGACTAACAGTTACCCTATGTAATGAATTAGTCGGAATTACACAAAACCGTTAGGCGTGTCGTCGTCACTACGAACCATGGTCAGTTAGAGTTCAGACTCGTAAACTCGCTGCGTTTGCCTTCAGCGATCAGCACCGGAATGGTGGTAGCCTGTATACTGCGACGGCCAAGATAGCTCTTGGCATCTCGTCGGTTGCTACCCCGAATTGTGATTCGAAACCTGCGCGTCTGCACGTTGGCGATTCAAACCTCTGCGCAATATGGGTGTGTAGGCAAGAAGGCACAGGCGAATATGAGGGAAGAGAAGGAGACATAAAGAGCGAGCAGATCTACATCGAAGCAACTAACTGCTTGATTCCTAAAGTATGGCGAGTTGATGCATGCCAGTGCCACTGCTGGGAAGGAGGGGTACGTTGTCGGCCGCATAGCGTTGTCTGTGCAGGCAGCCCTGTGAGGTGTTAGTATTTATATTCATCGAGTGCGTGACGGAATGAGTGAGTTACTGGCCGATCTGAGTCATCGAAATCGCCGGCCGTCAGACGACGGTGTTCGCCGCGGTCTGGCTTTAAGGCCGGCCAGATAAACATGTACAGATAGATAGAGGCAAGCAAAGAGAGAGCATTGTCAAGGCGGCTTGTTACAGTATCAACAAGCCACTATTTAGTAGAGCGAGCTACTGCTTGGCAGCTGCCAAGGCTGGCGCCCTCGATCTTAATCGTGCAGTCGATAAAAAAGTTCGTAATGGTAATGATAATAGCGTAGAGATTATAATTAATTGTTTAATTTGCGATCGCTTGCTGTTGTTAATATGGCTGTAGGCAGAAATCGTTATAGTGTATTTGTTGGTTCCTTTTGCTTGCAACCAACCACGTGCCTGCTTGACGACTAAACACGGATTTCTTCCCAATCACCCAGACTCGGCAATACTTGGCATTTATGCGAGGCATTCAAATGGCGTCGAACAGGTTCGTCACCTCCCTCCTGTTTTCCCTCGAGGTCATGATGTAGGTAATCATCGCCTTGATGGGGCGGCTCCTCACGACCTGGAACCCTTGCAACTTGCCTACTAAAGAGATGCGCAGCACAGACAGTGTGCTCCACGTTGTCTGCCTCCCAGAGTCAAACAGCACATATGTATCACTGGTGAGGATCCTTACCTTAACCATGTAGTTTTAGAACTGACGGTGACCGCTCAGAACCTGAGTAGCACAGTAGGTCAACTTCCAATGTCGGCAGTTATGCCACGCTCTGAAGTCCGATATTGAACTATTGGTTCAGCTCCTTATGGCCGCCCCGGGTGTGACCTGCGCCCACTCCTTCTGCCACGCCTAGATAGTGGCATTCCTAACCCTGGTAAAGTCTAGATTTTCCTCCAAAATTATCTCGCTTTCTTCTCGCGCTACGACCCATGGCAGCTAGTTCCAGCACACTGTTAAAGGCGTCGAGGGCAGAGGGGAACCATTCTTGGTATCTAATAAAAATTATTTTGCATTTTCGCTCTTGGTTTGCTCATTCAATCTATTGATCAAAGCGATAGTAATATAATGTCCCAAGATGTCGAGGAGGCACACAAGCCTGAAGCATATCCTATTTCCGGGTTCATGGATGAGAATCACTTGCTTTCTTTCATAGCTTTGTAAACCTCCCTTCTCTAAGCAGTTCGTTGGCCAAAGTCTGGAATACCTTCGGTCATCCCTTAACTCAGAGATTGGGTACTCTAGCGGGTATGCCGTCGGGGCAAGATCTTTTCTAGTTGCCTCCTGTTCTGCAGTACAGTTTGACCTCCTATAGCGTAACCTCTGCAATATTATCTCATTGCTGCTTCAGGGCTGTGCCATATCAAAAGCAGAGATTGTCTTCCGCCACCTGTACGGCGGGAGCTTAGCTGTTCTCTACTTTTAGTGATGAGTCCTCGGAGTCTCTCTCGTGGGGTCTGGTAGTCGGCCAGTTAGAAGTCGGCCTTTTCCCCTCCGGTTTCTTCTACCCAGCCAGCTTCGCGCCCTCGTGTAGGTTCTCACACAAAAGGTCAAACAAATACAAGAATTATACACTATAAACCACAGAACCGGAGCCAACTCAGAACTGCCGAAGTAGAACCATTCCTGGAAACCTCACGGGTATTAAAACACATTAACGACAATAGGCTCAAGCAAATCCACACTGCGGCCAGCTAGCTCCAGATCTAGCGTACAGTTTGACATGTTTCTTCTATAAAGATTGGATAGATGGATTTATTATTCGCTTAATATGTATACCCAAATACATGTATCACACTTTAATTATAGGGGCGCTTAGTGCAATAGATTAAGCAGACATGTTAAGATATCTAGGGTTTTCTCAACACTCCTTGTTCTTAACGAGCATTGCTCAAATACATTTTGATCAACAATAGAGATCGAACTGGCAACACCCTTATAGATGACAAACAATATTATTATCTTAGCGCATTAGCCGTTTAGACCACGCCGCCACATAGGTATTACATGTACGCAGTGAGTGCTGAAAACCGGGGCTTTCTTCCCTTTAAATGATATTTTATGAGGTCTGGCTCGATATGCATTACACCACAAGTGAAAGACGAGACGAGCATTCACGCACCATAGCAACAAGTTGGTACTGTACTGCTCTAAAGGGGCCAAAAAAAGAACGGGAGATTTGTGTCATACAGAAAGAGAGAGTTAGCGATTGAACAGTTACAGCATCTGCTCACTAGACGTTTTTATGAAGCCAGGGCAGAAATATTCATCATACCAACCATTTTTTTCTCAAAGTAGCGGGTAAACCTTCTATATATATGATACAACTGTGTTGTTGAGGTGTGCGCCTCCCGATCTTGCCTCTTTTTCAAGGTTCTCATCCCGGTTTTGATACGGCGCTTCGTACAGCTCTATTTCAGCCAAACTCGATCGGCCATTAATATGAACAAAAATTCATGGCAAGTAGTCAAGATAGCCTAGCTTGATAACCAGCGCTAGATCATAGCACGCGTTTGTGTGGGTGTTGTTGTTACTATCGTTACGCCTACTGTTAGGATATAGGCATTAAACTCAGCCAGTTTGTTCGTTGTCCGGTCTTTGTTGTTGTTGTTGTTATTATTATTTTTGCTGTTGTTGTCATTGTTGTTGTTGCTGCTGTTGCTGTTATTATTGTTGCTTATCTCGATGATACAGCCGCGATTGAGAAGATACATGTTCAACCTAATGGGCACTGCAGGCTGCCCGATAACCGACCACCACCGGGTGAATAACTGACCAGCCAAATCATCCAGCAGTCTCCAAGTCTCGTTCGAAAAGGCTCGAAGTTTGGCTTGTTACGAAAACAATGCTGAGACAACGTGACCAGGCCAGAGAAAGAGCAGAGGATGTAGAAGACAGATAGATACACCGACACCGCCTACTTCCTCATGGGTCGGTCGCTTCTAGTGAGTCTGGGTCGATAGGCAATAGGCCGAAACCAGAATGAGCAGTGCAAATCTAATGAAAGAACGTAGTGAAAAGAAGAAAAGCTTATCGAAGGAAGGAGGGAGGACAGGCAGCGCGAGGCAAGGGAAGTAAGCGGGCATTGAGTGAGTGAGTACGTAAAGAGGTGAAGGAAAGGTCTTCTTTTTCTTCTGCCCCCCTACAGCCTGTAGAAAGCACTAGCGAGGCTTGCTAGTCGAGCTGCTGTCAGATTGTGGCGTCCAGGCAGGCAAAATCTCGCCGCCCATTCGGCGTTGCGCAGTCGTTCAAAGAACACTAGGTTTTTCATTCTTCATCTCATTTAGTATATAATTAGTGGTGGGTGTGTATGTTGTCGCTGTTGTTGTTGTGGTTTTTGAATGTGTGTTGTTGTGTATTATTGTTGTCGTTATTGTTGTTGTATTATTATTGCGGCTGTTGTTGTTGCTGCTAGGGTTTCTGTGTGTGCGTGTCAACTTTATCAGCGTTGTTATTAATGTTGTTGTTTGTTTTGCTGTTGTTGTGGCTGTGACCGCGTGATCTTCGTCATCAACATCATCGTCTATTCTGCACAGGCGCAATATGAGCCACAGCGCCTTATGGAGGTTTTCACAGTGCCAGCGTTATAGGTTACGCATCTAAGCAACGACACACAGAACGAGGATGACCAAGCTGATAAAGATTCATCAGACGACGACGAAAACGTGAAAAAAAAGCAGTTCATGCTGATCAACCGTGAACCGTATGAAAATTGCGAGTTCATGTTGGACATCGTCTGGCTTCAAGGTGCTGTGCCCGGCGCCTGACCAAGAAGTGTGGTGGAACGGGGCTGTGCTGTTCTTTGCCATCGAACGGGGAGTAAGCCTATCGAATCGTCGAATTTCGTCGCGGGCAAGGTGCTGCACCACGGCGGCGAATTCTCCGCCGGTGGGCCCAGTAATGGCCTGTATAAGATGAAGTGATGTGGCTGAAACGTCTGGTGAGTTGTACAATCAATCCGTCACCATGCTTTCCGATGTTTTACGCGTGCGTGTGCTCTATCTTTGGAAATTAAGTATCTCACAGGCTACGCAAGTAACACTTACTTGATATTATTCTTGTCGGGGTAAAGCCCAATCATGACATTGCAGCCGCAACAACACAGTTTCATCGCTTGGCTTTATTACTAGGAAAACAATTTGTCATTCTCTCAAGTTACCTTCCACACAGGTGGGCATAAAATGTCGCATTAGATATATTTGAGTAGTATTTAAAGCATTTTTCGACAATCATTTGTTTGGATTGCTCGAACAATCGTTACAATATAACGATTGGAGTTATTCCCTGTATCCGTCCAAAATCAGTGAAAACTTGCCCAATGTTCCATCTAGAGAAAAACTACGATTCGATGAGAGCTTCAAACAACATAGAGATTTGGCCGGAGTGCCAAACAGCGCACCAACGGAGTGTAGATTCAGCGTTTCGTTACGAAAGTGCCTTTTGTGTCGCATAACGTACACGTTCTGAGCCGCTCTACACGAGGTGGATCTAGGAGTTCGTAGCATGGAATACAAGCAATAGACGGACCATGTACCGCTTATTGTTCAATATCCCCGAAGCACAACACAACGGTTGTCCAACGATCCTCAATAGCCTTTACTTATCCACGAGCAAAATATTCCAAATCATTAGACCCAAAATACACGTCCACGGCGCATATCACACCATTGCTGCTCAGGTGTCTCTTTTCGGAGAGAATTTCTACTACCGAAGAGATTTCGAAACAGATACTAATTGCAGTGGGTTAGTTACGGAGAACATAAGGATGCTCGACAATTTGGCACTTTAGTTCGCATAACGGCATTAGTTCGCATTTGGCTATGGCAGCAAAAAAGATGTGTGAGCGGGCGCGTTGTCATGGTGAAAGAGCACAGTTCTCTTCCGCATCGCAGGCCATAGTGCTATAATGCGTTCCTTTAGCTTGTCAACCAGTGGCGCGTAGTCCTCCTCCGTTACGGGTCTTCCTTTATAAAGGCAGTCAAAATGTATTAGCATACATTTTGCATTCTAGGAAACGACCGCCAGAACCTTTTCTTAGGCCTGATGGGAGGCCTTTTGCCGTTTGCGGTTTACTCTCTAGGTTTTCTCGCCCGTTACGAATCGGCCAATAAATCATGCGATTTTCTGCGTCTCAAAAGTTCTAAATTGATTTCCATAATTGACACGCGTATCAGTTTTTGCACAATTGTTAGCTCGCGCGGTAGCCACTTTGCTTTGACTCTTTGTATGCGTAGATGCTGATGTAACACGCACTGATGTACTTCACCACAACTTATGTCGTTCCTTCCGCGATTTCGCTAGCATATTCAAGCAAACGTAACTTTTTAAATAGAACAATATTGCCCTATTCGTTCTACCTACGCAATCCGCCTTGATACAAGACTTAATGGAAAACACTCGCAAGTACATGCACGTTATGCCGTTTCACTTAGACATTGCATTGTGTTTCGTAAAACTTCCGCTTCCCTACGTTACACGTGTTCGCCGCTCTACTTAAACCGCCGCTCTACTTTTGCAATAAGAATAATTTTAACCCCTAGGTAGAATAAATAATTAGAACTGTGCTGGTAACACCGAATATATATATATATATATATATATATATATATATAATGCTGTTGTATTTATTGGATTTGGCACTCCATGTGGTATGATTCATTATAAAAACTCTCGTTTATTTTTCATCTCCACAGTTAACCGGCCTGGTGTACTTGTCTCGTCCTAAAATACTCACCGCCTTTATGATAAGGTAAGTTAGCTCGTAGAAGATCCACGCGCTTAAACAGTGTATTTAGAACTCTTTCAAAACGCCTGGTCTGGATCCTATCACTGAGTCTATGAGTTGCCTATGACATAGAGAGGCAATTGCTTGCACAGAACGAAAGCATTGTGTAGTGAATGCGCTGGCTAGTACGAATTACGTAGAACACTTTTGACCGTGAAAAAAGTCGCGGGCATACAGCAACATTTTCTAGCAATAAAGCAGCATAGAAGCGACATAGAGAATTGATGAGCCCATTAAAGTAAATTTTTTTTTCTATTGCAACATGGTGTCTGAGAAGCCTTTTTTTCAACGTGAGAGTGAATTAGTGACACTGGTGTTGTTGCCCGACATATGAGAGCAAAGTGTGCAATTGCGAGACAACCAATCCTTCTATACAGAAACTAAGCATATCGTCATGTTTTTCTTTGTGAAAAAATTCTGCTTCTTCTGAGAAATACCTAACGCCGGCCAGAAGATGCGATATGGTCGTTTAGATGAATGCTTTAAAAAATGAAGTTCTATTATTAGCTTTCTCGCCCAATACAAATCACGCTCAAGATCATAACCCTACAATCTTCCACAACACTTAAAACTAACGCATTCGGGAAAATGCGCAATTTATGACGATCACTTTAGTACCAAATCTATGGCAATGCGAGATTTTTCAGAAAACATGTCGAAATTGAGCATAAATGACCGAGAGTGATTTCTTTGATGGAGGTAATTTATGCATGCATTCAATCTCGACATGACCTCCGGAACCCTTAACTTCTCCGTAATCACGGATCGAATTTATAGCCATATATTTGGTAACCGGTACAGGATTTTCTCACAAATACGACGATGTACTTGGTTTCTGTATAAGATGACTAGTTGTCTCGTAATCGCACATTTTGTGTCCCTATGTCGGGCAACAGGGCCAGTGTCATAGATCTTAGTATCATCACTTTCACTTCGAAACACGACTTCTCAGAGGCCATGTTTCATTGAAAAAAATAGTTCCTTTAACGAGCTTTACAATTTCCAATGTCGCTTTTTTTTGGAAGACTCTGTATATATGTATATATATATATATATATATATATATATATATATATATATATATATATATATATCTATATCTATACACTGTTAGATCAGAGCGCAAATTGGTAAGATATCTCCCGTTGTAAGTCGAACAGCTAGTTACTTATGTAGTTTATGAATTGGTAAATATGCCCTGTTATATAAACGAACAAACCCTGCAAGTAGCCAACAATTACGATACAGAAAAGTGTCAATTTATTGAGTTAAGTTAGATACAGAAATGTCTTACTATATTAACGCGTACCAGTGGTGGCTTGGGTGGCTAACGCTCAATTCTACAAAGGGATGGTACTCAACTCAGGTTGAATTATATATTCTTCTTTGCTTGTTAAATCGAGATGCGCATCGCCCTGTTGTAACGTGTGTCTGCTTGAGATAGCCCAAAGAAATCCCGTATGGACACGCTAGAAGTGTTTTAAAAGACGAAATTATGCCAGTAGTATAGTAGTCACCTTGCAGCTAACACATCGAACATGTGGGTTCGATCATGTTGAAAACCTCGCCCTGACAAACCTAAAAAAAATGCCTATATGGCTGTACTACGGAGCGTTACGCATGTTTATGTGTAGGGGGCTTGTGGTAAGAGGTTTCATTTTTACTATATTAAAGATATGTCGATACTGCTCGTGATTGTGTAAAAGATTCCCCTAGAATTTTAGGCGAACTATGCACACACAAATTGAAAAAAGGGAAGGACTAGTAACAAAATCATAATGGAAATATGGCTGTTAGTTAGTGTTTTCAACAAATTGACGGAGAAGGTCCCAACAAGCCCTGCGTCTGCAAGGAGAGATTCGCGGGTATAAAAAATCCGATACTTTTATAATCGTGTATCTTTAATTATCTTTATGCCTTTCAGTTTGTACTGAGCGAAACAACTACTAATTTAAGGGTTGACTGCCTACACTGTTAAGCATTCGGTTGAAAGAAATGTTTCTTTATTGAATACAGTTGGCCAACTTAGATAATTTTGATGTTAACTTCAAGCAAAAAAAATTCCCTCAAAATGTGTTTCTAAAATGCTCACAGTTTGATTATTTGAATGCCAATATTTGCGTTTTCTGAAGAAAAAGTGCTTCGTTTGAAAATTACTCTGTTATAAATGTAATGCTCTCAGCATCTACTGTACAGTATGTGTCATATCAGAATCAAATTTACTACTCATAAACTGAAGCCGTAAGTCATTTACACAAAAATGTTGGTACATTGGACTATGCATATAGGCAAGTTGCCCCAGCAAAAAGTGTTGGTAATGAACAGACGTGAGCACGTGTTTTTTTACATTGACATGGCCAGCGTCTTTCCCAGCAGTGGAAGCCTATTAAAAATAAAAATAATACCTAGGTAGCACAACATTAAGGGTACATACAACCTGACCAGCATTGTAGGCATTATTCTTAAATATCTCCAAAAGACCTCCAAAGGACCTCCAAAAGAATACATGCTTAACCTCATGTCGAGTTGGGATCGCGTCTTAACGTTACGCAGCTTCAGGTCGTAGTCTTTGCCTATGAGGAAAAGTCTGCGGTCGCTGATATCTAGGTGTACCGTTTAGAATAGCCAGCTTCCAAGAACTCAGTTAACCAAGAAGTTCACTAGTTAGAGAACCGATGATGATTTTGTTGATTATATTCGACAAGAGTTCCAGAAGGCCACAGTTGTGATGTACGCAGATGACATAGTGGTCGCTCATCACGACCTGGGTGCCATCAAGCGCATCACTTCTCTGGCGGAGGTGTTCCTTGTCTCAAGAGGGCTGGAAATAAACGCCATGAAGACCAAGGCTATGAAATTCAGAAGAGGAGGTCGATTGGCTGCTAAAGACGTTATACGTTGCGGCGGCCAATCCTTGGAATTCGTTAACTCTTTCCGGTATCTGGGGCTTCGGCTTCATTATACTGGGACGACCTTCACTGCTCACATCGTCGAGAGAGCGCGCACAGCCCTAATTTCTCTTTATGGAGAAATAGGCGATGTCCGGCGACTGTCCGTCCCGACGGCAGTGGCGCTTTTCTACCTCAAGGTTGTTCCGGCGCTGATGTATGGTCTTGACAGAGTATGGGAACACCTCACTCGGGCAAACTTTGGTTTGCTTGAAAGGTGTTTTACAATGTACATGAAGCGAGTACTTTGCCTGTCAATGCGGGCAAGGAGCCGCTTTGTGTACCTAATGTCAGGCTGTGCACCAGTTGTTGAGATCATTCGATTAAGGTTGAAGACGCCGCGTACAGTGCCATTCGAGAGCTTTATCTCGGAATGGGAAAATAAAGTTGAACAAGTCCGACGAGAGGTCGGAGACCTGGATGTTTTCAGGGCCTTTCACCTCTGGTCTGGTCTTGCGTGTGACAATCGCCACGTCTATACCAGATACATAGTTCATGGCTATCATCACCTGGTTTGTTCGAATACGAGCTTCCACGAAGAGTACACCGAGTGCGTCTGTCGACTGTGCTCTCAGGCGTGTACGAAGTTTCATGCATCTGCCTGCCTGACCCTTGCGAAGAGATCACTGCACTGCCTCTCTCGTATAACATGCCGCGAGGAGCTGAGTGTATAATTGTATAATATGTATAATTGTTCATGTTATATGCATACTCAATATGAGTGAAATAAATACAATGAAAAAAAAGAATCGATGATGAGAACCTTAACAATTATACGTCATAGGAGGGAGGGTGGAGGGCAAAGAGATAAAGAAAAATAAAGAAATTAGCAATAATAACATCGAATCACCGAAGCCACATAATGTATGTGCCTGGATGTGTTGCAAGAACGGTACAGATCAATAATGTGTACGCCTGGCGCGTAGCCACGGATGTCTACAACAAGGCTGCACAGGTCCCTCCTGTGACCAGTTTTTCTCACATTTTACTTAAAGGATGAATAAAGGAACTTCTATTCTACCCTAAAATTCGAATATTAAAAGTAATAATAAAAATAATAATAATGTATTTGTGGATACGGTCCGACGATGCTGTACGTCAGGATTTCCTGCGCGGCAGCTCGTCTCCAACTCGTCCCTTGGCCTGTGCGAAGGCACGAAAACCTGCTAGATGTTCATAACGGTTATTACATAAATGACGAAGACGCCATGGACGCTTCCACAGAAGAAGGAGAAGACGAAGATCAAAGCTGGCTGGAGAGATAAACGCCAGTCGGTGGGTGTAGCCAAAGCGCATAATGTGTACAGTAACGCTTCGTTTCATAGAAGAAAGTTTCAGCCCAGCCTAACTGCATTGGTAGAATACTCACCAATGGCTGCGACGAGCACCGAGCAAATGGCAGAAAACAGAGAGAACTCATCTGGCATTGGCAGAATTCCGCAGCTCAGCCAGGACAGCTATTCCTGCAGTTGCAGCCGCAGCGGTAAAAGCTGTATCCGCTGTTTCAAGAACAGCTGAAACGTCCGGAAAAGAAAAGGTTCGTGACCGGTCTTTGTTAGGTGGCAGGTTGGCCTTTCTGCTTGTCGTGTCGAAGATTTGAACGCCATCGTTTTTCTACCGCTTCCGCTTCGGTCTTTATTTTTCGACTCACGATCCGTCTACGTCGTTAACGCTAACAACGACAATAAGAACGGCAACAACAACAACAACAACAACAACAACAACAACAACAAAACAACAACAACAACAACAACAACAACAACAACAACAACAACAACAACAACAACAACAACAACAACAACAACAACAACAACAACAACAACAACAACAACAACAACAACAACAACAACAACAACAACAACAACAACAACAACAACAACAACAACAACAACAACAACAACAACAACAACAACAACAACAACAACAACAACAACAACAACAACAACAACAACAACAACAACAACAACAACAACAACAACAACAACAACAACAACAACAACAACAACAACAACAACAACAACAACAACAACAACAACAACAACAACAACAACAACAACAACAACAACTATTACTACTACTTCTACTACTACTACTACTACTACTTTTTTTAATATTAGGGTTTTATTCATATAACCATATTCCAGCGGTACACTTTCGTTTTACATCACTGAAACATGGAGATTTCACTTGCTATCCTCCTTTATGCTTTTCCTCGTTCGGCGCTACCCGCTGGCTGTGGACGTCTCTTGTCGTCGGCTCGCGGCCACCCGTGCTCGCTCCAGTTCGTTCTTCAACCTCATTACGCCTTCTACCAGGTCCAACCCTTGCTTCCATTTCTCCTCGTTTTCGAGCATGGCGTTAACCAGGTCGGTTACCGTCATGCACGGGGCCGCCACTGCGCTCCTACCTGCTCGTGCCGCCTCGAGTGCTGGGCAGAGGAAGACAGTGTGAGTAACATCGTCAACCTCGCCCGTGCCGCAAGTAACGCACGTAGGCTCCGCGACTTTACCCACTCTGTGCAGGTACTTTTGGAAGCATCCATGCCCCGTTAGCACCTGCGTAAGATAATAGGTGACGTGGCCATGCCTTCTTTTGAACCATTTAATGAAGTCGGGGATAACCTGGCGGGTCCAGGCTCCTGGGGCCTCCGTTGGCAGTTGGCTCCATTCCCGTTGCCAGTTCTCGAGCGTTTGCTGTCGAGCTACCGCTTTCTTCTGGCGTTCTCGTCTTCGTCGCACTCGCTCCTCGATTAGCCTAGGCCACGGAATGAGCCTGGCGATCGCGATCACCGCTGTTGTTTCGGCCGTGCGATACGCTCTAGCGACTCTTATCGCGAGCTTGCGCTGCGTCTTCAGAAGCTTGTTTCTATTCCTCTTTAGCTTCATCGCGCTGGGACCCCACGTAGGTGCGGCGTAAAGCACGGTGGACTCTGCCACAAAGGCAAGAAGTCTTCTCCTGCCCTCAGTCGCGCCACGTGTTCTTGGCAGAATTTTAGCCAGGCTGTTGACGATCTTTTCTGCCTTGGCGGTTACCTTATCTATATGTATGTTGCCATTGAGGGCTTTGTCAATGGCCACTCCCAGGTATCGGGCTGATTGCTTGACTTCGATGGCCACTCCATCCAGTGCTAGCCGGACATCTCCGTGCCTCTTCCGTCCTGTAAGAAGCACAGCCTCGCTCTTCTCAGGGGCCAGCCGGAGCTCGTGCCCCACCATCCAGTCGTTTATTTCTTCGATGGCACGCTGGGCCCGCCCCTGAAGTGCGTCCGCATTGCGCGCCGTGACTAGGACAGCCAAGTCATCGGCATACGCAATGGTCTGGACGCCCTCCATGTTGCAGAGCCGCAGCACGTCATCGTACGCCATATTCCACAGCGTAGGCCCTAGGACAGAGTCTTGTGGGACTCCTGCTGTCATGGCGAACTCCCTGTCTGTATGCACGACTTTTCGGTTGCTGAGATAGGAGGCTATCACCCTCTGCAGATACGGAGAGACACCCTTCTCAGCCGTAACCTCTAGGATTACTTTTCAGCTCAGTGAGTTGAAGGCGTTGCGGACGTCCAGAAGGACGACCATGCAAAGCTCCCTTGACCACTGATTCCTTTGTCGCTGCCTTTCGGCGTCCTCTAGCACCAGATTGATGGCCATTTCTGTCGAGCGCCTACGTCGAAAACCAAACTAGCTGTCGGACAGCGCTCCCTTTTCCTCCAGTTCAGCAATCAGTCTGAAGTTGAGTATCGTCTCAAATGCCTTCCCGATGGTATCTAGGAGACATATCGGGCGATACCCACCTGGGTCTGTCGGTAGCTTTCCTGGTTTCCTTATCAGGACCAGGTCTGCTGTCTTCCACTCTGTTGGATAAACCCCATCCTCGAGGATCTTGTCTACCATCTGCCTGAACACTTCTGGCTGCTCCTGTAGGAGGATCTTCACCGCCTCTGCTGGTACTCCGTCGGGGCCGGGGGCCTTGCGATCCGCAGCGGCCATTATCTCGCAATCCTCAATGGGTGGCACGCCCGCCTCTGGAACCTCAATCTCTGGCCGAGCGGGGTCAGCGCGACTCGGAAAAAGTCGTTCCACCGCTCTCTCCACAAGACCGTCCGAAAGCGCCGGGCGAGGCCTTCTTAATTTATCCATGACAATTTTATAGGGTTTCTCCCATATATTGTCATTCACCTCTTCGCACAGTTCTTTCCATTTTCTCTCTATGCTGCTCCTGATGGCTTTTTAAGAGCCTTTCTTGCAGCTTGTAGAATCTGCCAGATTACTTCTATGCCAATCCTCTTCCTTCTGGCCCGCGTGTATTTTCTCCGGGCCGCGTTGCTCGTCTTTCTGAGGTTAGCAATTTCTGCTGTCCACCAGTATTTAGGCGGCGGGTGCCGACTACTACTAAAAGAGACAGTACAGTGATAGCTAAAACGACAGTACGGTAATAGCTCAGAAAAAGAGATGTCACCTTCAGCCAGTCGTCGCCGCAACCAGTACAGTTCGTTAACAAACGTATAGCCGGCTGCTGCACTCGCACGGACTCGACAGTCGGTGCGGCGGTCACGTTCCGCCTACTCGTTATATGACGTACAGAGAATGAATGGATGCGGATAGCTGACAGAAAAGAAACGCGAGACTGTTATTGTCGTGGCGCCGTCGGATCGAAGCGTTGCATTAGAATGAAACCAGGAGCAAACGGACTGCGAAAGTGCTGAAGATCAAAAAGCTTCGCCTAGAGTGCGCCTAGGTCAAGGGAGGGAGTCAGGCTCCTGAGGCATAGCGGAGATTACCTAAATTTCGTTGTGCATACAGTGCCGCAATTGACAAACGTCTCTGAAGTATAAAGCGACGGAAATATGTTTTCTTATGGTGTTAGAGATGCTACACTAGATTTAGACGGCTAATACAAGGCGTACGGCAGTACTTGTACGAGAATAGGCGAGCACCTTTTCGTATTTTACGTGCGTTTTATTGATACATGTACAATCAACATGACTTAATTATTCCGTAAGTACCGTGTACGTGGAATCTACGGGCAAAACTGCAAGTGCCGAGCAAGTATGCTGTCGACAAAACTTCTCTGCAGATGCATTGCGGGCATATAGAAAACGAGTATGTTAAAAGCACATCAGCTTGTGTTAGATGTGGCAAAAATTGTATGGGGAAATAGTGATACAGCTCACCGTTGAGACCAGTCAACAGTAAAAGGTATAAGTCGCATCAAGGGGCTACCGGGAATGCGGAAGAAGGAGGCGCATCGAAAATGAATGGCTGAAACACCCCTAACATAGAATGGTGATCTTGAGTGGGACGCCATCTCCCCGGGATTCTGAAGAATCCCTCCGCGTATTGCTGCCAGATATTAAAGCATGAAAGGAGAGGCCAGGGGACACCTTAGCTATTGCCTCACCCAGACCCTCACAGAACGTGGGAACTTCAACTCGTACTTGTTCTGAATTGGAACGTTTCTGAAGTGGAAATGCTCAGTCGGCGATATACGTGTTCTGACAAGAGGAACGTGAGGACACTCCAAGTCATACACTGCTACAGTCTTCGGCGTGAGAGGCTGCGCGGTTAAGGGCAAGCAGACGCGTCCAAGAAGAGTGGGTCAGGGAGGGAGTCCCAGACCACGAGGTCAGCAATCACCTCGGGTCAGCCTAATACAGTTCACAGAATACATCGTCTCCAGTGAGCAGGCCTGGAGACTGGGAGCAGCTACGGCATAACAGGTCCTCCAGGAGAAATACGAAAGTGCAAAAAAAATACAGACAATGCTTTAATCCGAGCGAAACCGTAGAGAAGTGCAGCTCGAAGAAAAACGGGCTTGCAGGTGTTGGACAAGTGCAAGAATCTGTAGGCAACCCCAGTCAATTGATGAAAGGGCGCTCGTCACTTCTCTTGATGGCCGATAGCACTGTTCTATGAAGATCTGGGCTATCAGAGAGTGAAGCTTAAGGAGGGAGGTGCGTTTAGTGGGTATGGGACTCAGCGGATTAACATCCAACCGTTAGGAGTTGAATCCCACGCTGCTTGCGATTGAGACCCGTGGCGATAGCGCGTGACTGCATTTAATACCTTTTCCACAAAAATAAAATTATATATATATATATATATATATATATATATATAATGATGCTGTGGGGATAGCACATTTATTTAAATTTAATAATTTATCACAGAGCTTAAATTTTTTATAAGGAAAAAATCAACGATTGTAACAATTGAAGGTAATTATTACTATTATTGCTTTCTACGAATCAAAAACAATGATAGAGTAAGGACAATCACAATCCCACGATCATTCATTTGTTTCGAACATTTCATTAGGTTTATTATTGTTATTATTCATAATCTGCACGAAGACCTAGTACAGTATCATTCTTAATAGAACGTCTTCTATTACATTAGCGCTACTACGCGCGTACTACAATCACTGAGTGATTATTAATGTCGACCGAACAACAACGGTGTGTAGTATTCTTTACTACAACGGTCGCCGACAACGGATAAACTGGGCGTACGATTCCGGCAAGGGACAAACTTTAGGTCGACTACAACAGAAATGATCCTGTGAAGTACACAATCTTGCAACGGATGGACTAGTATTCAAACCGTTTTTTTGTTTGGGGTTCGCGATAGCTGGGACCACCGGCAGCGGCTTCGAAGAACAAATAGCCGATTCGCGCGCCACTTGTCAGATTATATCATATCAGTTTTGTTCCGTCAGTTCTCGGTCCCGTTCTCAATCTCGGACGACAACGACAATGATGACCAGGGTGATGACCAGGCTGATTGATGATGATCAGGGTGATGGCGGGCCATCATAGATCGTCCCTCTCCAGCAGTCAGTGCAAAATCTAGTCTCCCTTTCTCCTCGGTACCTCGCCCGGCTAACGTCAACGAGAGCAGACGACGCTTGTCGTTGTGTCCTCTCCACTCGGCCTTTCTCTTTTCGGACTTTTTCTGACCGTCTGCAGTCACGAATGTCGTGGGCCCCTCATGCAGTTGTTGTTGTGGTGATGGCGGTGGTAGCGGTCCGCTTGATCGATGGTGGCTTAAGTCGGCCATAGATTGTATGGTCACCGATGTAGATTGTAGTTAGTTAACTGTGTAGTTAATCCTAATCTTGTAGTAGTTAGTCTACAAGAGTTGAGGTTAGTCTACAAGAGTTGAGGTTAGTCTACAAGAGTTGAGGTTAGTCTACAAGAGTTGAGGTTAGTCTACAAGAGTTGAAGTTAGTTAGTCTACCAGAGTTGAAGTTAGTTAGTCTACCAGAGTTGAAGTTAGTTAGTCTACCAGAGTTGAAGTTAGTTAGTCTACCAGAGTTGAAGTTAGTTAGTCTACCAGAGTTGAAGTTAGTCTACCGGAGTTGAAGTTATTCTAGAGGTATCGAAGTAAGTACACAGAAGTTGAAGTTGCCCGATAGGAGTTCAAAGTTAGTTGGTTAGAAAAAATGTAGTGTGGCCGTTTGGCGAAGCAGCTCATGCTCGACCGACTGTATACATATATCGGTTTCGGGATGAACGAATTGAAATGAACGAAGACATTGGCAACCATTCTAGTAGTCATGGAAGCAGCAGCAACAACAACAACAACAATACGAGTCATGACGGCAACAGCATAAACAGCAAGAACAAGCATTTTCGTTACGAGACGCGATCGAATAGATCTCGTGTCTCCTTTCTTCATCTTGAAATGGTTCACTCTCGCATTCATCAAAAATACGTGTCATTTTTTAGCCGAACCACGCATAAGCAGGACTCACAACTGCCACCGACAAAGACTTGTTTATTCACAGCGGGGGCCATTTCTCAGCTGTCAGCTCGGCGTTGACAACTGAACTGGATATATATATATATATATATATATATATAATATATATATATATATATATATATATATATATATATATATATATATATATATATATATATATATATATATATATATATATATATATAATATATATTTATATATATATATATATTATAGTGACGTGAGGACATTGCGGGCTGCCGTATTTCAACCGTAGCACACATTGGTGTGTTGTCGTAATAATTCCGTAGTAATTGTCGTCAACTGTCTCAACTCATTGTCTGTAGGCAACTCATTGTTCGCCACCCAGGGTAGGGTGACTTGAACTTACTTGATCTAGACCATCACTGGCTTTCGATGGTCTAGTTACCATACTACTAGCTTTGAATGGCGGCTGTGAGAAGCTGTGAAGAACCTCTCTGCTCTACAAACAAATGTCAACCACTCATGAGAATAATAATAATAATAACTGCCTCACAATTGTAATAACTGAATAATAATAATAAAAAAAATAATAATAATAAAAAAATAATAATAATAAAAAAAAAAAATAATAATAATAATAATAATAATAATAAAACCCATCTATCTAGTTACGGCCACCACCGCCGCCGCCGCTGTTGTCGTTGTTGTTATGATTGCCGCTGCAGCCACCGCGGCCGTGTTGTAGCAGTATCCTAAGTGGGAGAGTAGACGAAGCGAGGGGAACCGAACATATAACCACCATCATCATTGGCGTGCGATGCTGCTGTCGTGTGCTAGTTTGTCGTCGCTTGTTGGGGCGATTGCTGTAGCCTATAGTTGCTACTGCAGGTAATTTTTGTTGTCGTTGTTGTTGTTTTTGCTGTGTGCATTGTACGCGTTGTTGTTCTTGTTGTTGTGCTTTTTGTTGCTGTTCTGCGTTTTGCTGTTATTGTTGTTGTGCTTATTGTTGTTGTTGTTGTGCTTATTGTTGTTGTTGGGTTCATTGTTGTCGTCGACGTCGTTGTCGTCTGCTGACTGTGGAGGGGAGGTTGGGTACGTGACGGAAAAGCCGGTGCCTTCTGCGTGGTGTTTGTTGTTTTCACTAGTTGCCTTGGCGCGCAAGTTAGAGGTGTTGCAGCAGCAGCAACAACAATAACGGTTGTGATGATCAGGGGGGAGACATCACATACATGTATCGACAGATAGAGAGACACCAGAGTCTCACCTGACAGAGTGACAACATTGTTCGTACATTGTTGCTGTTGCTGCTGATTCTGTTGCTGTTGTTGTTGTTGTTGTTGTTGTTGTTGCTGCTTCTGATTTTGTTGTTGCTTTGTGGCGGTATGATGTGTGATGGTCGTGCAAACGGACGGTGGCAAACACCGTGCCGCCGTTGCGGTGAAGATTATTAGCCTGACTCGATCGACTCGATCATTGGCATCGTCGATCCGATCAGAGGCTTAAAGACTAACTGACGCAAGACAAGACGTGTGAACAAACTCTCAGACAAAAGCGGATATAATCCGAGAGCGAGGAAAGAAAGAAAGAGCAACAGGCTCGAATCCTCCGAAAGTTAACCTCGGATTTTGGATCGCTGCGCACTTCTCGTTTGTTCGTTGTCGCCGCGTTCGATCGATCGCTGATTATAGTTTGACGGCCGGACAGAAATCAGACGGCTGCTAATAGGTAGAAGACATCAGACGCTTGTGATCGAGGTCATACAACAGGTAGGTTTAACTATTGCGTGATAGTCGTTGGAGTCAGGTCGTTAGAGGCTACAACATACTTACACGTGAGCTAGTTTACTTAGGTTAGTCAACCTGACAAAACTAACACCGAAACACTTAGGTTAGGTTCTAGTAAGGTTGGGGTTGGTAAACAGTGAGAGCAGCTAGCTATACGCGCGCTATTTGTGGATGTGAGTGTTGACAGCAATTATTGTTGCTGGCGTGTCTGGAACTGCTATTGCAGCAACAACAACAACAACAATAACAACAACACCTGCAGCTGCAATAGCAACAGCTGATTTTACGGCTGTTTCTGTGATTCGTTCTCCGTTCGCCGGCCGCTTGCCGCGGCCTGTTTATCTGTTTTGTTCCGTAAGTCTAAGTTGGTCCGACTTGGTCTTCTGTTTGTCGGTGTTCGGAACGGCGCGGGTTCGAATCCCGTCCAAGTGAACGATAGTGGAGTACGACACGCGATATCTGCGGCTGTCGGTGGGTTCGCAGGATTGTTTTTCGTGCCAGGTGTTGTGTGTCGTAGAGTTGCAAGTTAAGGTGGTTGGCAGTATTGTCATCAGTACCTGCAACAACAAAAACAGCAGCAGCAGCGGCTACAACAGCGTGTCAGCTGCAAGAAAAGAGTCTTACAGTCGGACTACGACATAGTTCGGATGTGTTCTTCGAGGGGGGTGCGAGGTGTTTCGTGTTTTTGTTCTGGGGATTAGTACACCGAGGACCGAGGCCCGTCGTCGTCGTCGTCGTCGTTGCTGCTGCAGACCTCAGCGATTTTCCCGAGTGAGTTTTACCTCTATTCTGTCTGCTGCCTTCACAGGCTAGATGGAAGGCGGCGACGGTGGTAAATGAAGTACTGTGAACGTTCAGTCTCGTTCAGTGGTACATTCAATAGTGTACAATATTGAATGTACAATAATACAATTCAGTGTACTACTACAATTAACTATATGTAATACAATGCAATGTACATTATTGAATACAATTCAGTTGTATATTATTCAAAAATATCCAATCGAATTGTATTCATTTAATATACAATTCAATTGTATATTGTTGAATAACAAACAGCGAAATCAGTTGTTTCAGATCAGAAACAACTGATTTTGCTGATATATCGTTCTCCCTGTCTCTATATGTGTTATGTTTACATGCTGTACTTTAGCAACAACTGAAACCAGCGGCGGCGCTTGTTTTTCTATATCGATAACTCTGATACGGCAAACTAGCATTTCGTTACGTTTTAGTTTCACCCTATAGCCTTCAGAGCTAAGCGGGGTTGATTAAAACGACCAACATTAATGAAATTCTCATTAATTGCTTTAGTTTTTCTTTTGTTTCGAGTTGATTCTTGAAATAATTTATAAGTGCTCTATAAGTGCCCACGGGACTGCTTTTCGCAATGCTTCATAGACGGACCCCCACAAATACAAATGTGCAACGGTGGGGCTCGAACCCGCGCACCTATGTGTCTCCTCCGGTCGCGAGGCGCAGGCGGAATGCACCACGCCACCGGGCAAGACACTAATACTACTGTTACTACAAATATGACGACCACTATCACTGGTTACCTTAGTCGCGATTCTGGGTGCCTCTACAACAATTCAACTGCGCCCCCCCCCCCAGCCGCTCTCTTCGTTTCTCTATAATATCTTCTATTTCTGGTGGTGGACATAATAATCAAATGTTTTTTTTTGTGACCACCATCTTGACGTGATCCTCCTAACACATTGTGACAATCGCTCTCCTTCCATGTGTGTGTGGACATACTATGCCTACCTGGCGCACCTGCGGTGACGCGACGCGACGCGTACGCAGCGAAAAGATGGTGTCGGCTCTGATCTCGCGCCTCGTGGTGCTATTTGTCGGTACGCTCTACCCGGCGTACGGCTCGTACAAGGCCATCCGGAGCAAAAATCCCCGCGAGTACGTGAACTGGATCATGTACTGGATCTGTTTCGCGTTCTTCACGTTCTTCGAGACGTTCTCCGACATCTTTCTGGCGTTCTGCGTGCCGTTCTACTACGAGCTGAAGATTCTCTTCCTCGCGTGGCTGCTGTGTCCGGCGACGAAGGGCTCGTCGATTCTCTACCGTAACTTCGTGCACCCCCGCCTCGTCCGGCATGAGCAGGAGATCGACGAGATGATCTCGACGGCCCGCGAGAACGGCGTCACCGCCATGTACCAGCTCGGCTCGAAGGGCGCCCAGTTTGCGTCGCAGTTCATCGCCAGCACCGTCGTTCGGGGACAGCAGGTTTGTAAACGTCATCTCTCTACTATGCCTAGTCTCCTTCTTTCTGCGTCCGTCCGAATGTAGCTATGTATGTATGTATTAAATAAATTAACGGTGGTAGACTCAATCATTGATTAATTCGAATCAAGGTCCCATGTTTTAAATATAATTTATACAGACTGAAATTTGTTTAAAGAATAAAAAAAATGTGTTTGCATTTGAACTTTTAGTTTAAGTTCTGTGAACCACGTAGCGAACTGCCAGACACATCGGCGATCTTTGCACTTTTTCGCCCGGTGGGACGGTCGCTGAAGTGTTCAAATTGTATATAATTAACTGAATTGTACTTATGTACTATCTTGAAATGCAATGTTTTTGCGAAATGAACGATATGTTATGTTTAAGTCCTGGGAATAAGTATGCTACAGTTAATTATCGATCTAATGAAAGGTGTGTTGCAAAGGTAAACAATCCGATTTAACAGGTTAGTTTAGTTTTCCTTAATCTATTAAGAATTTAGGTTGCACACCATGGTGGCACATACGGTTTGAGAGGGAGTCAACTTTGCCAATGCGACGTAGGTATTGATTGAAGCAGCTACCGTGGCCCAGAAGCAGTTGCGCGAGTGGATAAGTAAGCGAGCCGTGGTTAAGGCCGTATACCGCTATTGGACATCGGAAGTGTTTATTTTGTCCGGTATTCAGGGCTGTATTGCTTTCCATTGCTAGGCTCACTTTTGGGTTGGGTATCTCCATTCCATTTATTCGTAGTCCCTCTCTAGTTCCGGGGTTGATTGACTATTACCTATCTAGTTCCAAAATAATCTGTCTATAGAGCAGTATTTGTATAACTGCTGTATAGAACGTCGTGCGATGATGAGTGTCATAGATAGGTATTTGTGTCGGCTGTTCCTCTAGTGCGAGAATTCTTCGCAGTTTTGCGGAGACAGTTTTGACAGGCTTTTTTTGACAGCTGCACAGCGACGTGTTCCTGTGAGGGGCTATGTGGCTTCCTGTTTTCTAATGTACTACTTATCTATCTACTTAAATATCCCCTGTGTACTTAACCATGATCAGCTTATCTTCGTAGGCGGCCGGAATATGCCCCGGTGGGATGTGGGAGTCTGACTGCTTAGTAGCCGCCTTTACGGGTAGATAATGGCCAAGATTTTTGGATACGTCGTAAGTACGGGTGTATACGCCTTGGTCCACGAGCACTTTGTCTATGGCATCCTACGAAAGCATGTGAAATGCGTTTTCGTCAAGTCTAAGGGCATGACCAGGCAGAATACGGCCGGTTGGCTTCCTGTCTTTTTCTCCCTCTCTTTCTCACTCCCTCGATATATATATATATATATATATATATATATAATTGATAACAGCCATGTAACTTTAAACATGTAGTATATATATATATACTGCGTAGGTTAAGGTACTCGTTTGTTCCCGTTGACCTTGACGTGACATGAAAGCATGCTGTTTTGATGCTGACATAACACGAAGCGAGTGAGCGACGCACACGTAGATTTACCGGCTTACGAGACATGCTCAGCCTTTTTGTGTGTGTGTTGTTGATGCATTCTCATGAGGCTGTCTATCTTGACACTGACGGTTGGGTGCTTCGTGTGCTTGGCATGCGGCATGGTCACAAACAAAGCACGCCTATTAAGTACATTTATTACGATTGTCTCGTATGGTTCTATCTCTAAACGTCCGACCGGCTGCCGGGCAGTTAATAGGTTTCTCAAATCATGCATTTTCAAGCTCTAGGTTAGCTTAATTAAGTTACCTGTTTTGCGTACACTCATCAAGCGACCTACTTGAGAAGCTAGGCCGGATACGTTCTTATACCGCAAACAGGCAACATAGGATACAGATGGAATCATAAATCTTGCATATAAATGTGGTAGCAGGAGCGAGCAAAGTTAAGTGCATTTGATGGACGAGTTATAGACGAAAATTTATTTACATTTTACTATTCATCATTGAGTTTCAAGTTTCCATATTTAACAAATAATGGAAATTCTAAGCTCATTGATTAATAATATAATTTTAGATACTTGTAGAAATTGAGGAAATTTTGCAGGAAGGCTATATATAGCGTTGTTCAATTAGAAAATTGCGTCAACTGACCATTTATCGTGCTTGGTGAAATTATTGGTTGCTTTTCGAAAGGGTGTGGCCTTTGGAGGGCGTTTTAGCAATTAGATAGCTCTCTCTGGAAGAGAATGAGTAATTCTGCTCTGATTAAAACAACGAAATCGGGTCTTGGCATCGAATATACCGAGCAAGATGGCTTAGTGGCAAAGCCTTTGCCTTGCATTCGGGAGGACTGGGTTCGAGACCCAGACTGGCCACTCTTAAATTGGTTGGCATGGTTTCCAATTTAGACAAGGTAAATGCCGGAGTGGATTAAAATTAGCCATGACATGAAAAAAACCGTACACGGGCAATTGCCTTACGGAAAATCTAAAAAAATTTTGATTTTCTAGTAACAATGACCAAGCGTCGTTGATCGAGGACGAACACTTGGATCATAAGGATCATGGAGCGATTGTAACTCTTAGCGTGTCGTGGTTAGCATTTTAAGCGAAATGATCTGAAGGTTTGGCCCGAACTCAAAATTACCTTAATTATGCGCACCTGACGACGTAGTGTCTCCGGTTAATACAACAGTGTTCGAGGAGCCTAACCAACACGTGGACCTTTCAGACACTGTTAAAGAGTCAGCACCGAGTGGCATTTTGAAAAACACTGACTAATTCATCCGTACAAAATCCGGCGTGAACCGAGAGTTCGGAAAATGTGACTTGTCGTCATTGTTAAGAACGACCCATTATATATATATATATATATATATATATATATATATATATATATATATATATATATATATATATATATATATATTTATAGATATATACACATACATAAAGCATTCATCGTAAAGCGGTAGCATCGTCGTATTTCTGCTGTGAGGATTTCATTCCAAAATGCACATGTGCTGTCGCGATGCGAACCGTACCGTGCCCGGATAATATTGAAATAAGCCATAAAATATGAGGTATCAAGAGAAGTTTTACAAGTCTTGTTTCGAAAAACTCAAAGATGTATTCGTTTTTTTAGGTATGCATTCGTCCTATCAATGCTTCTGTGTCCTTACAATAAGCTTTGTTAGTCTCGTCAGCCTTTTTAGTCTGTAACCGTCTATCTGTGTTAACCGTTTTTGGCTATTTTTGCAAATTGGTGCCAAGATTTCAAACTTGCACACTGAGTGCAGTAGATATTTGCTGCCATTGCAGTGCTACTTTGTCAGCCTCTATGTGCTACCAAGCAGATATCAATCTTCTTTAGCCGTATGTTCAGTTTGCGAGTGGTTTCGAGTTGAGTGATCCGCATCCGACCACTGGTTTGACCATCTATGATTATTCTACAAGATACATTCTTCATCACAGGTTACAACTCAATACTGATTTCTATGCAACTCAACTCTATGATAATGCCACAGTGGTTAGTTAACAAATTTACTTCTCTGTACGTAATTGTCTTAATTATTAGCTTTATTGCCGATAACCCTAATCGGGCTATCGGCATAAAAACAATATGTTACATGCGTTTACATGGCGTTACGTTGCTTCAGCACTGTTCTGTCTGGGTTTCGCTGATACGGCTCAATCGTGAGTTTTGTACTCTCAATGCCGATAAAATATCAGTTGCTTCTCCTGACTCAGAAGGCTTCGCAAGACAAAATTATTCTTGCCGTTCAGTGGTTTACTTTTAATAAATAAGGTTTGCTAATACATAGCGTGCGGTTTGCAGCTCTGTCACCATCATAATGTCGCCCACTGTACAGTATAGCTATATAGCCTGGAACAATACCTACTAATTTACAAGCAGTATAGCAGTCCTTGCTTTGCTGAAGCGAGCGTAGCAGTGCTAATGTTTGACGGACCTGTATCCTGAAACGGGAACGGCCTCTTTTTTGCTTCTCGGCAACATCTGACTGCCCCTTTGCATCATGAAGTGTAATATATATATATATATATATATATATATATATATAGTATTCCAAACGTACACTACGATTTGGAACGAATGATTGCTAAAAACAAGCAATAAAAAATGTCTTGCCAGGTTTGAAGTGGCAAGTCAGTCGCACTCGAGATGTTCACGGTTTTCCGTGACGAGCTCCTGGTCGATTGGATCGAAATAATACGCGAGAATTGCTAGATGAATTTGGAACCGGAACATACACGTTGTGGTGCAACTGAGCAGTTGCTGTTCGTCCGGAGATTTAGTGAGTCGTATTGCGGAGCGAGACTAGCGCGGTGCCTTTGCTTAGACTTGACCGATCAGACATACTTTGTACTGTTGCTTGAACACAGGTGCTACTTCAACAGCTGCAGCGATCGTACAGTCAAGGAGACCTGGTCGGTCGCTTTCCTGCCATTTTAGCTGGATCGCCTGGATCTAGCAATAACAACAACAATGGCGGCGGCAGCAGTGGTAGCAACAACAACAATAACAACCCGAACAACAACAACGGTGCTAATAGAGGTCGCGATGTCGTTATGCGACGAAGGGTCGTGGGGATGCCGACATCTTCTTCGACATCGGCAGCGGGCACCGGTCGTGTTGCAACGACCTCGCGGCGTCAGGTAGTCAGCGAGCCACCTGTGGTGTTCTCCGACGACGACGACGACGTCACCGAAGTTATCGATGATTTCGCTGATGACCTGTTCATGATCGATGAGGAGCCTCTGTCGTTTCCGGACGGCGTCGACTCGGTCACGGTTGCGACTTCGCGCCACCCCGGTACGTATTCGCCGGCTGCTGCGGCGTCCTCTGGAGGTTTTCGAATGCCTTCAACAGCGGCGACTCTCATCACGGACGGACTCGGATCGTTCGTTAATCGGAACGCCAACCAGGCACAGCATGCGTCTCACAATCACCACGGGGACGACGGCGATGAAAATGATGGCCTCCCGCCACAACTGCCCGTCAAAAAGCGAGGTAAGATCGACCTGTTTGGTACCCTTCGCTTCGTTGTGTTTTCTCGCTCCATCTCATATGTGTGTCTATGAGGAAGTGCGGCGGTGTCTCACGTATGCGTGGTGCTCGTTTGTACATGTTTTTGGGCGATGTTAGTTCAATGGCACCTATGCGTAGAAAATGTGCTCCATTTACCTATGAATTAGATATATATAACAGAACTGTATTTAGCCGGCAAACATAATATAGATAAGGAAATACGCATGGTTTCAAAGTGAGCGTTTTGGAGTTCTTAGTATTTGACACGTGATAAATATAAATGTTGTTTACATTACGCAACACATATAAACATGTATACATATATGTTCATACTCAGAAGTATACATCTAGGCCATTGTGCTGATTGCATCTATTCCTAGAAGATCTTTGTGTGTGTGTGTTTCGTTTGCGAAGAGCCACGCAGAAACTTTTTTTGAAAGCCTGGACATCCGATGAGGCCGGTTTGCAATAGTAGGGATATCGGTAACAGCAGCACTTTTTATGATTAGGGGCACGGCGGTGATTAATTTGGCCTTTGCTAGTCCTTCTTGGCTGAGAGTCAGCCCCGAAAGGAATTTTTTTTTAGTCCTTTTGTATTTTGGATAACTGCAGACAGCGTCGATGGCCCGCTTCCGTCTGCTAGACGTGAGCCGTAGATAAATGCGTTATTATATTGTTAGTACGTCTGCACTATGTATGATAACACGTTTTTCACGAAGCACCCTCTTGGCTTGAATTGCACTCTTGCAAAAGAAAGTTGGTTGTGAGTCATTGGGCACAATAGACCGCATCTAGTTCACGAACTATACACACACATATATATATATATATATATTTTTTTTTTTTTTATTGTTATATGCATGAACATATGTATGCTAAGGAGTTTATACCCTAATTTATCTGGCCGATACGCTGTTTTCGTCGTAGTCGGCACGATCTTCTGTTATGAGACTTCGTGGCGAAGGGACGACGCGGCGAGTTTAGTAGCCCAGGCGTCACGACCGTAGCCCTATCCCCGGCAGTTGGTTCTGTTAGCGTTTGCTGTCCATTTATCGGACAGGTGTATACAGCCGTACACGCGCCTACTTATCTAGGCGGGAGAAATTATGCTGCGGGCACTTTAGCGCAATCGGCGCGGGCGTAATCTCAGAGAACCACCAGCACAACTATAATAATTATTAAGTATTATTTTTATTAGTAGTAGTAGTACTAGTCACTTTGTTTTATTGTTGTTGTTGTTGCTGTTGCTGCTGTTGTTGTTCTTGTTGTTGCTGTTGCTGCTGTTGTTGTTGTCGTTGTTAGAGCTATTGCTAAATACATAATAATTGTTTACTAATATTAAACATCAGGGCCGGTTTTATTGTGTAGTGCTTTGAGAAGCAACAACAATGCTTCAAGCGTGTGATCCAGAATTAGTGCACTTCCTCTGTGCTTCCCCCGGTCGTGTGTGCTATTTGCTCCCGGCACGGACACGCCAACAATGGCGAGTGGGTGGTGATCTTGTTGTCCGACCATTTATGTATGTACGGCAAGCGGCTTTGCGATTTGTAGTTGTTGTTGTTGCTGCTGCTGCTGTCGTTGTTGTTGTTGTTGTTATTGTTGCTGTGTTGCTGTTGTTCATGTTGTTTTTGTCCCTTTTGGGCCATCAGCTGGTCAGCGAAATCGTGCGAAGCTAGCTCGTTGGTGCCGAGCCGGTGCTCAGTAATCGTCCAGCGTTTGCAATAGCGCTGGTTTTGAAATAGGCAAATGTATTTTTATCATATCCTATCGGTGTGTGACTTGCCAAATGTAGACGAGGACTAGAGAAATTGTCTACCTTGTGGTGGTCAGACACAGGGCGTCTCAGTCAGCTTACATATAAATATATATATAGAACATATTGTGATGATTTATTAATCATTTACAATACGTTTGCATACTCGGCAGTGCTCGCCTTCTATATATATATATATATATATCTATATATATATATATGGACTATGCCTTTTCTGTGCATTTCTTTGTCTAGCCATGTGATAGGCAACATCGTATTTATTATTTTATAGCTTTTATTATTATTTTGTAGCGATTCCCGCCAGAGGGGAACACTGGGGAGTTTCTCCGATGGGTACCGAGCCTCCAACATGATTATTGATTTTTCTCAAGCGTTTGTATAAAACCTTCACATGTGTATATATATATGCATATATATATAAATATATATATATATATATATATATATATATATATATATATATATATATATATATATATATATATATATATATATATACTTGCGCATATAGTGTGACGGCTAGCCGAGATGCGAGATTTCATCTGAGTCTGAGTGTGCTTAATGGCGGTGAGAGTGCTCTGAGGCGATCTAACCCCCCCCCCCCCCGCTCGTGGCCTGCATGACACTCTAATGTGTGGGGCTGGCTGGCTGGCTGGGTGCTGAGTGTGCTGGCGGCTGAATGAATTCGTGTGTGTGTGTGTGTTGGCGTGTGTTGTTTTGGTTTTCGTCTGTGTGCGGCAACATGTTTGCGTCCATCCGTCGTCCGTCCGCCCATCCGTATATGTGTCCGTTTCAATGGACCCCACGAAGTAGCCGCAGCAGCAGCAGCAGGAGGCTACAGCAACAACCGAACCAGCAGCAACAGCAACAACCGAACCAGCAGCAACAGCAACAACAATAGCAACACTGACAATAACAACTATATGGACAACAACGCCGCCGTTGCTGCTACCAGCGGTGGTCGCCGAGGACTGTATGGAGGGCTGTCGGGTGACGACGACGACCCGTCGGGACTGCCCATATGGTCAAGTGGTCAAGAGTTCGCAGCAAGAGGTGGTGCCTATTCCCGTTCTGCTCGTGACGGTGCCTACGACGATGTTGATGACCTTCGAGGCGACATTCGAGGGCACGGCCAACACAATCCACAGCGAGAAGATGAAGGCCATGAAGGTGATGTTGATGTGAGCGATTACGACAACGACGACGACGACGACGATGATGATGATGATGACGAAGACACCGCCAACAACATGAGGTTGAGCGGCCATTCGTCGTTTCGCGGTAAGCGCCGATTGTAACGCCACCCAGTGAGGATCCTAAGACGATCTGGTCGACCACCTCGGAAGCCATCTTGTCTTCTCTTTGAAGCCTGGTGCCTGTTCCTTATTACCACTGTTATTACCACTACTACTACTACTACTACTACTACTACTACTACTACCACAACTTCTACTGTTCCATTGCTCGTTACGTGGTCTTCGTTTAGCGCCGCATGCTACCAGTCTACGGTCTTCCGTGTCGCTTATGTATTAAAACGAGTGTTATTATTTAAGTCTCGTCGAATGAGTATTGATTATTACATTCAATCAACCACGAGGTCGGCAAGTTTTGCACGACAAGCAAATTGACACATCGATGTGCTTGATTGATACGATTTTTCTAGCTCTTTTCTCTCGAACGTTTTGATGCATGTGGTAGTGTACCGAATAGCGTTGTGGCGTTGGGCATGTCTTGCATGTGAGCGATCTTTAACGCAAGTGCTGCTGCTGAGGATGGTGGTGGTGGTAATAATTGTGATTTTTCGTGAAACAAATTGTCATTCATTATCAGATGTTGCGATAATACGATTCAAACATTTATTCACCTTTGCCAGGTAGTATAAACACTATATATATATATATATATATATATATATATATATATATATATATATATATATATATATATATATATATATATATATATATCTATTCACTGTATACAATAGCGGCTAAAATTGCACCATTGGGCATGGTCGTGTCACATTGGGGGTTGAGCCCACAAGACATCCGGTATATAAGTATATACTACACGGACTATATGGCTACAAGCCAATTTTCTCCTATATGGAAATAGACTAGAAAGTGCTCATCTCGAATATTTTAAGATGGGGTCAGTCAGGCTACCTAGGGAAGGGACCAGAGCACAGGATGCGGCGTGGTATCTTCCACAGTGTGCTTTGCATCTAGAGCGCCTGCAATGGTCATCTGGTTCGTGGAAGTCCCGCACGATACACAGTTTATGATGAAAGCCGTGTACGGCGTAGCGGGTTACAACATGACGGTTGTAACGATACGCCCCTCTCCATTCGTTACGTGTCATAGCTCCAGTTTCGAAGAATTTATCATTGATATCCGCGAACGTTATCTCCCAGTACTCGATGTTGTCCTTGAAAGCCGTTGTCGCCGACAGATCAAAGCGGTGCCGCAGATTTTCGGTGAACAGCGGTGTGTCTGCTAGGAGATATACTAGGCGGTTCCGGGTCGACATGTGTAATCCCAGAGCCCTCTTGAGAAAGGAGGCCTTAACACGGTTAAGCTGTTCGAGGTTCTGCGCCGTGAGGTCCTCCCAAATGACGCGTATCCCATACGACGCGATTGGGGCTATTTTGAGATCGAACAGTCTCAAGGCGGTTTCGAGTGACAACAGCTGCGGCGATTTTATTGCCCATACGACGGTCACTGCCTTCCTGCACCTCTCGGCAATGTGTGCGGTGAAGCTGCGTCCGTTATAAGAAAACAGTAGCCCCAGGTATGGAAACCTGTTTACGTACGCGAGCGGTACACTGGCGTATCGCAAGGTGTCAGTGCCACTGATCCTGCCGCCCCTCCTGAATTTCATTGCTTCTGTCTTTCTCTGGTTTACCGTTAGTCCCAAAGCATTTACAGCGACGTAAAGACGGGCTAAGGCTTGCTGTACCTGAAACCTGCTTGGACCATATATGACCAAGTCGTCCGCGTACAAGATAACTTTGACTAGATTTCTCGGGCCTCTTATTTGGGCGGGCAGGCCCTTCAGTAGGATAGAGAACAGGAGAGGGCTCAGGTTGTCACGCTGAGCTAGGCCTGTTGTCTGGGCGAAAGGTTCGAGTTCGGCGATACCATCCTCGATGGTTATTCTGTTCTCCTGCAGGATGGCCGCGAGAAGGTTGAGCTCTTTAACTGGCACGCCAACCTCTGCCAACGTGCGTAAGACCATGTCTCTAGGCGCCGAATCAAATGCTGCCTTGAAATCGACGAAGACTGCATACAGAGGGTTCATCGCTATGGCTAACGCCCTCTTAACGTCCCCCAGAATCGTACAGGCGGTTTCTGTCGAGCGATCTCTGCGGAATCCATGCTGCTCGGTCGGGATGGCTCCTACGCCCTCCAGGTAGTCACACAGTCTCCATGTCAGCAGACAAGAGAGTAGCTTATAGCATACGCTCTTCTTCGCGATGCCCCGCCAAGATGACGGCAGGGCCGGATCCCCCTTACCCTTAGGTATAACTAGCAGATTTGCGTCCCTCCACTTTGCTGGGAGCGTGCCCGTCCGCAAGCATTCGTTGAATAGCGCGGACCAGCAAGGAGCAAGAAAGAGTGCACATTTCAGATGCTCATTGCGTACTCTGTCGGGGCCGGAGGCTTTATTACTCCGGAGACTTCGAAGTCCTCGTAGGACCTCCTCGACGGTGAACTCCTGCTGGAGGGAGTCCCGTAGCCATGTCGTCGATTCACCCCACACGGCGACTAGGTTTGGCACCTCGCGAGGAATGGTGTCCCGTGAAGCGAACATTTCCGAGAAGTGATTAATAATTTCCGAGAAGTGATGTTGCGATAATACGCTGTTCAGTAAATCTGTATTGTATATAGCAGTAATGTACGAATGTGTAAGTATTCATATATGACTACTTTTGAACGCTTTGCGAGAATGTATATATATATATATATATATACGGTAAATTTCGGAATTCTAAGGTTCTGTTGGACAATTAGGGCCAATTCCGAATTATATGCTATATTTTTTACAATGTACAACTTTATCATTTCAGAATGATATATACACTACATCCTTCTATATTCTTCGTTGAACGCTCTGTCAATGAGAACATTTAATCGGGTCATAATTTGTCGGTTTTCAATGCGAAAAAGTGATCACGATGCTTTTGATATCTCTAATAGTTTCAAAGTTTCTCATTTCAATTCATTCTGAAAATCTAATAACACATGGTCATCCGATAGAGCTCTGTACTATAAGGCGGCTGCGGGAGAATATTCTATGAGAAGGCCAACAATTTGTGGAAGGTTGTCACAAATGTGTATGGTTGGCAGGCGTTGTTTTAATGGACCACGAGAAGCAAATACGATTTGGTACGATTTGGATTTTATCGAGGTGCTGACAGTTCATTTCACTATTTAACTTTCACGTAATTCTTTTTCCTGTTATGTAGAGGCTCACAGAGCACCACACTCTTGCAGTCCCATCCCAGGAATCGAAGCACTCCCCGGTTTGATCTCTGTTCTTGATCGAATTTTCTTTGAGCGATCCTCATTGAGATTAGATGATTAACCATACCGCTGAGTGTCAGCGGCCGTGCTGCCACAAGGACTGTTAGGGAAACCCTAGATATCTTAACATGTCCGGCCCTCGGTGCTTTGAAGATATACCTCAGGTTGAGTTCCAAGCCCGTAGGGGACGACGGAGGATAATCTAGAATTAAAAACAACCTCCTTAAAAAATGTTTATTCTAGTCCCATCCCACGACACGCAGCATGGTCTTAGCGTGAAGGCCTCTTTTCGCAGCATAATTGAACTCAATGCCTCGCTTCGACCATGCTGACTCTGTTTGACTTCCATAGTAGAAGATCTGGTTTGTGTCACGGACATTCAAGTTTTGGATAACGGGTTATCCTTTGCCCGTTCTCGACCAGTTCATGCGGCACGTTTTGCGTTGCCTAGTCGGCTAGTTGGGTGCGAATGAACAGCTTGATTGTTTTAGTGCATTCACTATGTGTGCGATTTCGTCGACGGTTGTACTATTTGGTTTGTGTCGACGTTGAAAGCCGACCCGTGCGTAGTCGTAGACTTTCTGATTTTATATATATATATATATATATATATATATATATATATATGTATATATCTGGACTCAAGGATTCTATATGAACGCAACTTGTTTATGAAGAACTTATTAACTGTGTGTATCGTAGCATAAGTTAAGATATATGTTTTTTAATAGAAATCGTGCTAGTAGATGTCACTGACTTATAGTGGTAGTAGTGGTAGTACGAGACGATGCTGTAGTACATGTAGTGTAATCAGATGTATCAGCTGTGGTTCCATTCTGGACAAAATGAGTGGTGGTGTGTCGTGTGTTCACGCTCCAGAAGATACGCACGCAGAAGAAGTGTGGTGGTGGTAACGGCACGGACGTTCATCATCGCAACAATAAAATCACGGTAACGATAACAACAACAACGACAACAAACAACAACAACAACAACAACAAACATGAGCGACAATGAGCAATAGCGACGAATTTCAGCAACCAAACGCTTCTGACCCAAGTCGTGTAGTGTGATCAATGGTAACACCCACCAGTGCGAATGTGTAAGCAATACATACTGCATGAACGTAGATCCTGGACACGTAAGGTGTCCCCACCCATCCTATGTAAGCTGACGACGAGTCGTTATCCAGCGGTTCCAGCCGCCGAACACCGAACCAAAAAAAAACACCGTTACAGAAGCGATGCTGTTCTACGCGTGCGCTCAAACCGCCATAGCCGTAGGCGGCAACACCGTAAGGCTCCTTTTGCTGTCGTCTCTACAAATTGGACAAACGTCAACAACACCATTTTGATAGACAAAAATATATATATACATATATATGCATATATATATATATATATATATATATATATATATATACACATATATATATATATATATATATATATATATATATATATATATATATATATATGCATATATATATATATATATATATATATATATATACGGACACGTACAAAAGATGCGCAAAGATATCTTACGCTCGTCTGCTGTGTCATCCAGCTGTCAGCCACACTCGACCGCGGTGATGACAGTGGTGATGGTGAAGGCGTCGCCGCGGCTGACGTAGTGCTTCATGATTTATCTATGGCGTTTTAACGTGACGGGTTCCGGGAGCTTGATTGATTCATGATATCGGTATGACGCCGACGTGGCAGATTCGGCGTCACGCAAATCAGCAGCGACAGCGGCGGATGCGCGGAGCTCGCGATGGAGGCGTCACCCACAGCGTGTTTTTTTAATCAGGAAAATCGCTGGTCAGGGACGACATTGGGTTTGGTTGATCTTGATCGATTGAGTGTTGTTACCCGACCGCCAACCTCAACGTTGATAAGGTTTGAGGTGTTGAACAACCTTATGGTCGCCGACGAGTCCGACGCTAACTGACGCTAACCATGTCATCCGTGCCGGCGTCACTAACCACTTAGCTTATCGTAACGACTACTAGGATCACCACATGCTATGCTGAACCGGTGCTGTCACGCCGGTTCATTGCGTGCCATGCTTTCGGTGCTGTCATTCGACAAAGTCGATAGTCGTCTCTTTGAGTTGTCTCGTAAACGAGTTACTTTTTATTTTCTTATATTCATATTATTACTACCAAGCAAGATGGCTTAGTGGCAAAAGCCTTTGCCTTGCATTCGGGAAGTCTGGGTTCGAAACCCAGATCGGCCACTCCTAAACTGGTTTCCATGGTTCCCAATTTAAACAAGGTGAATGCGGGGGTGGATTAAAAATCGACCATGATCGAAAAAAAACGGGGAGCACAGATGTCTCAATAAAAAGAGATGGTGCATTACCATCCAACCCCCATCATTATTATTATTATTATTATTCTGTATTAGTTCTGCTGCTCTTGTTTATGATTCGCGTCAAAGCTGCGCTGCTAAGACGATCGGGTGGCGCGCGCGTTGAACGCGGCCGTTATCGTTGTCGATCTGAATAATCAGTGGACCAAGTCATCAGTCGACCTAAATGCGTGTGAGATGATATTTTATATCGTTGTCAAGTCCTAGTGTCGCTTCCTGCTGTCTTCGCCGGTGTCACGGTTACGGTATATATATATATATATATATAGTGTTTGACGTGTGTTGTGACGCCTCCAATGTCGTGGCTTAGCAAAGCTAGCAGTGTCGCCATTTGAACATCACTTCACTGGTTTAAAGCACTCAATGAAATGCTCTTCTGCCTTAAAGGGGTGTTCAATTCAATATTACTTATTGTTTATTATTACATTACCTATAATTACCCGATTTTCATAATAGACAGACTTCTCCTTTAAAGATGGTTCCGTGGCTCCCATTCCTTTATTCATGGTCGTCCTATCACTGCCACTGCATTACCGTTCTTTTAAATGCTAGTTGGTTTGTATGTATGAATTGATTCAAACTAATTGGTCCGAATTTGGTCAAGCTAACGAACGCATTTTATCACGTCCGTTCATTTGCCCGCTTTGAGGACGTCAATCTCCGGGTCGCAGTAGATCGTCAGGCCAAATTTTCTTTGAGCGATGGTTTCATTAAGAATATACGGTAAACCATATGATACGGCTGAGAGTCAAGGGCCATTCTGCTGCTGCCGCAAGGACTCTTGTGGAAACCCAACAGATATCTCAACGTGCGCGGCACTCGGTGCTGCATTGAAGATATACTACACGGCGATTCCAAGCCCGTAGGGGACGGAGAATGATCTAGTCTAGATCTTCAGGTGTGCCTGTGGGTGATCTCGACCCTCGTGGATGGCAGGCAGGTGGAGCTTTCAACTGAGCACCTTTACCCATACGATCACTCGAACACATCGTCGTGCAACTTGTTACAACAGCTCGACTAATCCACGATGTGTTTGTGTCTTTTTATTGCTGCAAAGCACCTAATAACAGAGCGAACGAGAGGAATAGTCACCCGTTCGCCACGCGATTAAGCTTCTGCTGCTGTTCTGCGGTGGCCCTTCTCCATGTAGCAGCTATCTGCTGCGAAGTCCATCATGTCTGTGTCATCATTCTGCGGCAGATATGGTGATACTATTCGGGCCGAACCTCAGCCAAGATTTAACGTCCATGGGACTGGTTTTTACATTGCTTCATAGACGGACCCCATAAATACAAATGTGCAACGGTGGGGCTTGAACCCGCCGCGCACCTATGTGTCTTCTCCGGTCGCGAGGCGCAGGCGGAATGCACAACGTCACCAGGCTCGACCTGACATGGTGATACAGTTGGCGAGTTCAATCAGCGAGCCACTAATACACTGCTATCACCACTATAGAGAGTTTTCATGTTAGTTTTGAGGCTAACGAACGATACCTGACCGGGTATATTAATTTCGTCTGTCAATTCGGCCTCGCTTGTTGGGAAAAAATTCTGTATCTATTTTTTATTTCATTTGTTCCCGTAGATATTGCTGTACAATTAGATTTCTAAACTCACTGCGCCCATTATGCGAGTCAGGGAGTTAATTTTTGCCCTATTTTTGTCTTTGTCTATGTACTAATATATGTAACGCTAATAAGCATGCGCAGCTTACAGGTTAGTCCTACGCAGTGGCGACTATAGAGGATGATAATACAGGTTCTCGGCCACGCACTCGGCCTGCTTTAAATCCTAGTATTTGGTAGGTGGTGCATGCTTCTCAATCCATACGCACAAAAGGCGGCGACGTTTGTTTTGTATGGAGGCCGCTGTTGCTGAATGTTCGCCAATCGAAAACCACAGACGAAGCGCTATACTTGCTGACTTTTGCTGACGTGTCGTCTCGTCTTCATCGCGCTATAATGCAAGCGGGGCAGGGCTGGTTGAATGATCGGCGCGTCGCTCGCCGTCCAGGGCGTTGCCTGTGCCGACGATGACATTGTGGTAAGGGACGGGGAGGCAACACGATGTTGACGTTCGTACGGCAAATGATACTATGCTGAGTCTGACTTGGCTCTTCTGCGTCAATTGCTGTTGTTTTGGCATTACTGCGTTAGCAGACGCTTGTCGACGGTTGCCGGTCGAGGGCGGATCGGCTGGAACAAAAAAACATAAAACGGTTGCGGTGTTTTCTCGTGTTCGCTTAACACCGCGTGCCCAATTGCCTGTCCTTCTGTGATCGTCGTTAGTGATCAGATGAGAGCTTGCGCCGACAGTTAGCAGCCGGGTGGAATCTAAGAACAACTGCTGTTCTGTTGCTTGCGTTGCTTTGTATTGGAACCGCAGCGCACTTTCCAGCGCAGTATAAATTCCCCCCAATTTGTACTGCGGGGCGTCGCATTGATTGGGATGCATGCTATTTCGCTCTGTGACAAGCACACGCCAGACGTTTACCATAATAGGCTACGATGCCTGCAGCACGATGGTTCGACATCCAAATCCAGCGCGCATCATCGGCATCGCGCGGTCTCGGTACTGAAGACTTTCCTGGAACTCGGCGTAACCGCCAAGGTCGGGGCTCGAACTTAGTCGCTATGGTCTGAAGGCGCTTATGGCAGCCATGGCG
>QVRM01000121.1:1215000-1370000 GCA_003439945.1 Dermanyssus gallinae | reverse complement strand
GTCCGTAGGCAAACCTACCTACCGACCCACCGACCGACGGCATGAAGTCCTCCATCAGAACTTCCTGTGTTCACTCTGTTCCCTCCGCGCTTTAACTCCGTGTTCGTCGTTTGTTGTAATGACTCTTCGTCGTCTGACTCTTGCTCGGAAGAGCAGCAATAATTTCCATTGTATCCTTAATGCCGTTTTACTTACTAACTACGTTGTATGTATAATAGAGTTGAAAAGCTGCGGGTAATAGGGCATTTGGTACCGCGTGTCGATCTAACACCCTAGCTCTGCTACCTCCACCACGACTAGTGCTACCTAATATATATATATATATATGGCAGGGTACGCTTGTTTCATGACGTTATGCAATGGTAATTTGACTAACGTGCCGCATGGTTGTTTATATTATTGTGTTTAGTGACATTATTGTAGTCCGCCTTTCTGTGCGAAGCGATGAAAGTGGTATCAATTGAAAGGAATTCCGTTAGATATTTACCGCTGCGTTGCTCGAAATGAACGCTTCGAAACACTTGCGCTGTTTCAGTTTGCTCTCGATATTTGGCTAGCACGATATATTATTTGTGAATTAGCTATTTGTGAATAAGTTAGTTATGTTAAACATTATGCCTATTCCTATTTTCGTGCTTCACATTCCTTCACATCAATTAACTGTGTTGTGTGTTGCGAATTTTCAACATTTTATCTCTCTATTTTTCTCTGTTTCTCCGGAAAATTATTAGCACTGATTAGGCAGGATTTTTAAAACTTTTTTGGTGCCTGTTTTTATTGGGAGACGACCGCGCCTTCTGTTGGGTCGTTTTTACCGCAGACCGTCGACGTTAAGGGGACTAATTATATATAGGGCTGGTAGCTCTGGATGGACATATATCGATCGATGCTTTGTTACAGAGACACAAACAGACTTCTAACAAACATACTTCTCATCTTAGCCTCAGAGACATGCGTATGCATGTTGTTGCTTATACATACATATGATGTCATTTTATGCCATGTCGATGGAACTGAATGGATCCGACTCAAGTTGCCACAAGTATATTGTACGAGCGACGAGGTTTCTCTTGTTTGCTTTGGCATTATTGCCATGACTCGGAGGTCCAACCTATGAACTTTGTCCCTGGACTTCTATTTCAGCTGAGAATCAGCAGCTAGTAACGGTCAATTTTCCTATTAGATATATGTTTTGTCGTCGTCGTCGTTTTTCCCTGCTGTTGTATGGCGCGATCGATACGGGCGCTGTCCCAACGTACTTATTGTATGAGATGAGCGGCAGGCCGCCAACGTTAGGCGGTCGTTTGAGTGGAAGCATCATCTTACGGTGGTTTTTGTAGAGGAGTTTTAGAAAGCATAGCGACATTCTTCGAGGTCAAGCAACATTGGATTCATACAGCATGCATGAACACGGCTATGTACGGCTATGTATGAATCTACCAGGAGGATACAAATATTCTATATATATATATATATATATATATATATATATATATATATTTATATATATACTGACCAATATATTCGTGTTCTTTTTCCGGCGGCTTCCAGTAGGTGAATCTTTTCTTTCCTTGCTGGTCATTACTACACACGGACTTGCTGTTGTGCACATGCAGAGTTTGCAGGAAACTATATGTAGATATCGTTTTTGCCCAGCGTATTATAACTGTATTCACTTAGTAGTTGTTAATGAGCATAGAATCGCTATACGTCTAACGCTTAAGTCTCCTTTACTGTTGCTATGAATTAATGTTCTATGGCGGTTGTTGACTTTATGCTGGTGCTGTGATGTATTTGATCTCTATGGGTTACAAGATCGATTCCACGTATCGCATTTTCAACTGAACCATTCCCATCTACTAACCCGGTCGAGTAGAGTAGGCTCTATGCAGAGAGTTTCAAATCATCAAAGTCTTAGCTAGAAGTAGAAGCGACGATCTTCTTGATTGTATGTCCATGTTGTTTTCAGTCTAGCTTGTTTTAAGCATGTTTTTTGCTATGGTTGTTACTACTACTACTACTCACAAGAGCAATTGCTACTGTTGACGTTAGACGAAACTTGCACGAGTTGTGGGTCAAGTAAATTTTACTTGATCAGTAGTACATTTCTAGTAAAAATATTCTTCATTGTGCAAAAACTAACCAGTCAGTTAGTACCTGACGGCATTTTAATTACCGACCAAAACCCAACACCTCAGAATTTGCGTTGCTCAGCCACATGTGCCGACTTATGATAACGGATCGAACTGCTTACAGGTGCTTCTCGAAGACGCGGCGACGCCGACATGGAGTGGCAACCATCGGTATCGTCATCATCAAAAGGCGCCAAAAGATCGAGCGCCAACAACGGTTCCGCCGCGCTGATCCCACCACCACCAGGCACGGGCATCACTACCCGGGCTGCAGCAAAAGCATCGAGAGACCAGAGGAAATAACAGGACGGCAAGTCGTGCCGCCTTTCTGCGGTTTCGCTGCCTGCGGTTTCGCTTGTAAAACGAAGAGCCGCGCGAAAGGAGCTGTAGACAGCTGTAGGCGGAACACTTGATGGCTATGGCAAATACTTCATCGATTAGTGAGATCGAATTCGACACATTGGGTGTCCGCGCGTGAACGTGGCATGATTACCTGGACTGAGAAGGTTGTCCATAGGGCCTATGCGACTGACATGCAAGAAATGCCCTACAGTCGGCTAGGCGGTGTAATTTCTATTGAGGCCAAGGGTCAGTTAAGATGATGACTACGAACTGTTAACGACGAAGGCGAGAACACTTCGACACGACGGATGGAAGATACTAAGATACTATTGAACTAAATTAGAAATGAATCTTGTGAGCATCTTTTTAGCGTAACGACCTCAACAGTGCTTCATCTTATGTCTGTTACACGTTCGACGGTGTATTTAAGTAACTGTTCGTATTGTACCTTGCTTCGGATCTCGGCGTATTTTTAGTGGCACCGATGCGTGACGAAGCACGCGAAGGTTGTCGATTCTCTATTGTCGACCGTTACCGTTACATTCGATTATTTTGAAGTGAGCTGGAATGGGTGCAGTACTAGATGATGGGGCGTTGATATTACGAAGCAGTTTTGGAATAAATATAGGTCTTGAACGAGGAGTGGTTCATCTATGTCTAGGCGACGCGTATTCTAGGTGTGTACTAGAAAGGAGGAGGGAAAAGAAAAACACAAATAGCTTAAAGGGATTACATCGTTTTTACTGTTTATATGGCAGACCTACTTATGGGCTGTGAATGAATGGCTGATGATCTATTTTTTTACGACATGTATTTACGCATGTGCGTGCATGTAATCCGATGTGCGTTCAGCGTACTGACAGCTTGAGCGAAACGTGGTTTTAGGCACCGTTTGACTCCTGCGTTTTCAACCCTCCGGACGAGAGACTTGAGATCTTATACTTCTTCAACGATTTCCCTACGTGGGAAAATTTCCTCAAGATCGACCCGTTTGGGAAGGGGACCCTAGGCACGACTAGTTCGTAGACGCTTTGTACACTATGAGAAACGTAGTAGCTGGATGAGTTGCTAGGGTAAGAAACTTAGCAGCTTGATCCATTTTTTTCGTTCAGTTTTATGCACTGGGTTGGTGGCACGATTTACCTCTGGGCTTAACCGGGGTTAGCGGAATTAGTGCACCACCATGAGGAAAAAATCGACGAAAAGGGAATTACAGAAGCAGGGAATAGGGTGGAGAAAGAACAAATAAATGTACGGGAAGGGCGTGGGAAGTTATACCCAGGTTACAGAGAAAAACCTGAGGAAAGACAGCAACGGGAGGAAATGGGTCGAAGTAAATGACTGAAGTCGAATGAATGTTGGTGGGATCCAGTGCTGGCCCACTTGTGTCCCTGTCAGACATACTAAAGGAAGGTGCGTGCTGACCTCGACCATTGTCGCACCTGTTGAAACCTCGTACATTTCCCAACATTTCAGTAGGAGGACTTCTTGCGATCTCTTCCCTATACAAGAAACGTTTCCAGAAAATCAAATGACATATATAAACAACGTGTAAATATTAGCGTGTATTGTGTTCAACTGTTGCTATATACAGCTATGCCATAAAGTGACCGGCGCCTTGTATGAAAAGACGTGTACAAAGTTACTCCACTAGTGGAAGATCCATGAAAAAGTGACCAACCACGATGCTGAGTGTAATGTGATGTTTAGCACAGCTGTAAATTATTGAATAAAGAATGGCGCTATTACATTGAATTTCTAAAATGAATGTGTGCTTTCTGTTCGGAAATTTATTTTAAAATGTGACGTTTACTCATTTCTTTAGTCTGGGACTACAAGGGCTTTTTATGCAAGCATGTTGGATTAATGGCTGCATTCGATCAAAAAGCCGAAAATAGATGACTATCTCGGATTTGTTATCTTTCAAGCCCCGCATTTAGGAGAAAAACAGTTGTTTTAGTATTTCGCGGTGCTACAATGATTAATCCAACGTAACTTTTGATACCGCACTGCATTACATTACTCAACACATTAGCAATGTAGGACCTGGTACAGCACGCTTTACCTAGAGATGATCTAGAGATGAAAAGATTGCACCATCAATTGAGTTCGATTTGAGAGTAGTGACGAAACAAAACCGCGCAAAAATCCAATTTATTAGCTCCCGATAAAAAAGATTTCAATAGGCATAGGCCCTTTGTAAAGGTGTTTGTTGAACACATCCAGTGAAACAACCGTTGACAGTAGTAATACACTCGCTGAACCAAATTGTGGTATTTGCATGGGAATATGTGTATGCCGCATGTCCATGCAAATACAATAATTTGGTAAGCCTGTCGGTGTTAACCGGCTTAGACCCATACCCACTAAACGCACCTGGCCCCTCATTAAGCTTTACTCTCTTAGATTATCTCTATAGAGCCCATAGGACGTACTTTTTGAGCTGACACTCACCTAACATCTAACGTCCAAACAAATGCTTTCTCATTGCTTCGTAATTTAGACCCCAATAGATACAAATGTGCAACGGCAGGGATCAAACCCGTGCACCTATGTGTCTCTTCTGGTTGCATGTAGCAGGCGAATGCACCACGCTACCGGGCAGAGTTTCCTACTGGTGCTACACGTGTAAGAAGTTAGGTTTGACAATTCTATACTCTAGTACAATGATCTGGGACGCCGCCACTGGGCCTGGTAATGCTCGTTTTATGCATCAAAAAGCTCGAAAGATACTACACATAACGTAATTAATCGTCCAAACCGTTTAATGGCCACAAGGCCACAATAAGCTCCAGCCTGACAAAGATTATTCAGTCTTTTGTAGAACACGCACAGGTGGTTTTATGGCTTCTCCAATTCTAAAGTTAGAGCTTCGATATGGCAGAGCCGATGGACGAAGCTTTGCGGAAACGACGAGGATATTCTAAGGTGTTTCGAACATAATTTCATTAGGCTCGACAGGATTTGCCGAAAGTATCGCTTGAATTATTTAAAAGTAAGCTAATGTTTTAGCCATTAGTTAAGCGATCCTCTAAGGCGGTATAGTTGTGCAATCCATGTACACTAAGCTACTTGCCTGAAGTAGTGCATACAACTTCAATGTGAGGTTAAGTGTCCGATAACGGAAAAAAAATCATGTCGTGGCTTTACGGAAATAGTTCATACCAGATGCGTAAAAAATATCTGCAGTCCTAATATGTACTCCACTGGAAGACCTAAAAACTGAACTGTATATTATTGACATTATATACGCAACAAAGACATTGCAAACAGCCCCATGAATATATTAGTAGATAAACTCAGCGTGCTTTATAGGACCATTTAAAATACTATATTAGGCTATGACTTTGCTTTAATTTTGCATCTACAACTTGCTTTCGGGTAATTGTTGTATACAATGTAAATTAATTTAGCTTTCAATGACTAATTGAAGCATCACCTTAGCTACCGTAGTGATCACTTTCTGTGCAGACCTATAGTGGCCGGCCAGATAAAAATGGCCTGCTAAACCTTGTTATTCCGTGACCAGGTTTAGAAATCGTTAGTAAGGAAGACCAAGTTTGTCGTATTTTGCTAAATAGAATCTCAAAAACTGCAGAGACTTCTGGAAATATGGCGACCACTTTAGAAGAGGATCGAGTGCACTTGCCGAAAGAGACTCGAAAAGGTTTACAGGTTAGACCTGAACTCGGGCGAGGAGATAAGGACCTTTAATGCCAGAAAAGAACGCCTTCGCCAAATCGGCAGATATCCTAAGGTTAGTTTTACGATCGTGGTCAGGGCCTTTATCAAGCTCAATATAACATCTGTTTTTTGCGAATGTCTTGCTAATTGAATCGCGTTGACCAATTAGGCCGCTTACGTGTATAATTTTCGGCTTACGCATTTCACTGCAATGAAACATGGTTTATCGACGGTAACGTAAGCAGGAGGAGTAGTTTCGTGCAACGTTCCCACAGTACCAAAAACATGTGCATCAATACGGTTGTACCGAATTGTTCTAGCGCATTGGATGTATTGTGTTAAATATTCAAATTTATTTGACAACTAACTTAGGATGTTTGTTCACGTGGTAGGTGAAAACTTTTTACATCAGTATGAATATATATATATATATATATATATATATATATATATATATATATATATATATATATATGACAAGCATTCAAGGCCGTAGTTTTACGCATCGAACATAATGCAAGCGCCCTATTATCAAAGCATGCTAGAAGAATTATGATAGAGTGTGTTTCTGAACAATCAGTTAATTGCATGTCACTCTAGCAGCAGGGCATGCGCCACTTTTTATGTTTGCAACATTAACCTAGACGTCACTAGGCATACGCAGAAATAATTCATCGATGTACCTAGCTGAGTGATCCACTCAATATATATGTTGTCAAGACTATCATCATAGGGAACGACAAGATCTACACTACACGTTATTACTTATTAATTATACCAATCCACTAAAAATACACAGTTGATACCAATGTTAATAAAACGTTTTATTTATGTTTATAAATATAAATACATCTTTCATACGCGTTGTGTGGAAAGTACATTCGGTATAGTTGTTCTGTGTACAAGGGGTTACCACAGGGTCAAGCAAGCGCTTTATTATCTACCATATGTATATCGATTTACACGGATAACGGCTGCTTCAGGCTCAACCGCCATGTTGATATCCCACAGATACCAGCAATGCAGACCGACATAACCTGTCGGTAAACTTATTTAATTACGTTGTCCGTTACATATATATATATAGAAAGAAACAGAGTCGGTAACGGTTGCAACCAAAACTGCTATTTTGTATATATATATATATATATATATATATAACCGAATTCGATTTAATCTACTCACGACGGAAAAATATACATACTACGGGTTTCTATGTTACCATATAAAATTTCGTGAGATATTGTACCTACGGGGATCGCATTTCCACTAGTTACTACCGCCAGTCGAATATCAGCTAGGCGTGCCACATCTTTCGCAGTGCCCTCAGTATCCTTAAGCAAACCAAGTTTGCATGCCGCCTCCCTAAAACCTGAACCGACATTCCCCAGAAAACATTAGAGGTGCTTCGCCGCGAGGCATCTCTTTGCTCGCGAGATAAAACAATAGCTCTACTTTCACAGTCTGAATCAGGATATATCCTGATTTGGGATTGTTTTGCTTTGCATAGGGGGACCCTCACTCAGATAGTGGATAGTAGTATCAACGTGTTTTTACCTATAGCCGTTGTGTATTAGGAAGATGCTGTATAAGTAGACTACTTTGTTTGCGTGTATACTTGCGAGTGTGTTGCCTCAATTTGTTGTTCGGCGTTCAAACAAACGCCATGAATGCTGTATAAACGTTCTCGTGATGGTGAATACCCATTGTGGGCACCTTAAACGTGGTTATACAAAGCATTCTTTAAATTTGCCGAGTGTCATTTTCTGCTTTGTTGTTTGATTCATCTATTGAAATTTATGATACAAAAATGGAATGACCTAGTTGGCACTATTGGCACTTTTATCGAGTGTGGTTTTCTGCATTGCTGTTTGATTAAGCTATTAAAATTAATAATTATATTTAATAATTATAATTAATTATATTTAATTTTAATAAGTCAATTCAAACACATTGAATTGACTAACCAACTGTTAAGTGTTGGAACTCTTAGTTCTAGTTGTATCGCATCGTGTGGCCAGTTACGCTTGCGTCGACTCACTCTTGATTAATTATTTTTGCTGTTTGTGTCAGTGTGTGTTATTTTTCGTGATACGCTCAACGTACCTATACTTGGCCCATACTAAGACTTCCACAGAAAATGAACAGATAAACCCGTTAGGCAATATGTTACAAACTGTGTGTTAGCAAAATCTCATATATATATATATATATATATATATATATATCAGGTTTTATAAAGCAGCACAGTTTTATACACGACAAGAACTACGAATTTCATAAGAGGGTCAACAGGTAGATAACAGGTTACAAACTTCTTTTAAGGAAGCTAACAATATATATATATATATATATATATAGGTTACAAACTTCTTTTAAGGAAGCTAATAACATATATATATATATATATATATATATAATATAACATATATGACCTCGTGTTAGTTTGCGTTAGGTTGGCGTGATCGGTGCTTTGTCGGTCTGGTTAAGTCGTTTTTGCTGTCGAAGATAGGGAATTTCGAGCAGCCAGAACGGCACAAAGCAGATGGTCACGCCACTGATGATGCGGAGAAACGGTACGTAGCTCCCATACACGTCACGATAGAAACCTGTTTTCAGTTACGAACGACGGAAGGACGATCAAAACGGAACGCACGTTACGATCCAAGTAAAAAGATTGACGTCGGACCCCCGTTGGGCTATATGCATATATGCATATATTTACTCACGTCCACAATGATCGTGTCGTGGTTATACCATGTAGACACAGGTTAATGCATAATTAACTAATATATATATATATATATATATATATATATATATATATATATATATATGCATATATTTACTCACGTCCACAATGATCGTGTCGTGGTTATACTAATGCATAATTAACTAATATATATCACATTAGCTAGCCTAATTTTTTACGTGGTATTTTTGGAGCTCGACACATATCGTTCAGCAGTGTTCTAACATTTGATCCCTTCGGAGAGTAGGAAGTCTCGATATGTCCACTGCTACGATGACCTCCTCAGCGGATAAACACAATTTTCCCCCGGGCCAAGTCTTGACGTTTGGAAAAAGGAAAAGTTAATAGGCACCAAATCATGAGAAAAGGTTGGATGGAGCGACAATTTGGGCCAGAGCATTGTCATGGTGAAAAGTTTTTATACTGAGCTAGAGCCTCTCACTGAGAGCCTTCCGTATGTGACTTTCCTGATTGCAACTGTGTATACAACTTCTACAACATTTTCCAAGAGGGGGAGGGGGTTTCTAGGCATAATCGAATTCACTTGTTTGAAGCGTTGGCTGGAAAGAGACGATATATAAACATCAAACTATGAATATATATATGCATTCCATAGTTTTGGTGTTTATATCTTTAGCCATCTTTAGCGTCCTGATACTGAACTTACTTAGGCTTTCTCCAGCAGATTGAAATAATTAAAATTTTAGAACTAAGCGTTAGGTGCCCAAGCCACCACTGTTATACGCTGTCATGGTGAAAGGTCACTTCGTTGAGCATCACTGATTTAGGTCAATTGCAGCCGCAGCAGGTCAGTCCATGCGTTAGAGGATCTTGCTTCCAATAGGGGGACGGGGCTGGTTCTGCTCAGCGAACCTAACGTTTCAACCGCTAGCAACAAGGGCTGGATATGCGATGACAAAAGAGACACCTGCGTTGTAAATAGATCAAACAGATCTGCAAGGTGTGGTAAGGGCGCGGGTTCAACTTAAATAAAATACAGGAATATTGGGCGGTTCTACTCTTGCTATAGTAGACCTGTGGTGGAAGAATGGCTAGCTACGCACAATCTGGGCACAGTATAGGCACACTGGTACATTCCCCTGTTGACCTACGATATGCAATATTGGTCTCATGAAGAGAATCAATAATTGGAAAGTCCTGGAAGAAGTAGAAAACATGAGCGACCACTATTGCATTGAGTGCAAGGTCGAAGCACTAACTCCTTGAGCAAGATTAGGATGTCCACCGCCATTATTCATCAGACCACTAATATTTAAATTTTTGGGCAACGATAATTCTGGAATAAACCGTAGCTGGAGCTGAATTTCCGGAGGTGGTCACCGCAGCACTTTTGGAGTACAAAAGATTCAGGGCACATCTCAAAAAGGAAATTAGTAAGAGCAAGGCGAAATGCTGAAGAAACCTTCTTGAAGAAGTCGGGAGTGACCGCTGCGGAGAACCATACCAATTAGTCAGGGAAAAGCTAAAGAGCAGTAACAGGAACGAGATGTCAACTGAGGACGGGGAGGAGTTAATAAGGCAACTCTTTCCGTCTCTCCTGGAATTTCACAGAGCCATTGAGACACTCGAGGTACCCTCAGAAGACAAACCAATAGTCACAATCTCCAAAATTCTGGCAGCGGCAGAGAGTGGAAAAAGCCAGACGACATTCCGCCAGCAGCCATCAACCTGCTATTTAAAGAACTTCCTTTCACGATTGCCAACGTCGTTAAGCGCATTATTAGCGAGGACAAATTGCCGATGGGATGAAAGAAGGGTGAACTCATTGTGAGACCTAAGGGGCGGTTCCTACATAGCTATCTGTTTCATTAACACTTTGGTGAAAGAAATGGAGGCCGTAATCGAAAAAAAGGCTGTGGGACTTCGTCAAAGAAAATTGGCTTATTGTGTCAGTTGCAGAGTCCACGCAGGCTCGCAGCAGGCCGAGTGGGATGGGATCCCAAGCGGCAAACCAGGGATGTCTCTCAGTGGTATTATCCCGTCAATCAAGAAATGGAACTGGGACTCCCAATGGAGTGACCTGGGGGAGAGCTCACGGTGATTTTCAGATTTATCTGCATAGGATACAAGAAGCGCCTTCGGCGTTCTGCCTTCACTGCAGCACAGGCGCCGATGACGACGCCTTGCACACTCTAGTCGTCTGTGAGGCACTGCAGGCGGCTAGGGATACACTCCGAGTGGGCTATGAAGCTACATTTGCAGCTCGGGCAAAAGCAGGGAAAAGGAAAGATCACTGGCGGAAGGGATGGCGAGAGGGAGAAGGCTAAGTTCTGAATGCAACGGCTTCGGCAACTCTCCGGACAGCAGGAAGACGACACTGCTTACAGAAGACCAAGTTTACAGGTTATGGGCAAAACGTGTCTGATGAGGTAAGCAAGCCGGGGGTGACCACGGCCGCTTGATCCGATTGGCACCCGCCACAGCTCTTGTCAGTCCGTAGCACTAATAAACGAAGATCCGGGCTGACAGAGTGTAAAGCTTAAGGGGGGGGGGTGTTTAGTGGGTATGGGTCCCGACGGAACAATATACAGCCGAACAATTTTCTGGTTCGCGCTTGTAATCCGGTGTTCATATTTTGTACTGCGTATGTTCTTTTCTGCACCTTATTTGTCATCCTTGCTTTCTTTTCTCTGACATAGTTCCAAAACTGCTTTCCTCGTTGCTCCTAGAAATCTCCAAATCCTGGTTAACTTCCTTTCGTCTGTATCTTAAATTTCATCTTGTTTAAACATCTGGCTTAATATTGTTCTGCCCTATCTGCATATCTTCCTGTTACATTTCTATGTTGCCCACTTCATTTTCCTCGCTAAAATTGCCTTAAATATTTTGTTCACTTCACCACCCTCACTCGCTTCCCTTTCGAACCCCCTGCCCTATCCTACAGCAATTTCCATAGGCGTTCCTAATTCCTATACGCATCTTGTTTACCCGCCATTTCCTCCCCCTTGGCACTAAGGCTGTTGTATGTAACCTATTTTTGAGTCTCTCAACCCATTTTTCCACTAATTCAAGAACCACCGCACCCCTTTGTCGATTGGGTAAACTTAGCCGAGATATCTGCTCCCCTTGCTGTGGCAGCGGTCGCTCCCGTCGTTGTTGCCGCTACCGTCGATGTTGCTGCTTCTACACCGCTAGCATATGTTTTCCTTACTACTTTCCTTCCCTCTCCTTGCAAGTTTTTCATGTTTTCTCTTCCAGTTCATTAACTCATTCATTGTCGTCACAGTCAACAGTGTCGTTGTCTCTGGTTGTCGTTTAGTTTTTACTTGCTTTCATCAGCCACAAATACCAGTTCTATTCTGTACCATTACTGCGCGCTTCTTCTCAGCTTGGGCCTCTCTCATCGTGATTTTTTAGCCTCTGCTGGACATCCGATATAATAATACTTTGCCAGTTGTTCTGCACTGTGTATTACGCCCTGCTGTACTATAGCGCTCTTTTTCGCCAGCTCAATATCCGCTGTCAGTTACGGTTTCATAGGCGGTCTTCATAGGCGGCGCAGTCTCCATATGGATAGAGCTGCGCCTCCAGTCACCTCCGAGACTATCGACACATGGCTCTTTTGCTGCGAATGCAACACCACTTCCTGTATCGGCACAATACTTAGCAAGTACGCGTCATTTCAATAATTCACTCCAAATCACTTGTACTTCAGGACGACAATTTCAACATAGTTAGTGCGCGGGTATATCAGGTTTATCAATAAATAGCAAACGACGGAAACAAAACATAACGTTATCGAACGAATCGTGGATGCATGCACTCGCTGTGTGTTCTTCATATGCTCACCGATGAGTGGAGAAATGAAGAAGTACGAAAAAATGCCGGTAATGTGCAGTACGCCGAGCCCGCGCGCAAAGAGAGCATCACCCAGTAGCTGTCTACAATATGAAAACAGGAGAAACAGGAAATACCCAGCATTAACATAAGGTAAATTAACTCCGCGATGGAGCAACGTTTATATTAGAGATGCTTACTTTTAATTAATAATTTTAAAACAAATGTTAAGATTTACGTTTGTCTCAGCGTTAACAAACCGAATTAAGACTTTGAAACCACCGGCGTGACTACTGATATTGACTCTCAATGTAGTCTTAGTTCTTACATATGAATGTTTGGCAACAATTTCTGGCCGCCTATCGCCTGACGCTACGGTTACAAGCTTTAGGCTGGGAAAAAGAAATAATATTATTAGCTTAGGCAAGCAAAGATGGGAAAACAAACTGCTACAGAAAAAAATACAACTACCCTAGACAGTTCCAACATGTCTGTCAAAATTCAGGGCAGAGCGACTGAGGCAGGACTGATCGAGATCGAACGAGAAAGAGAGAGAGAGAAAGAGCACAAAGAAATCTGGAAGATCAGTTAGTTCTGTTATGAAAAGTACTCTGCGTGAAAAAGAGCGGCGGCTGACGCAAGTGAAATTGAAGGAAGTGTCGACCTTGCAAGAATGACGTTGAGCAGCAGCATCGTTCCGCTGGTATAGGCGCTGACAGCTGTCAGGACGGCAAAGTGAAGAAACGTCGATGAGATCGAGTACAGCAGCGGGATAGAGCAACATGTCACCTGCGGCGATTCCGAGCCGAGGAAAGTCAACCACAAAACGTCAACGAGTTAACTATAGTCGCTAACTTTACCAAAACGCAAAACGAACGTTTTTGCTACGAATCATAAATATTGCACTCTGTATATAGGTACTATTTAAAACAATAATAATAATACGGGTCTTCATGTGACGGTTGAACGCGATGCTTGCGCTAAGATTCGTGAATTTGACCACTTCAGCCGTTACTGCATTGTTGTAGTAAGAAACGTGATGTTGTTAAAGATTGGTTTGCAAACGGCATATCGGCGGACATTATTAATAGTCATAATATATATATATATATATATATATATATATATATTAAATTTTTTTTTGTGGAATATTTAAATTTAATTATATAACTTTTTTATGTTAGTACTTTGGGATGAACAATTGTCTTCGCGTGAACGTATAATCACGGGTATGTACAGGGTCATTCGTATCAAAACGTACTTCTTTCGAGGTTTGATAGAACTCGGCAAGAAAATAATTTTTTCCTATGGAGAGAGACGCGGAGACGTCTTGTTTAGGAGAGAGAGTGAAATTTATAAAAGTAAGTTTTGTTGTCTTTTTTTCTCACACGTAGTTGTGCAAAATCTACGCTTGGGGGGGGGGGGGACCAGTCAACGCAATAAGGAACCAATCATATCGGCGTGTTCGGAGGAAAATTCTGCGCAACGGAGGACACTTCACTAGCTTGCGTAGCGAAAAGCGAACAGCGGATTGGGGAAGTCATTAAAAAAATCGATATGTTGTTATGTCTTACGTTAACTCTTTTTCGTGAAAAATCGTTACGTTTTTCCATTACGACCGAAAATGTGTGTCCAAAAGACCAGTTTCGCGCAATAGCAAATTTAATGCCCGCTACCAAAGCGATGGTGCTACGTTACGTAGTTGTCAATTAACTAAGCTTTTTCGATAGCCATATCGAAACCGAAGGCATGCATACTTGCATAGGGTATACGAGAAAGTTAGGTACATATTTTGAGGTTTGGTAGAACTCGGCAAGATAATATTTTTTGCTGGTGGAAGGAGGGGGCGGAAACGTCTTGACAAAATGCTATGGTTCTGAACGTGAAACCTTGCACGTAAAACATAACAACTATGACTGTCGAAAAAGCTTAATTACTTGACAACTACGTAACGCAGCACCATACGTTTGGTACGAAAATGGTGGACATTAAATTTGCTAGTGCGCGAGAGTGCTCTTTTGGACGTACATATTTGGTCGTAATGGAAAAATGTTACGATTTTTCACGAAAAAGCGTTAACGTAACATATCGACTTTGTATGACTTTCCTCAATCTGGCTATTCGCTTTTCGCTACGTAAGCTAATGAAGTGCCTTTAGTTGTGCAGAATCTTCCTCCGAACATGCTTATATAATTGGTTTTTTCATGCGTTGAATGGTTCTCCCGCAAACGTAGATTTCGCACAACTATGTAGGAGAAAAAAGGCAAAATAACTACCTTTATAAACTTCACTCTCTCTCCTAAACGAAACGTTCCAGCGTCCTCCCTCCATAAGGAAAAAAAAATTCTTGCCGAGTTCTATCAAACCTCGAAAGAAGTACATTTTTATACGAATGACCCTGTATATATATATATATATATATATATATATATATATATATATATATATATATATATACATTAGCTTATTTACCTGGCTAACGAGTTGCAAATTTCGTGTCCGTGTTCGTTTGTCCTTTGTGATGAACCCTACGGTAAGGTAGGCAGTGAACTCGGTGACGGAGAAGATCATGTTGAGAATCGGAGCGTCGTGCGCAGAGACGCCTTTGTCTTGTGCAATGTCGATCAGAAGCGCGTATACGTTGAAGTGCAGATATAGACTAAACATGCTCATCAGAAGCGGGTAGAGCATTAGGTTTCTGCACGCGTGCACGTGCATCATACACGGCAATCAGCAGCAGCAGAAGACATAACAAAAAAACAGCAGAAAAGAGAACAAAAAGACAAACACGCTTTTTACAGAATTTGCTATTATTTATATATATATATATATATATATATATATATATATATATATATATAACTTATGATTGTGTGTTTTCACGTCAAATGGTTCTTACTATGACGTTGAGTTCCGCGTGTCTTTTAAGCATTCCGGGACTTTTTAGATAGCTTAGCAGGTGTAGACCGTCCGAATCAACAGGTTGGCCGCATGGCAGACACAAGAAAGGCTGGAAGACGAGGACGCCTATCCTAAGGGTTAACACTCTACGCTGAAGGAGTCAAGAGGTGTTGACTCACGTGTTCTCTCAGAGGGCCGATGTCGAGTTGACTCCTGACAGTGGAATCTGCCGCCTTAGTTGCCTTTTTTAGTTCAATATTTGCATTTTCGTCAATTAGTAATTCCGCCAGGGAGCCACATTGATTCAGGGATGCAACGTAGCACACTGCAGCTAGATCTGTGGCTCTTCTGAGTCCAAGGCCTCCTTTCCCAGTGAGAAGGCTAGCTCTCTCCCACATGTTAATTTCTAAGTTAGTGTTGAGTATATCGCTTAGAATGTCTCGGGTGGTGTCGTCGCAGGCTGCAATATCTTTAATTTATTTCAGAATCTGACATGCTCGTAGCATGTCGACAAATCTTGGTTGAAAAAACACAACTGTGTCTTTAGAGGCACAGAGCCACCTGCGGGTGTATAGTTGTCAGTCGTGGGCAAATCTTTACCAGGGTTCCTCGTTTGGCATCGAGAGCACGTGAAATTCATTCAGGCATTACAGGAGCACCTAGAACACCTAATCCTAGCCTGAGTTGCACGAGATATCCCAGGAAGCGGGAAGTATTATTATTATTATTATTACAGCTGTGGGCCAGCTTGTTGCGTCTGTGTGCAAACACGCGTATCGCCGGTGAACTCGGTCGCCTCACCTGAACAGCGCTTTTAGGCCGGGATTCTCCTGCTTTGGCGGCGACGGAAGATGGCCGCCGTTCAAAGGTACGTCAAGTTGGTCATTTGGGTTGGCGTCGTGAGCCGTCGTGTGTGCCTCGACGAGCACAAACCCATCCATGGGAGTGGCAGCCGCTTCCAGCACCGAGCTGGCTATCGACGACCGCCGAGAGCGTACCGATACGCGTCTGTTCAAGTCGTCTAAAGCCACACAACGCGTCAAATGTACAAAATTCCAACACTTATTTTGTAATTGTAACAATTCCAGCACGTAATTTGTACAAAATGACAACACGTAATTTGTACAACACAACCCCAACACGTAAGTTGTACAAAAACCTAACACGGAACTTGTACAATGTACTCTCTCCAGAAATGTGCCACAAAATGCCAACACGTAGTTTGTACAAAATACCAATACGCAATTTGTACAACATCCCAACATGTAATTTGTACAAAATCTCGAAACGTAATTTTTACAAAACTCCAACAACCAGTTTTTGTAAACCCTCAATACCCAATTTTTACAAAACCTTAACACTTTATTTGTACAAAATCCTAACATGTTATTTGTATAAAATCTGCCAACGCGTACCTTGTACAAACTGCCAACACGTAATCTGTATAAAATGTCATTAGAACAGTCGCGCATTGCCGTGGCGGCAGTGCTCTCTTTATTAGGCATAGCAGTTACATTTGTAGCAATTGCTGCCAATAAGAGTAATCTTGTTGCTGATATTGAGAATAAAGACAAAACAAGTTCAAGTCCAAATGTTCCAAAAGACCCAGTATACGAAGCTATATTCGGAATAACAATTGGGGAAGCAGAAAATGTTATTCTTTCGTAAGGACCAGGCAGGCAGATGCCTGATACTTCGCACACGCTTGAGAGCACAGTAGACAAATGTACTCAGTGCTCTCCTTAAGGAAGTTTGTATTTGAGTAGACCACATGACGATAGCCACATAAACATTGTGTCTGGTACAGAGGTGGTGATTGTCACATGCAAAACCAAACCAGAGGTGAGAGACAATGCATTTGTCCAGGTCTTCAACCTTCCGTCGGATTTTTTCCACTTTACTTCCTTATTCGATGCAAAGCTTTTGAATTGTAATAATACGTAGCGTCTTTAGCCTCAATTGAATTATTTCAAAAGAATACACATTTATAATATTAAATCAAAATAAATACTTCAACAGTATATAGTGCACCGCCTAACATAAGGTGCACGAAGAGGCTTATTACCCACATTGGCAAAGTACTTGCTTTATGTACATTGCGAAACATATGGACCTGAGTAAGGTGTCCCCATACACCGGCCTTACGAACATTCGCCAAACGTCGTCTACCTCTCCATAAAGGTAGACTAGGGCTGTGCGCACTATCTCGTTGATGGGCGCAGTAAAGATTGTTTCATGGAGCCCCCAGATACGATAAAAGCAATACTTTGACAAATGCCAAAGGTTGGTTCCCGCAAAGTGTAATGTCCTTGGCAGCCCGTCGACTCTCTCGTTCGAACACTAAGGTCTTGGTCTTCTTGGCGTTTATTTCTAGCCCTCTTAAATCAAGGAGCACCTCCACCGGAGAAATGACGCGCTTGATGGCACCCAGGTCGTCATTAGCGACCACTATGTCATCAGCACGCATAGGTCACAACCATGGCCTTACAATACTTCTATCAGATATATCTGTTAGAATCGACAAGCAGAATAGTAAAGGTGGCGCGGCTCAGTTCCGCGGGGTCCCCTTGCGGGATTCCCTTAGCGTTGTTTCACACGCTACACCACGGTTTAATAAGTTTGGGTATGGCCTGTCATTGCCATGCTTATGTCCTAAACTAGCTTAAATATACTACATTTAGTATAAAAGTAATAACAATCTGAAACTATTCTATGCAAAAGGCATACACAGTCTGTTCTAGCTCAAACAAAACCACACAGATAGAATGCATAAAATAAACATGGAATACGCGTGGTGCCACGGACTTGCTTGTGCGGCGGTATGTAGCATAAAATGCAATGCTATTTCGCAGCATTCTATGCTGTGCAGCGTTTTGGTGGAGGGGCTGGAGAATAAGTATGTGTGCCATCATCTATTTCTTGTGACTATGTTGTTCTATAACAGCACACAGTGCGGATATGTTTATCATACGTAGACCTGTGCGACTATCACGATACGAGCAAACTGTTGCTGTTCAACTGTCTCCAGTGCTCTTCTGACCGGTTTCACGGGGGCCAGACTTGGACACGAAACACGCAATTAGTTCGTCGGGCCATACACGTGTGCTGACTAATGAATGAGCAGTAACATTACGCATCATAGTAGTATTAGAAATAACACTTCGATTATTTGTGACGTTCAGAAACGTGCACCGCTTCCTAGTGAATATAATGATAGTAATGGTGCGCAGCTTCGCGTCGTGTTGAGGTTGTTGGTGGGGAAGAATATCGGGCACCCTTTCGGCTCGGTAAGCTCCGAAATCGCGCTGTTTCGGCGGCACGCCTTGAGCTAGTGCCGCTGATCAGTCACCACGCTAGTCAATCAGCCATGCTATCGTCATTAAACGAGAAAACTGACATTCAGCTGTCGAACGAGCAAATGATTGTCATTGATGTTCTAATAGTGTTTCCTCGCTGTCTTCGTTATTGTTCTTCGTGCCGCCGTAACGCCGATGGCTTTTCTGTGTTCCGCTTAGTCGCCGAAATAGTGATTATATACATTGCGATTATTATTATTGTTGCTGTTGTTGTTGCTGGTTGGTAGTAAAGGGATGCTCAAGTTCCCTCTGTCGCAGCTGGTACTGCTAGTTTCATTCTCCCTTATCAAGTATGCCTGTTGCAGTTTGATGAACGAAACGGGCAGGAAGCACTTGATGACAAGGTTAAGAAAAAGGTGCAGGTCGTATAATTGATACGTTGGTGCCAAGTACACAAAAAAAGAGTAAAATTGCTTGATGAACCTACATCGACTGGTGAGTGTGTGTACTTATGTGATAGGCACCGTGATTGACGTCGGTACTGTGTAATAAAATACACGTCTATGCTAATTATAGTAATTGAGCAATACTGATATATACATATAGCAATACTGATATATATATATATATATATATATATATATATATATATATATATATATATATATATATATATATAAAGTCTCCCAGAATTCGTTCAACAAACTTTGGGATCTAGTACAACTCGGCGAAAAAATCACTATTTCGAATGGGATAAGGGGGCGGAAAAGTCGTTTAAAACTTGGTAATTGAGCATGAAGGCCAAACTGTAAGAATTGCAAAAGACTTTATTTCTTAATAAATATTTTCAGTGCAATATCTGTTCTGCTTTGAGCTAACGCAGAATGCAATTCCACAGATGCAAAATTCTCCTTCAAACACGCAGGTATTGGTTTGTCGGGTGGATTACCGGGGCCATTGCAGGTTTAGTAAGGAATTGCCAAGATAACGAGCTAAATACACCCACTTTTGGTAATCTCGCTCTCACCCTAAAAGAAGACATTTCTGCCCCCTTGTTCAATGGGCAAAAATAATTTTTTTTTGCCGAGTTGTACAGGACGCCAAAGTTTGTTGAACGAATTCTGGCAGACCCTGTATATATATATATATATATATATATATATATATATATATATATATATATATATATATATATATATAATGATTCAAATTACCTAACAAAGCCAGGAAAATTAATGGGGAAACAAGGCAGTGTGAGCCTTCTAGTAATGTAGCTAGACGCGCAACCACTGTGAGACTTAATGAAATTCTCCATGTCTGCAATACCGAGAAAGGCTGTTGCTGTGCCCAGCCTGACGTGCGTACGGAAATGGCCTCCCACATCCGTACTACAGAGACGCCAGGCCCAGAAAGATGAAGAAATAGGCTAGAAGATTGATGTAGCCAAAACCATCCAGCTAACAGCGTTGCAGTTTCTAAATAACGAATTGGAATGAAGTAGGTTAGAAAAAAGGTAAGCACGGAGTAGTATGAAGTACGCAGCTAGTGAAGATGATGACGCAGTTGGCAGCAAGTAACGTTGACGGTGATGGAGAGGTCGCAATACAACCACACAGTAATATACAACGAGGGAATACCCCAGGAACTCGTATCGATGTGAGAACACCAGAATAGAGATGATTGAGAACCGGCAAGGCGGCTTAGTGGCAAAGCAGTTGCCTTGCATTCGACAGTTCGTGGATTAAAAGCTTGAACATGCCACTTCTAAAATCATTTTTATGGTCACAGTTAAGACAACGTAAATACCGAAGCGGACTAAAATTCGTTATGACTGAGAAAAACCTAAACAAAATCAAACGGAGAACACAGGGTAGTAACGGCGACTAGGCCTCGCTGATGACCGTAGCGTTCCGAAATCAATCAGAAGACGAAATAAACACTAGGTAAGAAAGTCTTGGAAGAACAAACGACTTATTTGTTGAGGTTATCTAGTGCTTTTAATGGAGTGACGTGGTCCGAAAACTGCAAATATCAGGATATACATATACCATTCCGGCGGGTATATCTTGCAAACAATTTGCTGGAGTTCCTTAAGCACGCCCTGTGGCATCGTCGTAAGTGGTAACTTTCGTAGTGTAGCTTGCAAAACGTACATAATACCGCCAGATACCAGAAATACTGAAACTAAAAGGCAATGTTGACAGTTCAACCTATTCCAACAGCTTGATGTCATAGCCCGGATTTTGTAGAATGACGTTTTGGTGCCATCTTATGTTAGCGGCCCTCTTAGCGAGAGGTTCCTATCCCACGATTGGGCCAATGGACCTCTAATGCATCCTTCAAAAAGCTGGGATTCAAATGTAGCCTTAAAAAATATGCATTTCGGGCCAAGCTCGTCATGTGTCGTCATGTATCCACACATAACAACATAGAGTTTATCACATGATCACAGAATTGAATTATATTAATTATTTACCTTATGTTGTCAAGTTGCATAGCTAACAGTATGATAACTTGAAAGCATTGGGCGGCATGATACCCCAAATTGATCCACATCTAAAACACCTACATGATTTCCTTCCAGCTGTTACCGCAAAATCGTACCGGTGCTAAAAAAGTATCCGTTGATTTTGGCAAATGTCTCCTCCTATTATGTGATGCGCTCGGAGAAAGCTGCGGTTGCTATTGGCCTGCACCGTGGCCTCAAACTATCGGTGAATGGCGTATCTAGAATCAAATATTTTTTATGGAGGTCGTTTTTAATTATAGACCATCCTCCGTCACTTGCGGGGTTGGAACTCACCGTGTAGTATATCCTCAATGCTCCGAGGGCCGGACATGTTGAGATATCTAGGGTTTCCCAAACAGTCCTTGTGGCAGCATGGCCGCTGACTCTCAGCGGTATGGCTGTTTATCATCTATTCTCAATGAGAATCACTCAAAGAAAATTCGATCAACAACAGGGATCGAACTAGCGAACTCCTCCGGTAGATGACAACCATGACTAGCGCACTAGTCCCCTAGGCAACGCCGCCACTGAATGGCGTATCTGCCAGAAGGCAAGAAACGCGTTTCGTACTGAGATATGCAGACTTAGCGTGCTCTTCAAATAGAATGCCATGACCGTAGTCAGCTGCTCTATGTGCTTCAACGTAATGAGCCTACGTTGTTCACACGATGTTGACACCCTATGCCGTTGCCGGCGCTAGCTTGACGTTAAATAGCCGAAAAACCACATTGATAATGAGGTAAATGGAGCTCTTAGTGGTTCAGACCACCGCCAGAGTCTTTCTGCACCGTTCTGAGATGTGCGCAGAGAAGCGGTTGAATGGTACAAACAAGGCTACGTACAGAAGCCGATTGGCGAACGTAAGAGGGCAACCATACAAAACGCAGAGAGTTTCTAGACGGCGCCGTGCCTTCTTCTCGGAACTTTAACGCTTTTATTTTAGCTGGCACTCAACTAATTATACGAGCAATACTGTAAATCCTATATAATGAATATATTTGTGGTACATGTACATATTAATAATAGAAAAAAAGTTACCGCAGAAATCGCTCAACCATCTGCCGAATGACCTGGCATGGATCATCGTCATTAATAGGCATAAAGCCAAACTGGAAAATGCAATATTGGGCGCTACCACATACCTCTCCGTACGGAAACTGTCTGAGCTTCCTTAACAACCGGAGTTTACTACTGCGCAATGTCAGACCACACGGTTGTGTTGTAATTTTAACAATCAATTCGATGGTGAATAAACTATGAATTTATGAATATATTTTATGTGGCCTCGCCTGTTCTTCTTAGCTCTCCGGCTCAGCGGTACACAGTTATATATATATTATGCACAGATAATACTGTGTTTATATGCATAACGTATTACGACATAATTTAAGACAGCGAATGATTTAAACCTTGCTGACAACCTTTGATCAGTAGTATAGTAGCTTTCATTATGAGTATAATGTATGTTTTAGCATAGAAGAGCATGTCCCTCCCGAAATTGTTTCATCAAGCTATACCACAAAAATGCACATCATACGTACAATACTTATAATTTAATACAGAATACAGAATTCGTAAATTAGTATTTTATTTTGTAGATTGGTACTCACCGTGATGAGGTATACGATGCACACTCATCTGCGAGATGCTAAGTGCTTTGGCGTCACGATTATTGTTCATGTGGTTTTTGACGTTGATGTCGCTATGAGAATCGCTTGCTTGCTGAGGTTGCGTTTCGTTTTTATCGACACGACCAATTAGAGAGACGAGCTCCTTTTGTTTATCTGCATCAACCGCTGGCTCATCAGGAGGCTGCGAAAGTAAGACACAATTATAGGCCTTCAGTGAGCAATCTATCACTATAGGTGTTAAACAAGTGCTGGTTCCTCTGGGCGACCCCAGCCAATTGATCTGAAAGGGCGCTCGCCACTTCTCCTGATAGTCTATAGTACTGTTTTATAAAGATCTGGGCTACCAGAGAGTGAAGCTTAACGGGGGAGGTGCGTTTAGTGGGTATGGGTCTCAACGGAGTAACATCCAACCGTTGGGGTCGAGTCCCACACTGCTAGAGATAGAGACTCGTAGCGATAGTGCGTAACTGCATTTAATACCTCCTTTAAAAAAAGTAAGTGATCTACCGTGAGGTAGTAACATGCATCGTTGGCAACCCTTCAAGCAGTTTCTTCAGACAGGGGTGCAATAAGATAGATTGCAATGCTCATGCTGACGCTAATAGGTTGTTCAGTTCACTCAGTTTGTAGTTGGCGCCTAAAAGCCTATCAGCGAGAACATCAACAAAAAAAATGGGACAATGAGAACAGCAGGAACAAATTGACACTTACTGCGAGAAAGATAACTCCTAGAAGACCAGCCAGCATTATGCCGGCAAGCATGAGGAAGCACGCTTGAAGGCCAAACGCCTCGATTAACGCTGGGATGGCTGCCGCGAACGCAAAGCCGGTCAGACAGATACCCGCTCTCTGGCTGCCTGTCTTCGGCAACGCACATTGATGTGCCGATGAGAGAACGAAAACCGCAACCAATCATTATCCAACACACAAAAGCAACACACTATAATGCGAGTTAGTTGCTGGTTTTCTAACCTAAGTTGTTACACACACATATAAATATATATATATATATATATATATAGCATCCTCATCATTTATTAAGGAATACAAATTGAGCTACAATTGTCTCCCGAGCACGTGTGCACTGGCGATATTACTCTGACTTGTATAGAGTGGGTTGGGACCACTTCAGCAGCGTGCCCCGACCGAACGCCCCGTTCCCGCGTTGGACGTCAAGGTCGAGGCGCTGTCTCAAGAAAGCCGCAGCTCTTTTGTCTCCAGTTGCGAGGTTCAGCTGCTCACCGACTCTGTGGAGGAGCTTGCGAGTCAAGTTTCCAGGACCGTCCAAGGTCTCGAACGCTAGCGGTTAAAACTCATGTGGGTAACCTATTTAGGCGTATTTTGCGACCTTCCTTGCCTCGGCTAGATTACCAGCGTAACCTGCTGAGATCGCCCCGCCACCGACCATTGAAGGTGCTAATGAGTCGGTGACAATGGCGTCCCAGACGAGCATCCTGCCCCTATTAAAGGGGGTAAGAGTCATCCCATCCGGGCGCTTACCATCGTCGGTGGAGAGGCCCTGGGGCTCTAGAATGCAGGGGAATCCACTTGATCGAAGCGCTCGGCCGAAGGTGTCGTTAATATCGGCATGCCTGGCACGACTTCCCGCACTCATGATGCACGACAACACGTGATGGGCTAATTTGTCGACGGGGTGGCCACATTTACATTGATGAGGGGACACAAGGTCACAGCCGAGACGAAGGCCTGCCCCGATTCGGGTCGTCTCGTTGTTCAGGGGGGTGCCTAGTAGAGCACTTGGAAGCGCGTGCAACTAGGCCCTGGATCCTTTAGCAGCGACCGCTCGAAGGCGAGCCTTTATGGTGTCGTCGATAGCGCTCGCTAGTAAGCCACAATACACTTCGTCGTATAAGTGTGCTCCAGTCATTTTGGCTCAAAGGGTAATCCGGAGCGCCTCTAAGGTTGTCAGCGACTTCCTTAAGATTATTCTGCCATTTTTCGAGTACCGTGTACGAGCCCTTCCTGCCGGGTGCAAAGGTCCGGGGTCTGTGCAGTATCGCCTGTGACGTAGATCTCACATTTCTCGGGATTCAGCTCCGAACCCGAAGTCTTACGAAAATCAAGCCGAACGTCGTCGGCAACCATATCTACATTGCCCCCCAGCACGCCGTCATCCAGATACCAGATGTTTAGTGGGCTTTTTAAGGAGTCCACTAGCTCTTTGATACTCAGGCAAAATAGAGGGGGGGCAAAGGCCCCCTCTCCCTGTTGCAGCCCCGTGGCCGAAACTATAAGATCGTCTTGGAGGGCCAGGTAGGAAGCCGTACGGTATGCTTGATTGACGTGGTGCGTTAGCTGGGGGCAATGTGCCGCGACCGCCTTCAAGAGGTGATCCCGTCTTACGGAGTTGAATGCGTTCTTGAAATCAAGCTTCACGAGGACCCCAGGAAACGCGCGTGAGTCAAAGTTCGGGCAACATGTACCGCGGCCTTGGCCCCGGCTGGTACAGCAAAGCAAAGCTGGTGAGGGCCCGTCGCCTCGCCTATCCTATCCCTGGTTCGATTTCAGGCAATCTTTGCGGCTAGCCTGCGTAAAGTGGAAAAGCAAGCAATCGGCCTCACTGACCCGTCCTTCTTTTGTAAGGCGAAAAGCCTCGCTCCAAAGATTATAGGCAGCAGCTAAGATGGAGGGGCGCCCTACAGAAGTAAGTCGACGACTTTTGCCAGTGCGTATATATATATATATATATATATATACACATATAACTAAATAATTGAGTTTATGGAGCTTTGTAACACATTTCTGTGCAACCTGTTTTGCTAGTTGCGTCAAATGTTATTGTCGTGGAGTCGAGTAAACCAAACCAAAAATTGGGGAGACGGGTGTAGTTGTTGGCAGAAACTGACACTGTTTCGGCCCACCCCTCCTATTTGCCTGAAACAGCACCTGCAGGCAATTTCGGTACTCAAATTCAGATCTAAATTGAAATGTTGATTTTTCAGATAGGTATGATATACGAGTTCGAGAAAATTCAAAAGTTTTAACGGTGTGCACGCATTTTTTGGCAGAGCTAGTGCAAAATCTTAGTAAACGCACTATATATATATATATATATATATATATATATATATATATATATATATATATACGTAATGAATACTTCAGAAACAAACTTAAAAATGAGGCAATTCATTTTAACGGCACCGGCTTGACTAAAGTGCATGCGCAAATTTTTCGGGAAAGAGCATGGAACGCCAAGTGCAAGATCTTATGACGAGGATCCTCATGGGCGAGACGATTTCCTGTCGGGGCTACTTTAATGGCTGTCAGAACAACTTCGGCGTGAACTTAGTGAACTTAGCCGAACAGCAGCCTACTACGCTCGGATCCGGTGGGCAGGATTGCTTAACTTTGACTCTGACTGCCACATACCCCCTAACCATCTAACTTGCTAGCCGCATTTTTTTAAAGTTACGAAACGCAGATCAAAACATGCAACATGCCATTTATGCCAACTTTATGTCTTTTACCAATGTTATATATATATATATATATATATATATATATACTTATTGTTTTACACATCTCTATAATGATTGGCTGTACATATCGGCGCGTTAGAAATATTCTAAGCTGGGGTATCCTCTAAGGTCATAGATCAACCCGTTCCTTATATAGCCGATAGTCCTATTTGGTGATATCAGTTAAAAGTCGTTCCTACTAACGGGGATCCTGCGAACTTCACTTTATCGATTTTACTGCACTCGCTGGAGCAGTTCTACGTCGTTTCTATAATGGTGCCCACACGTGTGAATAGTATGTCCACTTTGGTGCAACAAGCGTATTATACAGTTTTATGTACATTGCTGAGTCATGCCCGATAAACGCTCTAAGAATGAAATTGTACAGCCGAGACGCAGATTTTACAACTTCGGCGATGAGAGATGTATACTTCGTTTGACAATCAAATGTAACACCTAGGTCTTTGTATGTTGACACTTCAGGTGTACTATGGCCGTTCATAAAATATGCAGTGTCGTCCTTGACTATTTTCAGCACGGCACATTTAGAAGTGGATATTTTCACTCTATTCAAGTGGGTTCATAGTAGCACGGAATCAATTGCTTTCTGTAACTCGGCCTTGTCTTTGTCGTCTTTCACTTCAACGTATATCTTTAAGTCGTCGGCATAAAGCTTGCAAATCACGTGTAGGTTGCCAAGGATGAGTTTAAGGTTTTAAGCAAAAATTGCATACAAGAGCGGCCCTAGACAGGAGCCTTGCATGTCAGAAAAAAATGTTTGTCTTCAACTTAAGAAAATTTGGTATAATGTGCTAAAGCTCAACAATGAGCTTACGTATATTGGTAATGAAACTGGTGGTAAGCTTGTACCTTGGGAAGTACCAAGAAAGGACAATTCTTAAAATGTGTGTTCACAATTTCTAGTCGGGTGTCTCCTATTCGTGAAATATCAAATCTAAAAATATTATCGATTTGTCAAAATTAAGTCGATGCAGGATGCTAATAAGTACATTATTGGTTTTCCGATATTAAAATAACTTAGAACACGTAAAAGATCGTTATGTTAAATAGGTCGAAATATGATTCCCTACGATTGACTTTAAAAGTTTTGCCAAAAATGAAAAAAAACTATTGATGCTACGTCGCGAGTCTTCTAAAAAACGACTTAATAACTGCATGTTTTATTTCGGTAGATATCTTGGGTCAAGCATTCATCATAAACTACCGCATCAATTAACTTCCCGCATTGGATTTTAGAGGCTTAAACCTTTTTTTTAAATAACATATATGAGCGTATAGGAGTAAATTGAAAATTGTCTTGCTTTTCTAACCAATTATGTTAGAATTTCTTGTTCTGACATGGCATATAAAGTCACTTTTAGGATCGCTATCTTTGCTGCAAGCTGCTACAAAACTTATTATACTAAATATTAGAAAAACAATCAAACAACAAAAGAATTTCATTATTCTAAAAACAAAAGATGGAGGCACTTATATGCCACTTGTGCACCGGCACAAGTGGTATATCAAGGCCTACCTCTGCCGCACATCCCGCTGTTGAACTTTCACAGTTTTGCTTTTTTTTATTTTACTCGCTTTGCATATAGCCTAGATAACATTTGGGGCCTGGTCGATCGCAATTTTGATCTAGGAGTGCGGTCTGAAAGTTTATATGCACATGGCTCCAGAAGTCCCGATATGCTTTACGAGCGGGGTCCGCTCTTCTCGGTTTGATGCGGTGTCGTTGTTTTGAAAGACCTGCCTCTTGGGAGATGCATCACAAACAGAGCTGGTCGGAATATAAATGATCTACAACTATATATCTACAATGCGAACGAATATATTGTCGATGCAGGATGGATGGAAATTCCGGTAGGAAATTATAATCTATTTTTTAGAAATGTGAATCATTTGAAGGCAAGATAGATAATTATTGAGCTGAAGAGAGAGAAAGAAATAAAAGGTAATGAGGAAGAAAACAAAAACAATGAAACGATTATTGATTGTTTTTATTCGCTTGATAAACGTATGCACACATATTATTTTATTATATCTGAGCTTTAAAACGCTGCAGCTAAATAAAATATGAATAACAGAACAAAACAGGAGAAGTTGGATTGTAGTGTACCATCTCTTTTAAGTAAGACATCTGTGCTCCCCGTTTTGTTTTGTCTGATCATGGTCGATTATAATTCAATCTGGATCAAAAAAGATCAAGACTACTTTAAGAGCGACCGATCCAGGTATTAAACCTACAACCTTCCGAGTGCAAGGCAATGGCTTTGTCTATAAGCCACTTTGCTCGGTTACGGGAAAAATAACCAAAGTATTAAAAATGGTGTTATCAAGTCTCGAATATTAGTCGCGGCTTTCGTGTTTGGTGGTATTCTTTCGACTTTCTCGTTTGTTCGGGTATTCTAATTTTAGAGACTTGACGTGGTTTAAGTCGCAAACATTGTCCTTTCTTGATTGCTCTGTATAAGCTATAAAGCGTGGTGAAGGACGAAATGGCAGCGCGCCGTTTTGACGCTGCTGAAGAAGTGAGTTCAGAGGCAAAATGGCGCAGAATCGAATAGAGGCACCGATTTCCATCTGGTTATCCAACTCTCCGAAAAGCGATGATAAATCGAGTCTTGGTTCCGGTGTTAGCTACTCCAGTGGTGAAACACCCAGCCGCTGAGCACGTTCGAAGTCCTGATCCCAAATTGCTTTGGGCAGGAATGACTGAAGCGTTTTGAGCACAAATCGCCTCAATCCTTGCGTGGCATTTGTTGGACCCTTGATGTGTAATGAAAATCTACCTGACGTTCGGATCCCCCGCGATCAACACGTTGTGATTATTGGAGTATTGTTGAAGCCTAATTGAGCTTTGATGTCGGCGTCTCTGGTTTTATGCTTCAATTCAGTGATCTGCGTTCGAAGTGCGCAGTTTTCGTCCTCAATTCGCTGCACGCTTTTACTTTGGGCAGGAAAATTGTCTTGCAGGTGGGCAGTTTTCTTCCAGCCGGGCAACCACTTTGTATGAAAACAAATCTGATCACAACAGCTAGCCTACAAGCCATGCCGTTCATCTGTAGGCCTTCTTTTTGAAGATATACAGTAAGCTTAATCACTATGCCAAAACGAATTTTTTTTTTAAGAAGCTTGTTGTTAATTCTAGACAATCGTTCGTCCCCTACGGGCTTGGAATCGCTGTGAGGCATATCGTCAACGCACTGCGGGCATATGGACATGTTAAGATAGCTAGGTTTTTTAGTGGCAGCATTGCCCCTAACTCTCAACGGTATAGCTTTTTTATCTATTCTCAATGAGCTCAATCACCAAAAAAACGGGGATCGAACCGACGACACTCCGGTAGATGACAGCTATAAGAGCGTACAACCCCCGGGGCCACGCTGCCAACTCAAGAATTACGCTATCACAAGCGACATGACGGAATGTATGTGTACGTGCATTTGAAATGCAGGTTCAACATCAGTTTCTGATAATACACCGACTGCGAAGCGCATGTTTTATGCTCGGTAAAACGGTCTACGAATTTTTAGCTTGAAAAACTCATTTACGCGCTTTTTTCTTGGGGCGGTTTTAGACACGTGTGATGCGGACGAGAGTCACACCGTGAACTAGACTATAAGCGTTCAAGGTCTTCTTTAGCCGATATATACAGGCCAAGTGCATGCCAATTGCTGGCATTTTAAAATGAAGCTAAAGATAAGAACTCAACTAACGACATCTGCAGGTAGAAGCAATTTTTTTGTCCGTGGCGAACTAAAACCATGCCGGATAAAAAAAAACGCGACGGCTGATGCTTCCGGTAAATGCAGATTTCGCATTTAATTTCAGCTGTTCTTTGATTATCTGTAAGCTAGATATTGTAATACTATGCATAGATCCTAGGCGTTGTGACAACTGGGACGCATCTGCATTGATTAGCAAAACTCTAATAGCTTATTCGAGGGCGCTTTTCTCTATTAGACGAATTTATATGTGCTGAACTGACGTTGTCATTTAAAAACAAATCTTGTAAAATGGCAATTACGCAGTCATACTAAGGCCATGAAAGGTATAAATATAATAAACAGAACCAATGTGGAATCTTCGTTGACTTAATATACAGTAGAAATCGAGCAATTATGGTCAGTAAAAAAAATATATGTGTATATATATATATATATATATATATGTATATATATATATATATATATATATATATATATATATATATATATATATATATATATACAGGGTCATTCATAACAATATGCACATCGTTTAAGGTTGGTAGAACTCGACAGGAAAATAATTTTTTCAAATGGAAGGAGGGATCGGAAACGTCTTGTATAGGAGAGAGAATGAAATTTATAAAAGTAGTTATTCTGCCTTTTTCTTCTATATAGCTGTGCAAAATCTACGTTTGCGGGAGAACCAACGCATGAAGGAGCCGATCATATCGGCGTGTTTGGCGGAAAATTCTGCACAACAGAAGACACGTCGCTAGCTTGCGTAGCAAAAGGCGAATAGCCAGATTAAAGAAAGTCACAAAAAGTCGATATGTATTTACGTCTTGCGTGAACGCTTTTACGCGCAAAGTCGATAAATATTGCCATTACGACCAAAAATGCACTCCAAAAAGACTACTCTCAGGTAATAGCAAATGTTTTGCCCAAAATTTTCGTACAAAGTGATGGCGCTGCGTTACGTAGTTGCCAAGTAACTAAGCTTTTCTGACAGCCATAGTCGTTATGTTTTACGTTAAAACTTTCACTTTCAGAACCGTAAAATTTTGCCAAGGCGTTTCCACCCCCTTCCTCCACTGGGAAAAATCATTTTCTTGGCGAGTTTTATCAAACCTCAAAATATGTACCTAACTTTCACATAAACCCAATGCCTCTGCCTTCAATATATATATATATATATATATATATATATATATATATATATATGTATATATTACCGCATGAGTCTATACGTATGATTGAAACACCCAAATAGATGCAAGTAGACTTACCAACAGCTTTCGTGCGGTGTTTGTCAAAGTGACTGCTCAGAATGACCGGAAACTGATTGTTCAACGTACCGCGGCCAATACCTGGTAATTAAAATGGTGATTAGAGTAAAAGGCGTGCTTCGTCTGGGCAATATTGTAACAGCGATTAGAAAATAATGCGTTGACTAACCATGGCCATCATATAGGCCGACGTCGCCAAGCGGCCAATGCTCCTGCTTAGCTATTATGAAATTAAACCATTTTACAGAGTTGCCGTTTCTATCGCTGATTAGTAGTTACTATTGTGTCTTGTGCGGACTGTTGTCGCTTGTTTTAATATCTAATTAATAAATAACCTATGACCGAATGGCACAGCCATAAGTGATCGTTATATCTATTAGCATGATCATCAGACGACAAGCAGCAATAATTATTATAAGAATAATAATAAAAACAATTGTTACAGAAGCAGAACAAGTAAAGAGAATAAAAACTGAAAGAAGTCAAGACGAGATATCAATGAAGTGAGTCCGTATGCGTATGGGTCCTACACCAGCCTACTCGAATTCGTCTAAACAGCAGAGGACATAATAGAAAATCCAACAAAGAAAACCATGTACATTGATGGAAGATAGCCACGATGCTGAGGGTGTAACGTCAAGAAATGGAACGCACCTAACTCTGTGCTGCTGTACTGGATACGTCAGTTTTGCTAACTTTTATGAGCCGGGCGATCATGACCTGTCAATACATACAGGCGTACACGAATTACGGTAGGGATGTTTCTAATGTTTGGCGTCGCACATTTTTTTTGTTATGCCATAACAGCAGGACTTTTACAGCCCTTTGTCGAAAAAAAAAACAGCCATTTCTACGAAACCCATAACGATACTGCAACGGTATTTATTGCTGCAGGTTCTAATCAGAGATTATTTTTTTCTTATATTATTAAAATTCGCCACACGCACTCGCCTTGTTGGTTGCTTGGGATAACAGTCAATGCTTGGCCATTACAGTACTAGGTAGAAGTACTCACGTTTGGTTAGTATTGATAATTAATGGTCGCACGTATGGCGAAGATTAATCGTTGCGCGTATGGTGACGTATAATCCCGACGCTGACTACAGGTCAGACAAGGCCTGTAACGGCATCCTCGTTATAGCACCGTCGTCACGGCGACAGAAACGCGTCAACGTTAAATAAATGAACTGCAAAGGTCTTTTGGGGGCCAGTCGATATCATCGTTTCTGACGATTACTGTGCACGCTCGACTCATGCGAACGTGCGGAAAGGCCGCGTCGAAGCCAAATCAAATGAACCGCAATGCAGCTTAGCAACGAATGGCGAACTAGCAAAAACTAAAGGTACGGTCGGCCAGTTGCCAGATTTCTTAGTTATCTTTGCATTGCGAGACACCTAGGTCCATCATACTTAGCAGTTCTTGAGTAGAACGTGACGTGCTTTGTAAGACTAGGCTCGAATTGGCGAGGTAGTAACCAAACAGCAATTAGGTACGAAATAATGTGCTGGATACAATTGTTCGGCCAATATTCTCGGACTGATATTGCCAAGTGGTCAATGCTAATAATATGCTACGAGCTGATTATCGGAAGTGTTCTCGACGTACAGTCAATTGCTAAAAATCAGTTTACAAGGTTGTTTTGTTTTAGCAGGCCTCGCATAGCTATGGTCAACCACCGGTCCATTAAAGGCATCCAGTAAACCTTTGTTCGAGAAACAGCATAAGATGCAGTTCTATCCATATATATATATATATATATATATATATATATATATATATATATATATATATATATATATATATATATATATATATATATATGTATATATATATAAGTACAGTGTGGTCTATTTTGTTTGCCTTATTGGAACGACCTACCATAAAGTGCTCCAAGGATAAGGATACCGTGTTTGGTTATATCCAGATACAGCTGAGCCAAGCCAATTGCGGCAGCAAGGTGAGCGGCTATGATGATCTTTCTCGATGAGACGTAGCGCATTAGATATGACACTATAATTCCTGAAACAACAGCAGCAAACCGAACAAAGTCCTCTAATTAATCCCCATTCGGCCAGTATCTGAGACAACAGATACTTCGTTGTTTAAAAGTTTACCCGCGAACAAGATGTGAAGGTAACATCTCCAGCCCGGGACTTAAATCTTCCTGACAACGGCTGTTGCATACGATGCACGAATGGCAACTCGGATGCCTCTCTGGCACCTTATAACTCTTCCGTCCGTCACAATACGCTATGGAGAAAGAGTTAATATCATGAGCCGGACGGAACCTGTCTGCGTGAAAACTGTACCAATTTTGTCATAACGTTTGTCCCTAATACCATGTTTTAAATTGTACACTCTGTAACGTTTCTCAACTGTAGTTCGAAACATGCTATATAATGTGTTCGTATATGTGTAAACCATACACACTAGTTGTATCGTATGAAAGCATGTTATCGGGACTAAGGTTGCATGTGAGACTGCGATACGGTGAAATTGCCATTATTTGCTAGATTTGAAGTGTCACATGTGGAACATTTTCGCACATTTGCATTTGAGAGTTCCTGTGATTGATATACAGTACACATAGACACGACCTCCAACGTACTTGACAAGATAGTTCTACGCTGACGCTAATAGACAGAAAATCGGGCAATCAACAGTGCAAATACGAACGTTTTTGTCACAATGAGTAGTATATATATATATATATATATATATATATATATAAAGTAAGTTGTTTTCACCTTAGAGGTTCGGTTACTAAGTTAAAGTGCGGGGACGCCACGAGGTGTTTTTTTTATTTATCACTACCCTGAAATCAAACACCTCACCTAAGATTGGACTTTAAGTTCAGTAGGATAAAATAATCACACTAGTCACGCGAGTTGTATGATGGCTAATCCTCATAGTTATACTAGTGTGATCAATATTAACACTACTACTACTAGAGAACTAGTCGCGCACCTTCGCGTTTCGATAGCCAAAGGACTATGCTGCTTTATGACACTAATATACTATGACATGATTGATATAAATGCTTTTCTGATTACGCTATAATATTATATTAACACGGCGACTAAACTCAAACTGTACGAAAGAAACACATTGTTAACAACAGCGACCGCCGATGTCTTTGAGTAACTGGGTCGACTCGAAAAATATATTGCGTCGAGTAATGTCTAAGACATACTCGACGTTTCTTTCTTGTCTCGTCTGAAGAAGTATAGTCATGCGTGAAACGTCCCACAAAATTGTCCTCCTCGACCGACGACGGCAACAAACATGTGCCAATTTTTGACAACGAAGTATCACGCAAAATTAGGCGGTTACCAGTGTATCTCGAGGCCCTGAATATTTACTATTAGAATGGAAATGTGTGCTTTGGTGCATTTCTTGACGTAGCCAAAGCGTTCGACTACCTCGACCACTCTACATATATTTCTTAAGATGCTTCGTCAACTGGGCTGCGCACCAGGAGTAGTTTCTTAGTGTACCGAGGCAATTTGTAACCGTGAGAGCTTTCAGAAACGCGACAGGAACTGTGTCTACTGACACGCTCCGGGGATCGATTCTTAAACCTTTTACGTTCGTCACCTATATACATTTTGTCCTGCGGGGCATCGAGAGATACGTATTGCCGTCGAACTGTCTTTGCATATAATACAGCTCTTCACCTATATGCATTTTGTCCTGCTATAATACCGCTATTTTATTCCGGGTTTCACTCTTTCAAATATTCAGTAATACGTATAATCTTTACCACGTTGAAACCGGTATTGAAAAGGCCATATCTTTATTTTAAAGGTTTGACCTTGTCGTTAACTTGGCGAAGAGGACTTTCGTTCTATACCATATCCCACAACGAGCATTGAGACAAAAGTTCCAAACGTGCGTGATTTTCGAGTAAGCCTCTACAAAGCTCGAATGTGACTCCGATAACAACAAGCTCGGTACAACGAGCTCTGGCCTTTTAAGCTCGATCAACTGGCACGTTTAAAATTAGCGCTGCTAGCCTATAAGGTGCAAAACAATGGAATTCTTCTATATTGTGCTTTTGACTTTGCCACGACCTCAGCACGGCCGCAGCGCTACAGGGACCAACTCAGGGCGCCGAGGTTTGGACCTACCCTTCTTCGGCGCTCCCTAGCCTACATGCTGCCCACCATTTGAAACAAGCTACAATTGGTGCTTCGAAATGCAGGCCAGACCATTGTCGTTAAACGTCAAATTCTCCTGCAGCTGAGGAACGAAGAAACACGTGACTCGTAGTGAAATGTTTTAAACTTATATTAATATAGAGGTCTTACATTTGTATTGGGCTAGTTGTAAGGTTTTAAACTTTTATTGTGTTAATTATACTAAATGTTGTTGCTTTATATTTTGAACGAAATGTGACAGACTGCCAACTTGTTGGGCACGTATATAAAACCGGATTGATTGAATCACGGACAGTTTACAATTTGTTTTGTTTTCTGAATTGTTTTCTAACTGTTTGTGAGATGGTTAAGTCAAGGATCAAGCTTAGAAGACTGCGAGCGAGAGGAAAACGCTGCAATGCGTAACGTAACAAGAAACTATGTAAATGTGAACAATGTAACAAGAACTTCTTACTTAAATCTTTTTAGAATTTATTCAAGTTCATTAGCTGTAGATATCATTTTTGACGCCGACTTGATTCGGCTACAACGGAAAGGGAAGTCCGTTGCCCGTAGGCAATGAACCAATTATCGACGCGGCGTTTCCGCGTTGTATTTCAACTGATATTCTTTGTAGCAAGAACTGCCATGCCCTTCTATCGCCGGTTGACGCGGCGACTCTGGATCCCAGCTCCGTTAGAAAGCTCTTTGTGATTTTTCCCATTGGGCCTAATGTCTCGAAGGCGATTGGTTGAACGATGAAGTTTTGCTCCAGTTCACGGTACTTTGCCAACTTGCGATCTTCAGCGAGGCGAGCGGCTGCTCCGACCTCTCGGCTGGTATGGCGAGCATACGAAGCGGCCAACGTGCAAGACACGGTGACGTCATACACGAGGCAGCGACCTTCATTCCATGGAACTAGAGTCAGGCCGTCCGGACGCAGTTGGCTGTTGGCTGACAGACCGATTGGCTCTTTGACTGCAGGTATGTGGGCTGATTGCATTGCCCGGTGTATTACGTCGATCAGCGCCGAATGCCTTGAAAACCTACCGGCGCTCCTTTTGCAAGCCAGAGCATGCTCACCCGTAGAAGACACCGGTAGGTCACATCTAGCACAGTTATGTGCGAAGCAGACTGATTCCCCAAACGTAGGCCGGAGACGATGCGGAGTGTGGTATTGTCCAGCATCGTCCCCAGCTGCGGTGAGGGTATGGCCTGAAGCCATTTTCCGCTCATCGGATCGATCACGGCTCTAAGCCGCGCCTGCTCTTTAACGTTGTTCGCCTGGACCATTAACCGCTCTTGGATCGACTTCACTACTTGCAAGTCCAGGGCCGATTGTGAAATGCGCTCCGGCAGTGGACCCCATTTTTCTGCATAGAAGCGGCAGGCTTGTTCCGATTGGGCGATGAAACTTGTGTAGGCATCCGGCGGTGCGATCCCTGACACCAAAGTCTCGGTGTCCTTTAGGGACCCGAGGTAGGCAGAAATGGCAATCTGCGAAGCCATGCGAATCCCCATTCCCCCTGCGGACGTTGGGAGCGAAGCTTGTAACCACGAGGTTTGCCTAAGCTGAACGTTTAGTATACCCTGAAGGGTACTTCGCAAGGTTTCGTCAAACGATTGAAGCAGGTCCGGTTCGGCATACGCTCGTGAGCACCGCAAGAGGTACATCAGCCTCGGAGTTGACAAACTTACGCGAAGCAGGAAAAGGGCTGGATGAGCGTCCAAGAGTCGCAGTCGAGAGCACCAGCGAACAAGGTCAGAGCCTTTTTTGGTTAAAGATACGCCAATAGAGTCGTCGAGAATTGGCGCCCCTAGAAGCTCGAGTTCGTGGTCAGCAATCAACCTGGCAGCTGGTAGAAGATTGCGCACCATTTGAAGCAAGGAGCCGAGACGAGGGGCTCTTTGAAAGGGAAAGAAAATTTCGCATTTAGAGTCGTTCAACTTGAGTCCTGAAACCGCCTCGAACTCTATAACCTAGGCAATGTCTCTCTGCACCGCCGAGGCGTCACCCGCGAGAGTTCCGTCGTCCAGAAACCAAGGTCGAAGTTCGGAAGAAAGGCGTACTTGAAGTTCATGAATAGCAATGCAAAATAAAGCGGGGCCACAGGGGTCGCCCTGTTGAACACCGGAGCATGACTCGATAAATTCTCCCTGCCAAATTAGCTTGCTCGGAAGCCTGTACATCTGGTATACAAGCGGGTAAAGTCGAGGAAGGTGAGTGCGCACAGCCTTAAGCAGGTGGTCCCGCCTGAGCATGTTAAAGGCGTTTTTGAAGTCCAGCTTGACGAGCACCTTGTTTGGAGCACTCCTGTTGTAATCAACGAATGCCCGAGTTGCATGGACGGCCGCTTCTGCACCCCCCCGTATCCCGCAGCCGAGCTGATGAGGAGAGACCATCGCGACGATGTCTGGCATGCTCTTCCTGATTATGATTTTTCCGACTAAGCGGCGCAAAGTCAGACCGACGGCAATGGGTCTAATGCCACCATCTTTCTTGCGCAACGCAATAAGTGAGGCGCCGTAGAAAACAGGTAGCGCGAAATCAGGCAACTTGCCATTAATAGCAAGATTGACAAAGCGTACTAGGCTTAGAAGAAGTCGGTTCTCCTCGCCGTCTCTGCCAATAAGGTCCTTCAAGTGGCGCGGTCGAAGGCCATCAGGGCCGCCGCCTGAGCTGTTAGGAAAGCTCCGGATGGCGTTGAAGACGTCCGTCGCAGACACGGTGATCTCATGGGCCTCTCCGGCAGATGCGGGAGGCGGGGAAAAGGATAAGTCAGGTGGACTTGGCGGATGTTTGTCCAGGAGAGCCAGCCTTGTTTCGGCAGAGAGCGGCGCTACTGAGTCGGTTGATAAAAGGACCCTTGCTGCGGAGGAAACATCGCCGAGAGCGAGTTTTCCCTGCACAACTCGAACCATCCCAGAGTTGTTGTGCGACGAAAATTCTTGCCGACTAAGTAATATTGAAGCATATGGGTTAGTTTCGGAACCATTTACCGCCCGGAATCGGTTAAGATTCTCGCGTAGTACCGATGTGAGGGTGCGGCCGCGTTCCTTCTGGGATGGTATGCAAAATACTGCAGTTGGGAATTGCAGTAGTCTTTTATAAGAATCTCTGCTTGCCGTTGAGCAGACCTCATTGATCAGAGTTGCAAGCTCCAGAGTCATTTGGTCGCGAATACCCCGGGGTACACAGGAAATCATTTTAGATGCGCTCTTTATTTTAGACGTCATGAGGATAACGTCATGCAGTGACGACTGAGCCGGTGTGCTTGCAGTCGAACTTGCCTGGGGTACGTCTCTTGTAGGAAGATTCGGACCGTTGCTTGCGCGACCGCTGACAGTGGGAACGGCCCATCTGCGGATGTCTTGTTGTGACGTCATTGTGAGGCCGCAGGAGACTCCAGTGCGTTGTCGCCCGCGACAACAGGGGAGGTCGCTGTCAACGCGGGATCAGTTTCGGGTGCGCGCAAGCAAGTCAAACTTGAAGCGACAGCAGACAGCAGAGCGTCTTTAAGCTGATCGCGCAGGCCAGCGGTGAGGTTGTTTGGGGATCCGATAGCGGGCCCAACGGAAGTGACTTGTGTAGGCGCGCCAGGGAGAATGCACGAGAATGCCTTCTCGATAGCGCTACTTATGTGTGTTACAATGGTTTCGATAATGGTCGGTATGATCTTTTCAGTAATCGCGAGCATTATCCTGTCAAGACAGTCACCTTGCGGTGGAGCGATAGCATTCGGTGAGAGCTCCTTAACATCCCCTCCTGTTTTTTGGAGCTGCTTTACGGGTCGTGAAGGAGCCTTAGCCCCGTTTTGGACAACTGCAGAGAAAGACCGTTTGGGTAGCGAGGCCGATGGCTGGACCTTAATACCGTTTTGGACAACCGCAGAAAAAGACCGTTTAGAAAAAGATGCCGACGGCTGTATGTCGTTCACGGGTGAGCAGATTTTCACCGTGGGAGCGGACGCGTTTTGTTGAATGCGTAGTGGGGCTGACTTCCTAAGCTGTTCCATCCGGTGGAGGCGATATACAAGAACTTTGTTGTGATCTAATGTTTACCTTTCCAATAGGCGTTCTCTTATTTGCAATTCTGCGTCATTATTGTCATCGTCGAAACCACCGATTGCTGTTTCTGACCACCCGACTGAGACGAGAGGTACTTACAACAATAATAGCAATACAGAAGTGACGCGTTTGTGTGCGCACAGCAAGACTGATTGGCTATGCACAGCAAGATCGTGATTTCCGCTATCGTTCACGAGCCCACAAGCAAGTGTGAGGTAAGCACTGACTGATATATAGTAGAATATATAACTCCAAATCAATGTTAGCCACATGTTAGTGCTTACATTTATTTAAGTCATTATATTTAGTTTACTTTGCCTTAAGTTAATCGTCTCTTGTTGCAATGCCAACTAAGGAAATTGATAAAACGGACGCCAATAAAGCTGATGTGCACCGTGAGTGACCTTACTTACAAGTTAAACTGCAAAACTAATATGAAATCACACAGGAACTTTTTTGCGACCGAACTAGGTCTAGGCTAGCTAGAAAGTTGCAATGCGTTTTTGTAAAAATGGCACCCTTTAGCACTTCCGCTACAAGACTAGCTGGTAAAGTGGATGTGCCAAAACACATTTGGCCGGGCCAAATGTGTTTTGGCCAAAACCGGGGCTAGAACTTGCGATAAGGCGCCTGCAGATTCATACGTGTTGCAGTAACGCCCCGGTTTTGAACGATGTGCTAACCGCCCAAGCCGCAATATATATTTATACGTATGCAAGTATATATCTATCTATATATATATATAATGCCGTCGTGCATTGAGACACCTCCGTACCTGACGCGCATGATGTGACGATCAGCGTGCCGAACATGTCAAATGCAATCTTCCTCGAGAAGCCATACTGCCGGGTAAGCACGGGAAAAATGACATTCGCCGTCCGGTGGAAGGGGAAGAAGCACAGAGTCGTCCAAAAGCACGAGGCGCACACCAGCCACGAAACCAGCGAATCTTTGCCCGTTTTCTTCATGGCCGATCCGTGACGGCCAGCATCATCAGCGCCGCCGCCCACTGGAGCGGAGCCACGGTCGCGGTCACCCGCTTCGACGCATGGGGCGGCCGAAGCAGCCATCTTGTCTTTGTCTAGGATTCACCGCCGGCGTCAATGAGATACTGCGGTCGATGTCTTCTTTGGCGTCGTCTCGCCGGACACGATTACCATCGCCTGCAAAGGACACAACATGCACTTCCTGGGTAGTCCTTTACGGTTTACGGCTGAGCTCGTAATTGGCATGCACGTACCTCTTGTTGTTTCAGTAGTAGTCGTCAGTAAAGTTAGAACTAAAGCCATTTTTTTAGGAAGTTGTTTTCAATTCTAGACTATCGGTCGCTCATGCGTTTGGAGTGAAGCCGCGGGGCTCAACGAAAGTTGTTTTCCCGATGGAAATGGTCGTAATTTGCATACGCTAACTAACGTCATATAAAAAAATAGGTAGTTGTAGTACTAGTAGTATTATTACTACTACTAATCACTCGTTGAAGGTTTTCTACTACTAACGAAAACATTAGTACAAGTCATAGTCATTGCAAAAGTACCAGCAGTTGAAAATCTTGGTGAAACGTTGGTATCAAAAAAACGGATGGGATTAAATAACATTGGTAACAGTACCTCAATGTTGCCACTGTTCCCTCGATCTCTCACAAAAGCCAAAACTGCACCACGACAGTTGACAGTCGCGGCGATAAATTGTGAATTTGCAGTCAGGCTGGCCCTAAAAAACAGTAAAAGAAAAACAAGCGCCTATCTACGTGCCCAAGTTGTTAAGGAAAGAGACACAGAATCGTCCTCTGCAGGACTAAACGTACAGACACACATACAACTCCCGTTACGAACTGCAATTGCATAACGAGCTTTCTCGACGATCTCTCTGCTAGCCCCTAATCGCAATCTTCGAGGATCCTAATCACGTGTGTAGACTTCCACACATTGCTATAGACGCAATGAACTCATCCGCATATTGGCCTTAGTGCTATGCAGCTAATATCTAAAAACCACTAGAACAGTAGATTCACTCTAGACCCAACACTACGTCGAGCCTGGTGGCGTGGTGCATTCGCGTGCACCTCGCAACCAGAGGAGACACATATGTGCACATTTGTATTTACGGGGATCATCTGACGAAGCAATGCGAAAGCAACCCCGTGGACGTTAAATGTTGGCTCAAGGTCAGCTCGAAAAAGTTTAGACCCAACATTACGAAATGCGATGGGTTTCTTCGACACCTAAACCCCTAGGCGTCCAATTTACACCACATGTAAGTCACTTAGCTATCGTTGTCATATTTTTTTTTATTTCTTGTAAGGCAATTGCCCGTGTACGAATTTTTCATGTCATGGCTAAGCTTACTCCACTCCGGCATTTACCTTGTCTGAATTGGAAGCCATGCAAACCAATTTAAGAGTGGCCGGTCTGGGTCTCGAACTCAGTCCTCCCGAATGCAAGGCAAAACCTTTGCCACTAAGCCACCTTACTCGGTTACTATAACGCGCGACAGTGAGGAACCTAACAAGACAAGTAATGAATAGGCTGTATAGGACATCACTTTTGTGGCTTACGCTACACAGCATACAGTCGTCAGTCCAAGAGACGGCAGGGAGAACCGCAGAAGGAAACCCAGCTAAAGTAGTTCCACGTACTCGAAGCGCTTCAGGTCCCACAAAAGAACTCTTTGCCACCGTAATAGTTGACAGAGGAATGTCATAGACAGCTTTATTACTGTAGCAACGTATTCTCCTACGAGTGTTCTGCAAATGCTTACTCGACAAAACGCTGACGCCACAGGCTCTCGAAATGTAACGAGCTAATAGTACCAGAGCTACTATAACACCGGTTGTTTGTTGCTCGGCAAACCCCCTCCCCTGGCGGAGGCTGTCTAGTAATGATGAAGAGTCGCTTTCGTACCCCCCCCCCCCCTCACTGACCCAACTACTAATGGGACATAACACCTTTAGGATCTTAGGTATTTTGGTGCATTGTTGAACTTTTGTGTGATAGAATAAGAAGATTTCGAGTCTTGCTTAATGTTCAATACAGAATGTTCACTACTTACGTACGGCACCTAGGACACGCAACTCAAAACACTTGCTGCAAGGTTGGGCAGCATTTTTATAACGATTCTCATAGATGGACTATAGTCTAGAACTTCAACTGCAAGCACGTAAGCGGTTTGGCGGCGATACTTGTAGATGCTCCGATAGACAGAGATAAGCTACCGGAGGTAACAACAACAAAAAAGCAATTACAACATCAGTAATAACAAAACAAAACAACGACAACAACAACAATAAGAACGATATGCCGACGTAAGGCACTAACACTTCAGCTACAAATATGCGGTTGCCGCAAGATAAAGCAAGGCCATGTTTGTGATGATGTCATCTGAAATCATCTCAAGTGCCACATTGCTGTTTAAGCCAGCCTATATGTCAATAAGAGCTCACTATGAGCGCCATTCATACACGTAAATATTCACTCCGTCAGTGCCTTGGATACCCGCTGTGATGCGGGCGTTCACCTTAGCCACCAAGGTAAAATCAGTAATAATAAACAAAGTGACCATCGTCAATTTGTTTTTAATTTTTTTATACGAACATTAATATTTACAAATTTATTAAATGACTAGTACATTTTTGTAGTTGCGTTTTGACTAAAATCACAGGTATTTTAACTGAAAGGTATTCATCGTAGAAAGACGAACGGAAGACAACATCGAATTTGTTCGAACTCGATTCGGCTTGTCTTAAATACGTTGCTGCAAGAAACAACTCTAGAGCTAATACTACGGGTGACTGAAAACCTGTACACATTAAGAAACACAATTTTTTCTACAATAAGTTCACTCGTGTTGCTTCTTGGCAATTCTAAAGCAAACGATAGGGCTCTTTCGATCACATGGCATGCAGTAGCTATACGTTGGTACATGTACAGAAATAATTTTCACTATTTAAATAAAGTGGAAAACAACACTATCATAGGCAAGACGCAAGTCTACCACGTAAAGTTTTGTATAAAAACAGAATATGGTAAATCAAAACACAAGGGTCGATGACAAGCTGATTGTGAAAAAATGCCTGCTTCAATGTTTTCGCAATGCTGATGTGGTCGGCACCGGCGAGTGGCAAAAACCCAAAAGTATCTACATAAGAGAGCAGATAATTGTATAGCAGATGCATTGACATGCTATGGTAATTATCTCTATTTGGCAGAAAGCGGCAGGTTAAATGATCGAAGGCGGATTCAATCGGCAGCAGTTGAAAAACGTAGCTTACCCTATTGAACAATGATCTCGGCCGTACGTGCCAAATTCGTATATTCTGGGTCTTCTAATACTTGCAAAGGCGACAATCTACATCTTTCAATGCATGATACAACAGTGTTGATACAACTATACGATTCAGTTCTTAATATATATCTTTTCGACTGGTTTCTTATCTTTCACTGTGCTAATACTATTTAATTTTATTTTAAAGACCACTTCGTAATATTGCTAACCGCAAATATTTGCTGTGGCAGCCGTTTTTAGCCGCCTTTAAAGATAGCTAGAACTCAAACATCTAGACTTAACCGGCAAAAACAACATCAACGATATAATTGTTTTTTTTTTCAAACTGACACAACAGCGTTGGCAGTTATGCCATTGCTTTGGAATAGTAGGTTATAAAATGTAATTTCTTGCAGCCGCATCTTTATGAAGCGCTGATGCAATCCGACCGCTTTACTTTGCAATAGTTAGGTTCTTGATGGCAGAGAAGAATGCTAGCAAACAGCCTGGTTTCCCCAGGAATCCGTACAGATAAACTTGTATATATATATATATATATATATATATATATATAGCCAAGATCATCTTGCTGCCTTGCAAAAGACAAATTTCAGTGAATGCGCAACATATGTGATACGTATTCCATTAGAAATATGAAGATATAACGGATTCTAATAACTATCTTTCCAATTACTGTTGCACAGCCTTCCAGCAACACTATAACCTTCCACGCGTGATGCATTGCATGCGAACAGTGGCTAGGTTAAATAAGCTCGATTCGTTCTCTATTATTTATACTTAATATGCTCCTCGATGACGGTGTTCGACAAAAATGATCGATGTGTCGTCACCCAACTTTTGCAACCGTGCATCAAAGTGGTTAGAAAAAAGTTAGAGAAGGCGGCTCCAGATGCCCAGTGAGAACCTTTGGTGACGATAGACAATTATACGATAAAACGGTCTTCTATTGCGAACAACAGGTTAACCGTCCCCATTGGCGGAAAGTCGACGTAGTTCCCTACCGTTCGTATCAAAAATTCATTGTTGAAGGCAGACGGTGTTCTTTAACGGTTTACTTTAACGCGTTAAGATTGAACAGGGCAAACGTCGGATTTTAGCTCGCGGTACGTAAACAAATCACCTAACTGTTAATCTGACCGCGCATGAGCGAAATGCGACTGAAAATAAAATGCTCACCGAAATAATGCTTGATGCATTGACCGACCGAGGAAATTCAACGGAAAAAAATCGTACAGATAGGGCCCAAGTAAATAGAAACTGCTTAGAGCATGCTCCCATGCCCTTTTATTTGATAATAGAGGGGTTTTAAAAAAATACATAAAATGGTTTTGCATTGATCGCCAAAAAACTACAATACAAATTGCTTACTTAAAATTAGAGCTGGGTAGAACTCACTTGCGATATTAATTTTTCATCATGCGCGGATAGTTTTTAAGTATACGTTCTGCTCGAACCTTCAGCTTGTACATGACGACACAAGAGTGAAATGCGACCTAGCATACAATTCTCACCGAAATGATACTGCATGGATTTGAAAACAAAGCATAGTGACTTAATTTTACTATTAAATTAACCCTTTGGGAATTCGCGACTACAGTATTTAACGGTTCGCTTGGTGGGGTATCTAGTGAACCCCTAAATACTATAGACGCAGACGAATGACCTGCGCCACCGCGCCAACCTAAAACTATCTAAGTTACTATACATATAAACCTAGAAAATGTATACTACTATGATTGAATAATTTATTATTTGCTCGGAATGTACACCTTAATACACATATCACCCTTTGATATAAGAAGCGCTTAGAGCGGCAGCATATATGTTACCTACGCATTCATATAATCAATGTATCCTCCAATATCTACTGAGCATTTTCCGTTCGTTGGGACAACCTCTTCTTTGTCATATCGACATATATATACCTGCTCCTTTATAACATTTGGTGTAAAGCTAGGGCCTCTGACAGGCCTTTACCTCTTCTCCCCTCAAGTCTGTATGAATTTTTTACAATGTATTCGACAGACTCATTTCGTAGCGCACAAGCTTGACATTCTGTACATCCCCTTACTATATTTAGCTCGTTGTATCCTTGTATGCATCCCTGCCCTGACATTCTGCCAGTAGCACCCTTGCTCTTGAATTATCGTATACCCATTATACCCGCCTTTTCTCCGCGTTTCCTTTCCATATATACCTGCCAAACTCGATCTGGAACCCATCGTCATTCCATTTGCCTGTATATGACTTGTTTGTCCTCAATTTCACAATTTTCTCCGATAGCCTCGCTCATGCCCATTGCTAACTATTGTACCGAATCTCTCTAGTTAGGAACTCTACTCTGCGACCCCATTTCGTTTTGATCTTTAGTGCCGTCTTCACCAGCCGCATCTGTTTAACCCATATTTTATTGGTGACATTTTTAAGCCTAATACTAAATATCAGCTTACTGTAAACTTCCCTTTGTATACATTTTGACATCCCCCTCAAGAAACTCCCTTGTGCAATTAAAGCGGCAATCCAATGAAATCTTATTACTTCTCTTTGTATTGTTTCTAACTTCTTTCCCAACCCCGCGCTGTGGACCAGAGAGACATTAGCAGAATTTAATCCTGGTACATACATGGCCTTCAATATAATCTTTCTGTAATATGTAATCTTTATGTAAATAATCCATCTCCTGTAGTTATTGTCACCCCAAGACACTTGTACTGACTCATGTTGTCTAATTCCTTGCCCTGTAACACAAGTTTCCTTTCCCCCTAACTCAATTAAATGCTAAAATTGCGCTTATTTTTATTTAACATCTTATTAAATACCATGTTCACTTAATCATCTGTTTCCGCACATGCATTCAACATTTGTTAAACTTTGCTAGTGCCCCGCCCTAGGATCACCATATCGTCAGCAAACAGCAGCACGGGTGTCTTGGCATATACATTCGTTTGCCCCATGTGCCTTCCTAAACCCGTGCTATTAACCTTTCGCACTCTTCTCTCTATAGACATAAAAATCACCGATGACAACGAACATTCTTGTCTGACTCCCTTAGCGACTATAAACCTTCTAGATTGTCTGGCTGCCATTATTATTATTATTATTATTATTATTATTATTATTATTATTATTATTATTATTATTATTATTATTATTATTATTATTATTATTATTATTATTATTATTCGAACCGTGTTATTCCTGTAAATGTCTTCTAGTAAGTCCACCCAGCTTCACTCAAAAGCTTCCTCCAACATAATTTATATAATTATGTTGTAATATAATAACAACAATACCGAGCAAGATGGCTTAGTGGCAAAAGCCTTTGCCTTGCATTCGGGAGGCCTGGGTTCAAGACCCAGACCGGCCACTCGTAAATTGGTTTGCATGGTTTCCAATTTAGACAAGGTAAATGCCGGAGTGGATTAAATATTAGCCATGACATGAAAAACCCGTACACGGGCATAAGCCTTACGGAAAAACGTTAAAAAAATGGATACAACTTTGTTCTGTTCACCATATCATATGCTTCCACAGCCTGACTTAATAAAATGATATGATCACCTAGCTATACCCTTTCCTAAATCCGCACTGCCATTCCCCTATTCTCTAATTTGTCCCTAGAATACTCTGTACTCTACTCTTACATACCTGGATAACTATTCAATACGTTATAGGTGTAACTGTGATTGGTTCTCTGTTTGGTAAAATGTTATAATCTATCCCCCTGTCTATTTCTATAACCTTTTTCTAGGCAAAGATGTTCAACGGGCAGGAACTACTGCTTCTAATAGGCAATAAAGAGGGGTTTAATTTTAACTTTTTTAACTTTAGAAAATTTACAGGACTTGTGATATACAATTGGTTGTTAGGTTAGCAACGTTCGCGCACCTCCATTCGTCAAGCTCTTTGTCTGTACGTTCGCAGAATACTGACATAAGTCGCCTGAAAACCCCGCTAAAGCATTTCACTTTTCGGACACGTGAACTATATATATATATATAAATATATATATATATATATATATATATATAGATATATATATATAGATATATATATATATATATATATATATATATATATATATAATAATATATATATATATATATAATATATATATATATATATATATATATATATATATATAAGCGGGTTATCCAGTTCGTCAACCTGTCGACATGATTGGGTTCTGGGTGAAGCGCAGACGTTGTTTTGAACCGTCTGATTGTTGAAGAGAAACGCTTTCGGAATCGTTCTAGAAGTAAAATAGTTTTTGCCAGACGAGAGTATCCGCAAAGAACCATAATCATATTAAGATGATATTTTTTTAAAATATAATATGTACCCGCGCAATGTTCTGCTAGAGTAGCCGGCGCCACTGTAAAATTGCATCCAGCACGTGAGCCTTTCGACGTTTTCACCGTCACGGCAAAACCCTGATTTGCGTCGTCAAACATTATCGGACTATTTCTTCATGATGCTTGAGTGACTGCTTCACTGGACCCTCACCAGGAAAAGCTAGTGTGTTTCGTCTCTTAGGCGATGACTTCTCCACCACGACAAAGTGCTCCAGCGGACCGGGCTGAACACACACTAAGGCTTCCTTTCGCCACATCTGGCCGCGTCACGTTCCGGGTGAAGCACCCAACTGATTCGTTCACCCAACTCGGCAACGTGCAATTCCTTTTCGCATCTCTTCTAGCTCTCTAGAATAGCTATGTATGCATGTAAAAAAGTATCACGTATATATAAAGTCAAAATCTTTATGGACTTTCGATAACAAACCTTTACTCCTTCACTCGCAAGTGTAATCCTTTCTAGACACCGCGCACCTGCTCACCATCACAAATTTGCCACCACTAGAGTCAACGAGTCGGCTCTCGACGCACCATACGTTGACTAGAACAGCACAGAGAAATAGTGACAATGTCACTCACAAACTTTATATATATATATATATATATATTATATAGATATACACATCTGTATATATAGACGTTTTTTTGTAGTTTCTACCAAGAACTCGCGGTTGTCCTCGGACAGAAGGATATTTAATTTCTGTCCAAATATTAGTGGGCTGTTACCTACTGCACAGATACTCAGATGGTGGCAGCTGTACTCTGTTGATGTCTATGTTGTTGTTGTGGTTGTTGTTATTGCCGTTTCTAACGATGGAGGGGGGGGGGACAGACACCGCCGCCGCTGCCGCTGCCGCTGCCGCCGCTGCTGCAGTTCAGAGAGCCGACGTAGCTGGGCACGCAATTTTGCTACAGTGGCGCCATCTGCCGTCAGCAGCAAGCAGCACAGGCGCCTGACGGCCTCATGGCCGCCACATGGCCACCATCCATGGTGTCAGTGGTGACCACGATGGCTGCCGCGTTCAAGAAGGCCGTCATCGTGCGTCGGTCACACCACTCGGTGGTCGAAAAGAAGAAGGGTAAGAAGAGCAAGAAGAAGAAAGAAAGACGAAGAGAAAAAGAAAAAGAAAACGGCTGCCTAGATGCCAAGAGATTGTGAAGAAAGAAGGCGAATAAGAACAAGAAGGAGAAGAAAAACTACAACCTGGAAAAGACCACGTGGAGACGTGAACAAGAGGGAGACAGAGAGAGAGAGCGAGAGTGCAAGACAGGAGAGCGAGATTATGAGCTGGTAGGATAGTAGGTATAGCGTTGTTCGTGAAGAGATATATGGATATTGATAGTGGGGAGATATAGATGAAAAAGGATTGATAGTGGAAAGATATAGAAATTGATAGTGAAGATATATAGAAATTGATACTAGAGAGATATGAAGAGATTGATAGCGGATAGATACATAGACGTATTGATAGCGGAGAGAGATTGATGGTGATGGACACATACATATGTTGTCTTGAAACCCTTTGATATAACGTAAACACATTTACCAAGCCACGGTGTTAATAATCATAATAAGCTCCTACAGCGGCCGCTACTGACTCACAAAAATTCAGCACTTCACATCACGGTGAATAACAATAATATGTTTTATTATTATTATTATTATTATTATTATTATTATTATTATTATTATTATTATTATGCCGCCAAGATGATGTTGAGTGGTCACCGACACTCAAGCAATAAGAATAATATAAGCAATATTGTAGATATTATATAAGTAATATATTGATAATTGTGATACATGTACATATTGATAAAATAAACCCTTGTTCCCAAAAAAAAATATTATTATTATTATTATTATTATTATTATTATTATTATTATTATTGTTAATAATTATTTATTATTAATATAACAATAATTATAACAATTATTACTAATAATACATGTGCTGTCGAAAGGAGTGACAATGTGTGCGTGATTCAAATGACAGAAAACGAGAGATAGAGCCAGAGATAGGGAACGAGAGAGTGAGATTATTAGTTATCATGGTGAGATAGATCGAGGGAAAAAGAACGCGAGACGGCGCTAAAGTCAAGTCGAGTCGGAGAAGAAGGAAAATCGTATCGATGTGAACAGAGTACTAAGCGCCGACTGACAGACAGGCTGACAGGAGTCTACCAGGCAAGAGCAGGCAGAGACGTTCGCCGACTAGGGTAGGCTCAGTCTGGCACGACACAATTAAGAATACGCTGACGTCTGACGAAAAGCAGCAGATACTTAACGAGTATCGTAGTAATCGTGTTCGTAGTTTGTCTGCCGCGTAATGCCACTTATCATCATCATCATCATTGCTTTTGATGATAATCATACAAGTGCATGCATAGACGTCTTAATATATATATAGTTGTAGCTGTAGCATTAGTAATCATAATCACACGTCGTTGTATTTTACCCGAGTAAACTAACCGTAATACAAACACACACTAACGCTAGTAGTTCACAGTTATTAACAATGTGTATTTGTTGTCATTATAATAGATATGATAGTCTTAATTTGAGCAGCAGCAGCAACAGCGATATTACTAGCGACAACCAGTGTAAACGTCGCCGCTCAACGAGCGGCTGCGTCTTGCCTGCATTGTCATGCCAGGATGATGGGGGGGGCGGGACGTTCGTGAGTGAAAACATCGGTTATAATGTATCTGTTTTCTGTGTTTCCTGTTTCTCATATATAAATATATGTATATGTATATATATATATATATATATATATATATATATAGTCGGCCTACTGATTTGACTGATGCAGCACCGGTGAGCGTTGATCGCTTAGCAGGCTGTCTGTAATGTGACGACGGTCCAATTTGAACAAGATGCAATAAATGCTACGATGAAAATGATGCTTGTCAGCAGAAGTGACAGGTTACAGCGAGCCAAGTATGCTAGGTGGGTGCGTGTGCGCCAGAGATGACGCTATCGTGACTGCTGCTGCTGTGTTGGTATTGGCGTTGTTTTTGTTCCTTGTATTAATGTTGTTGGCGCGTGGTTTTTGTTTCATATAGGTTTTGTTGTTGTTGTTGTTATTGTTGTCGGCACTGTCGTTAATGTTGCTGCGCTGTCGTTGCTGTTGGTTAGCCGTCGTCATTGCTGTTGTTTAGGCCAAGCAACATTTTTTTCTTAGGATACTTGATGTGCTATAAACTCTACGATTTAGAAGCACACGTAATACTTGATCCAAATATATATATATATATATATATATATATATAAAAATTTTTTTATTGTTTATTACAAGCCCTTGTGTAGTGACTTAATCACATATGCCTGCACTTGAGTAGTATATATATATATAGAGGTACGACTCTGGTGGAAGCTCCCGCTGTAGTCGATCATGGAGTGTCTCAGCCAAGTTATGCCAGCCAGCTTGACTAAAGAGAACGAATAGAGAAGATATCTAATTTTTGAGAGAGCCTCGTGGATTTCGTCCTTTTGCATTTAAGGAGCTAGGAGGTCTGGGCCCATCCACTTCCAAAACTCTTTCTTACGTTTGCAAGTTTTTTATCTGGGAAATTTCGGGAATGCATGATGCACATGCGCCACTAGCAGCCTGTGTGACTAGTGTAGGACTCACATGCCCACTAAACCCGGATTCCTCCCCACCTCCCCCAGGTTCGGTACTACTTTGGCATTACTTTGAAGATGTTTGCAAGCTACTCTTATAGCCAATAAGCGACTTATGGTGTTTTCAGGCAAAGGCTTTTGCTAGACATACAACTCAGAGGAAACTCAGCAACAGTGTTAGGGACTCTTGTAAATTGGTCGGCACGTGACCTTCAGAGTCCATTTACCTAATCTCATAGTGTGCTATCATACGTTAGCACACATCTATCAACGTTTAAGTAATTGAGCGTAATATATATGTATATAAATGGTTCTCGTTGACGAAACCATTTTTAGTGCTTGGTAAAGAAATGCGTCTGCTTGCTTCGCTTGCAAATAAATTTAGCATGCATATAGCACTTTGAGGCGGTCACGAAAGTATCTTGGTGAACCAAAACCTTGACGATTTTATTTACAGCCACTCAGACAGTATGTCTACAATGCGTAACACGTACTACTTGCCGCTGATAAACACACGCGGTTGTACAACAGTTTCGCAATAGCAAAGTAATGTTTAACCACAGAATGCAAACATATACTGGACAATTCCTAACTTTAGTTGAGTTTAACGGCCGCAAAACATTGCAAAAGAACGCTTTCGGTTCTGTCTATACTTCTGCCATCTATATCACTGCGTTCTTTCTAGGCTGACGGAAATGGGTTCAAACCCGGATAGGGAGTAAATTGACCAAATGATACTTAGGGCCGTTGTTCCCCGTTCAAATATTATAAGTATAATTATAATATAAATATACTCTAATTATAATAGTTATAATATCGCGCTACCGGTTGTATTCTAAGAGATAAGACAAGAACACTGCCCGGCTTTGTTCGGCTTTCCGAAGATTGTGAGATTAGTCACTTTGACCTTAGAAGCAAACGAGATAAAGATGAAGTTATAAACCTATCTAGAAAGGGCGTGCTAAATAACGTAGAATCTCTTATTTGTTACGGTTTAGTTCATGGACCACCAATAGCATATCTACTCGAGTTATTTTCTGCTCGATGAGCTGCGAGCATCGTGTGATTTGGGCTCCGTGTAATGTTGGTGTTTTCTTGATGCAATTACTTTATATATATATATTATATATATATATATATATATATATATATATATATATATATATATATATATATATATATATATATATATATATATATATACAGGGTATTACAGGAATATTTAATCAACGATATATGGAATTGTAGAGCTCGTTAAGGCAAATATTTTTTCCAATGGGACATGGTCTCTAAGAGGCCCTGTTTCGGAATGAGAGTTAAATTACTACAATTTGTGACATTGGTGTCTTTGCCCGACATAGGAGCATAGAATGTGCTGTTGCGAGACTACCAGGTTTCCTAGACAGAAGCTAAACACACCGCCGTGTTCGTGAGAAAATTCTGCTTCTTTCGAAGAACTCATAAGGCCGGTCAGAAGATGCTACATGGTCGCTTAGAAGAGAATTCGCCAAAATGAAGTTATTTTATTAACCTTCACGCCCAATACCTCAAAATCATTACTTTACGACCACTTACAGCGCTCTATTTGTGTTCTATTTGTGTTCCTATTTGTGTGTCCAAAACGCTAGGGTATGGTCAAACTCGGTGAGAAAATCATTTTTGCCAATGGGTGGAAGCCGGGAAAACGTTTTGTTTAGGAGTGAGGATGAAATTTATGAAAGCAGTTATTCTGTCTTTTTTCTCCTACATAGTTGTGCAAAATCTACGCGGAAAATTCTGCACAATAAAGTATACATTACTAGCTTGCGTAGCAAAAAGCGAATAGCCAAATTAAGGAAAGTCATAAAAAGTCAAAATGTTACGTAAACGCTTTTTTGTGCAACATCGTAATTTTTTCCATTACGACCAAAAATGCACGTCCAAAAGACTACTCTCAGGTAATAGCAGATTTAATGCCCACTACATTCGTACCAAAGTGATGGTGCTGCGTTACGTATTTGCCAAGTGACTAAGCTTTTTCGACAGTCATAGTTGTTATGTTTCACGTTGAAGTTTTCACGTTCAGAACCGTAGCATTTTGCCAAGACGTTTCCGCCCCCTCTTTCCATTAGAAAAAATTATTCTCTTGCTGAGTTCTACCAAACCTCAAAATACGTACCTTACTTTCTCATACACCCTATGCAAGTATGCATGCCTTCGCTTTCGATATGACTGTCGAAAAAGCTTAGTTACTTGGCAACTACGCAGCACCATCACTTTGGTACGAATGTAGTGGGCATTAAATTTGCTATTGCCTGAGAGTAGTCTTTTGAACGTACATTTTCGGTCGTAATAGAAAAAATTACGATGTTGCACAAAAAAGCGTTAACGTAACATTTTGACTTTTTATGACTTTCCTTAATCTGGCTATTCGCTTTTTGCTACGCAAGCTAGTAATGTATACTTTATTGTGAAGAATTTTCCGCCAAACACGCCGGTATGATCGGTTCCTTTGTGCGTTGACTGGTTCTCCCGCAAACGTAGATTTTGCACAACTATGTAGAAGAAAAAAGGCAGAATAACTGCTTTTATAAATTTTATCCTCACTCCTAAACAAAACGTTTTCCCGGCTTCCACCCATTGGCAAAAATGATTTTCTCACCGAGTTTGACCATATCCTAGCGTTTTGGACACACAAATAGGAACACCCTGTATATGGACACAGGCAAGATAGAAGACTTAATAACTGGGTTATCACCTGGGTTAACCAAACCCTTTTCAAAAACAGCCGTGGTCGGCGGATCCGGTCATTGATCGTTGATCTCAACATCTGGTACAAAGGCCCTGTCTAAAGCCCTCTAAGCCACTTTGTAACACAAATCGTGTATGAACACGACCAGTTTCAGGAGTATATGTGCAGAATAGGTAAATTCCCAACTGATACCTGTGTGTTCTGGACTTCCGGAGAGCCGGATGACGTGGAGCAGACAGTGGCCAACTGTTCGGCGCTGCCACGAACAACGCTAGGGCTGGTAAGAAGACACCCTCCATTTTCACTAGAATGATGTCCAGCCAATCTGACTGGATTGGGGGACGCAAGTACTTAGATGCTCTGATGCGGCAAAAGACGCACCTGGAGGAGGTCCGACAAGCGCGGCTGACTCGCGTGGTCCTACATCCCTCCGGTTCCTTTCCACGAAGGCCCAGGACACGATTGAGTACGAGAATCCCCTGGATGCACTGAAGGAGGTGGTTTGTTGTAGGTAATACACGCGGTTAGGATGGAAGCTAGTGCTTTCCGCCGGTGTCGAGTCCGGTGTTGCGTTAATGCATTTTCTACTCCCATAAGAATGTAAAGCTTAAAAAAAGTAAAAGAAAAAACATATGGCATATAACGCTAGTAATATTGTATCGTTCGATATCTCTGACATTTTGACTAATAATCTAAGGTTTTTGAGAAAATCATGCTGTGACGCCTAGATCCGATCAACTTTCTCTTGATCAGTTCGGTTTTCACAGAGACCCTTTCAAGGAGTGTAGCTGGCCCAGCTACAGAAGGGGGGCTGAGTCGGTGGTGCAAACTATTCAAATCAACCTAGGTGTTTTTCTCGATGTGGCTGCGACATTTAACTGCCTCAGGCACTCTTTTCTTTCAGAGATCCGAGCTGTTTGGGTAAAGTCGTTAACTCGTTTCTACATATCGATAATACAGGCCCAAGCATCAGCTTGAGTGGGATGCGCAAAGTGCTTTGGCAACTTCACACTTCCGGCCTCCGGAGGGTCTTTTGCAATTCCCCAAACTCCGGGACCACTGCTGGAACGGGGGGTGCCGTCAACGTGGTCTAGACGCACCTTCATAAGCCAATGAAGCACAGGCGAAGCGCATAGGGCACTAGAGAGGTAAGATTCCTCCCGTACGGTGTCGCAGGATGCGTCCCTCACAGTTCACAGAATGAGTGACGCGTTCAGACCCACGGTTAGTGATGTATGTATATTCACAAAACTGTTTACCTGTCAATAAACTGTGGACGCAACAAGTTGCAATTGTATAAAATCTTGCGTGACGCTGTTCACGCGGAGATGCCGTTGCCATGTGTTCCTTGTCTGTCATCGCCACGCAAATCTCAACACTTGAAGTTTATTTCATTTTTAAGAGTTCTAGTGGCCGTGCTCTGGCTGTTTGCCCGGCAGCTATGCGTGGCTGGACATGTTATGTTGTGAACATTCGCTATCGTGCTGGTGTAACATCTTGGTCCATGGCTGTAGTCGTATTTAGAGCTCTCATCTGTACTGTATTACTTAATCTACGCGGTTCCCATGCGGTAACAATTGCTAACCAGTTCTGTCTTCTTACGTATTGATTTATAGGTTAACTGAAACACAGATGCCGACCTTTACCTGCAGCAGGACATGCTGATTCTATCATTGTGTTACCATACGTCCGCCATGCGTAAGTGTGCCAAACATTGTATAATTTCAGGTACTTCTAATTTCTTAATCAGCTATTGTCTTCACCGAGAACTTAGGCATTGTAAAATGCATTAATTAGTTATTGATGTGAGTAATGTAATGAGTTAATCATTTGTAGATTAAAATTGAGTGTATATATGCTTCTCCTCTCTTGCTGATCTTGACGCCCTGTTACAAGATAGCGTCTTGCCATTGCCATAGGAAAGGGTCTACAACGGACATGGCATTCTACACACGTCCAAGGCGACGTGACTCTGCCTCGATCTACTAAACGTAAAGTTTTCGGGCTGACCCTCTGCCAAAATTTAACGTCTACGAAACTGTTTTGTCGCATTGCTTCATAGACAAACTCCCATAAATACAAATGTGCAACGGTGGGGCTCGAACCCGCGCACCTATCCCGTGTCTCCTCCGGTTGCGAGACCCAGACGAATGCACCCACCACGCCACCGGACTCGACGCCTCGATCCACTATGACGATGATTGACTGAATTGCCGCACCTTTTCTTTTCAGACAATTTTGTGAAAGTGCTACAATCGGCTAAGTTGTGGAAAACATTTCTATCTCAATACATGTTAATATCTCTATTAATGCCACTTCTTATAAGATGCATATTACCTTAATGTAACGTTAAAAACCGGATTCATTTTGGCATATCTGCTTTGAAATAGGTTTCACGCATGCTAGTGGGAATGTTACATTTATGTATACTGGCTTTAATAAAAGTACGCAAATATTAGAATAGGAGAGTGTCTCGTGCGAGTTTCAAGCCTTCTATTCGTCAAGCTCTCAAACTTGCCAGCCGCATGCCGCTCATCATCTTGTCGCGTTTTGTTTGAATGCTAATGCGGTTTACGTCTGCTTTAGGCTTGGAAACGTGCGGGCTTTTGGGCTATGATATACTGGGATTTCCGATTTGGCATCCCTTCTTCATTATCGTCAAACATCATTTCGCAATATAGAGTAAACTTTTTAATCAAAATGTTGTAACCTGCTTATTACAGACTCTGCATCAAGTGATGGTTCATTAAGTTCACTCACCTTATAGGAACGTGAATGATCTCACAGCCAACCTCACATTTGTATCCAATTCCCGTCACAAATGCACACAGACTTTTCGCGACTACTTCCATAAATTATAATATTATATATGACAAAAAGAGCTCTTTACTATTATAATATTATATAATTTATAATATTATTAAACAAAATCACAAGGGGATAGGCGCAAGTCCAATTTTAGTAATAAAAGCATCTTGATGAGTAGCCCGTCCTTTTACCTATTCGCAAGGGTAGATTAGACTAGGCATTTAATAACTGTTTTTCTTGTGAAAGTTGCATTACCAAAGTGCCGCTCTAGCGTCGAACAGTTTCAAACCTGTTTTGAAAGTGGATAACGAACCAGGGGATCATGCGTCACGTTTATTTTTTGTGTATATATATATATATAAAGTGCGTTGCAAAAAATTAGCAACTTATGTTTTTTTGGTGATAATTTTGGCTTGATTTATGTGAATGGCTTGAAAGGGGCATGATGTACATGACGAACCACGAGTATGGTGTTAATTTAGTTGCAATCTCACAGTCGGTTCATACAAAAAAGCGTGTGAAAAAACAGTGTTGCAAAATATTTGCAACAATAACTCTCTCTCTTCTTTTGTCGATGATGCTTGGGTGTATTAGTGCAGAACCGTACACGGGCATTAGCCTCGCGGAAAAACAAATAAAGTCATGGTCATTGCACATGCTATCCATAAAGCGCACTTAAAAAATATATAAATGTCGTACGAAACGTATCGCGACTTTTGAATTTTCGCGGGTTACGTATATTCGAATTTCGATTTTTTGTGGCGTTATGTTGGTACTCATGTCTCTCACTTATGCCGACAAGCTCGGCCATTTTGAATGTTCACTTAATTGTTGACAGCTGCTTTGCTTGCACGTGTTTTGGATCGTCTTCGATTTTTACCTATTCAAAAAAAATGGATCAAAGAGCCTGTATCAAATTTTGTGTGAAAAACGAAATTAAGTGCGCGGATGCATTCCGAATGTTGACTGTGGCATACGGAGAAGCTACCTTGGACCGAAGCAACGTTTATCGGTGGTACAAAATGTTCTCAGAAGGCCGAGAAGATGTGAACGACGAAGAGCGTGCCGGACGCCCGAGCACTTCAACAACAGACGAAAAAATTAATGAAGTGGAGAAAATGGTATTGGCCAATCGTCGAATCACCGTTAGAGAAGTTGCTGAGGACCTAAACATATCGATTGGCTCGTGCCATTCGATTTTTATCAATGATTTGGGCATGAGACGGGTCGCCGCGAAATTCGTACCAAAATTGCTCAATTGCGACCAAAAACAGCATCGCATGAACATTGCTAATGAGATGTTGGACTCTGTCCGCGACGACCCAAATTTGCTCCAGAGGGTCATAACTGGTGACGAATCGTGGGTTTATGGTTATGACGTGGAAACCAAAGCTCAATCATCTCAATGGAAGCTGCCGCACGGACCAAGACCGAAAAAAGCGCGCCAAGTTCGGTCGAATGTGAAAGTTTTGCTGACAGTTTTCTTCGATTGCAGGGGCGTGGTGCATCATGAGTTCTTGCCACAGGGTAGAACGGTCAACAAGGAATATTACCTGCAAGTTATGCGCAATTTGCGCGAAGCAATCCGCCAGAAACGCCCGGATTTGTGGAAGAACAAAAATTGGCTTTTGCACCACGATAACGCCCCTGCTCACACATCGTTGCTTGTGCGCGAGTTTTTGGCCAAAAACAACACACTAATGATGCCGCAGCCACCGTATTCCCCAGATCTGGCCCCCTGTGACTTTTTCTTGTTCCCTAAACTGAAGAGGCCCATGAAAGGACGACGTTACGCTACGCTTGACGATTTAAAGACGGCATCGAAGGAGGAGCTGAACAAGATAAAAAAAATGGTTTTTTGAAGTGCTTCGAAGATTGGAAAAACCGTTGGCACAAGTGTATAATATCTCATGGGGATTACTTTGAATGGGACAAAATAGATATTCATGAATAAATGAATAATTTTTTAAAAAAACACAAAAGTCGCGATACGTTTTGAACACACGGTATGTACGAAGCGTGTTCTTTGCTTACCGCGGACGGCAAGAAACCGCTTCGTGTACCTGCAACAACGGGTTGCGGACCGGCAGTGAAAACAATCAGAGTCGGCTCAGGTCTCCTATTACAGGACCACTTCAGCAATGTTTGTTGGAGTGGCAGAAATACCGCAGTTAGATGTGTACCTCGCCAGGCGTTGGGATGAAATCGAGCTTTGGGATGGAATGGCATGCACTAGTCGGCACGTGTACACAAGGTACATTGTGCATGGCTATCATCACTTGCTTGCAAATGTGCGCTAGATACCACGCAGCGAGCTGCCAGACGCATCGACAGTTTTTGCACTTTTCTGCCTGGTGGGACGGTCGCTAAAGTGTTCAAATTGTATATAACGACGATTATATCATAATTATATACCATCTTAAAATTCCAAGTTTGTGCGAGAGAAACAATCTGATGTATGAAAGAAATATTCACCACGTCAAAATGCCTACCGATTAATCGATCAACCTATAACTAAGTGAACTCGTCCGTTGTCAAACATGGCTAGAACCTTGACTGTGTCTACCATGATGCTTGATATGATGGCTAGTTATACTGCAAAATGTGGGCAAGCATAGGTAACGTCGTTAACAGTGACGTGACACGTGCCACATGCGGTGCCGTCGCGCTAGAATAGTGACACATTTTTGTCGTCGCTGTTTTGATTTATGTACTTGTTTTGGTCTTTCTAGTAGCTCCCTCTAGCCAACGTTGGATGATGCCTTGAGACAAAACAGAACCTTTCCTTTCGAGCGCTCGGATGTGCTCAGTTTTTCCACTGAACAACTCGCATTATCGGAACCTCACGTGAGATGTGACATCCAAGCCACATTGGTAGAGCAATAATTCAGTCACTTTTATCTCTAAGACAGAGAGTAGTATCCTGGGTGGGGTAAATCTGTCTTGGATAGAAGTGACTGAATTATTGTTACTAATACCAATGTGGCTTGAATTTCACATCTTACGTGTGGTTGCGATATATATATATATATATATATATATATATATGGAACGTTAGTACTCGTGCCGTGCCAACAAATCGTAGTTAAAATTCAGTAGAAAAAAAATAGTAGCAGGTGCTAGTTAACGTCGTATGGTTGACGTGAATGTGGCGGCAGCAGCAAATAGCACGAGCTGCCAAACCGTCGCACCCATGCAACAGCAGCGGCGGCATCCTTGTGGCCCTGGAGACCTAGCCATTCGCCATTCACCCAATAGCCTATGCACTGATTGGTCCAGCACGGCGGCGAGTGTCTAAATATAGGAGATGACATCTGCACTTGTCAAGCCCCGCGATTCTGTTGGCTGATGTCTGCTTGCTGTTTGGTGTCAATCAATCATTCATTCAATCTCTCTTCGAGTTGAGGAGACAGCGAGAACTGGAGAGAGAGAGAAAGAGGGAGAGGGCGCTCGATACGAAGCCAAACATCGTGAAGCTAAGCCATAGAAAGACCGAAACTAAGCGAAGAATAGAAAGGAAGAGAGACGGAGTCTCAGAGACAGAGAGAGAGAGAGAGAGAAAGGCAGAGAGAGAGGGAGGGAGAGAGAGGAGAGAGAGCATAGAGAGAACTCATCCATGGCAAAAGCGGTGCCGGTAGATACATCGGAGGCTGCGACTGGTCGCGTAGGCGTAGTCTGGGCGAACGGACTCTCGGTTACACACGGATACGGGCTGACACAAACATGGATGGCTTCGTCTGACCGCAGCGGCAACAAATCGAGAACCGGCCCCGATAAGCGGCTCGAGTCTGGTACAACGCGTCCCTTTCCGCCGTTCTCCCTGGGGGAGCTGACGTGACAGGTTGATGTTGTTGTTGTGTTGTCGTTGTCGTCGTCATTGTCGTCTCTAACATGGAGATGACGTAGATTAATGCACTTAACAGAACGTTCGCAACGTTCAATACATATTGACGTCGTTATCGAATCCAAACTCGGCTTGCTTAACGTAAAGGTTACGCAATGCTGTCGACCGAAAGAAAAAGACGACCCAAAGAAAGCAGGAGGCGGCAAAGTGTAATCCTCTATATATATATATATATATATAGTATTACTGGATTAAGGGTATGCCCTACCTATCTGGTAAGGAGTATTTAAACCTACTAAAGCTCAGGATCAACGCACTACCAACGCGTGCCAGATTGGCCAGGGGACGCCCGGGCTTCAACAAACGTTGTAGGCACGGGTGTCATGCGCCTGAGACGTTGGCTCATGTCGCTCAAATGTTCGATACAACACACAAACAAACTATAAAGAGACATGACGTCTGTAATCGCGTGGCGCGTCTTCTCCGCAAGAGGGGTCATGAGGTGGTTCGTGAGCGAGTATTCCGTCGACCGGGCGCACCGGGTCTAAAGCCCGACCTCGTAATAACAACACCTACCGAGGTCTGGGTTTTAGATGCTGAGGTTTGCAACCCAAACCGGGACCTGGCAAAAGCGCGGCAGGACAATATCACCAAATAAGACGTCGAGTTCCTAAGAGCGGCACTCCCCGACCCGCAAACACCTGAGCAGATTCGGATCCATCACTATCTCTATGAGTGGTGTATGGGACTCCGAATCTGCGAGGACGCTCATGGGGCTCGGCGTCACGAAGAGGAATCTTATGAATCTTGCCGTTTTAACGTTGCAAGGAACCTTGAGGATATACCGCTCGCACCGGGTCCGTAAGAGCGGGGACTACCATCAAGCAAGGACACGGACAGCTGATTCTTAACCCCACGTGACACCATTTTACCACCACTTTTATTAAAGCGAGCACTGCCGAGTGTGCAAACGTATTGTAAATGATTAATAAATCATCACAATATTTTCTATATATATATATACTTATATACTACTGCTACTACTGGTCATTTCAGGAGTTCCACAAGTTTTGTCTCGACTAGGTCCGGTTTTATTTTTACTTCACTATAATCATACGATAAAAAAATCGTATGCCGTCCAGTAAAAGATCTGGAAGCAACATGAGCCGTCGTAGCTCATTGTTCATTATCAAAACTGACTGCCTACAGCAAGATCCAGCGATTGCAAGCGTAACATTTGTTTGTTGGCAAAAGCCGCTTTACAATAATCGCGTTATGAGTGGGGTATTGAGGTTTCTAACTCAAATTTATTGTAACTTTCTGCCAGTTGTGTAAAAAAATCAGTCTTGAATTTTGGAAAACGCTCTGTATAATATATATATATATATATATCTACATACATATAACGTTTTTGTCTACTGATTTATCAATCTCTCTCTCTCTCTCTATATATATATATATATATATATATATATATATATCACAAACATACCCAAGTCAAATTTATGAAAAGTCTATATACAAAAGTCAAGTGAAGTTACTTCGTTAAGCAACTTTAAGTCTTCTCGTCGAGTACCCATTTACCTTATCTCACTCCCATTCTATCGTGCTTTCTTTTGCTTTCTCTCTTCCAATATATAACGTAACGGTCGCCTTAGTTGTTTTCTAAAAAGGAGAGCATAGTTCATAGTATCAGTTCTATATAAATATATATATATATATATATATATATATATATACTATGGTAGCCAAGGTGTGTCGGTTCTCCTGCATATATATATATATATATATATATATACATATATACATAAGAGATAGAAATGATAAAGACACTATATGCGGGCACCGTCGAGCATCATTGGCGTATTCCCGACGTCTTCCCCTACGGTATAGTTTGAACCCGCTTATTGGGCGAGCCATAATGGCGCCCTTCAACGCCCTTCACGCCAACCTCATAGACCAGCCCATTTTCGATGGTTATGGTCTCTCGGCGGTCGGTTAGGCGCGGTTCGGCGGCAGAGCGCAGACTAAGCCAGCATTACTATGGTAGCCAAGGTGTGTCGGTTCTCCTGCATATATATCTATATATATATGCTGGCCGATACCTGTGACGGATTCTAGCGGTAGTGGTGAGCACTGGTATTCCTGTCATACGAGCCTCAAACATTTTCCCAGCCCTGATTAATTGCCAGGCTCCGACACCGCCGTCGGCATTCGATCGTATGACGACGGCTATGACAAATACACACGCGGCTGCTGTGCTCAAACTGCTAATGAACTATTATTATTATTATTATTATTATTATTATTATTATTATTATTATTATTATTATTATTATTATTATTATTATTATTATTATTATTATTATTATTATTATTATTATTATCATCATCATCATCATCATCCTCATCATCATCTTATAATGATGTGCAGTCCCTACGGAACCCCTCTCTCTCTCTCTCGCTCTCTCTCTGTGACGGCGGTCGACCTTTGTGGTTCATAGTAGTTGCTCAAAGCAAATATTGGGCTGGCCCGGATCGCTTGTCGCCGCCATCGAGAAGGAAAGAGCGTTGATCCTGGCAGGGGCAAGCATCGATAAGCTTACGTTTAACTGTTGTTTGTATAGCGCTGCCAACGAATCTATCTTTCTCCCACCTTGTCTGCTAAAACGACGATAGGCAGAGGGAAAGAGCTATAGAAGGATGGAGAGTAATGTCGAACGCGTTCTGCGAGCGCTATCGGGGCCATAGAGCTTAGCCGTAGGCTAAAACTGGAGCCTATGCACTTTGAGTCGGTATTTTAATATTTGAGTTCGAATATATATATATATATATATATATATATATATATATATATATATATATATATATATATATATTTCAAGCACTCTCTATTCCGCAGAACTTTAAGTGACTGTACTCCTTCACGGGACTGTTGTCGGGGTTGTGGTCAGCTCAAGCGTGGGGCCGACGATCCGTCTAGCTAACAAGAAACCGGAAAGCGCCTGAATCAATTTGACCCCACTCCACTGAAACTTAATCGTGTTAACAACCTTCCCGCTATCGGTATGAGTTTGTCGTGCACGTTGCATACAATGTGCACTTTATGAGAGTTTGTGCGATTTGCCGCTACCGAGGTCTAATTCGACAGACTCTAGCGACCTTACAGGCCGTGTTTTAACCGCGTCCTTCTCTAACTGTCTAAGCGCCTCACGACCGGAGAAGGCACATAGGTGCGCAGGTTCGAGCCCCACCGTTGCAGGTTGGTATTTTTGAGGGGCCGTCTATAAAGCGTTGCGAAAAGCAGTCCCGTGGAAGTTAAATCTTGGCTGAGGTTCAGCCCGAAAAGTATAAGTGTTCATCGGTTGAGCGATCATGACGCAAACATAATTGGCAGTCTTCTAAATTGAAGCGACCAGTAACGACATCTTGTATGCAACTACAAATTACTGCATTCAAATGCCTAACTTCAATCGTCTAACTTAGACGTATATTAGTTCCAGATATAAGTTTCCAACAAATAGTTCAACTAAATTGGCGAATGCGAGATCTCGCGTAAAGGTCAAGACGAACATACGGGCTAAGGAAGGCAATGTAGATTATAAACATAATACGTAGTGCACTATGTATGGATATACATACCCAATTTAGAATATACGTTTTTACAAAAGTTACTACAGAAGTCCGGAGCTCCCTATATAACAGCTTGAGCAACATGCAATTGGTTTATATTATTATTATTATTATTGGACAAAACAGTGAGCGTTGATCGCTATGGGCAACGTTGACTATGGGATTCCCTATCGCCAAAACTTACTCAGTTAGACTTTGACAGTATGGGATTCTAACACGACAATGCAACCTGCCATCCAGGAGCTGTGCAATCGATCTGCTTCAGCAGCAGCTTGATGGGCACGTGATCTCACTGAAAGCAGGTCTCCCGTCGATACCTCGTTCTTGTGGCCGGACGCTTGTGAACTTTTTATGAAGGTTTCTGAAGAGACGGATATTCGCCAGTAAGCCCGCCACAAACGATGAACTAAAGGAAAATATTCGGCAGGAGATTTTAAAAAGAAACGTCTAAGTTAAACTAAAAAGTCAAAAAAGGTGTGTATCTCGTATACACATTTCCAAAAAGTCTTGAGCCTGCTTTTTTCCCGACATTGTAACTCAGACATAACGGCACGCAAGGATTGTTTAATAAAACCTGAGCTTTGACCGTGCCTAGTCTTTATGCCTCTTATGTCTTTCTAAGACCATCAAGTGACGTTTCCTGCACCGGCACGCTGTTGATACATGGTTGGTTTTAGTAGCCATCTTTATGTGTTATTTAAAAGAATAAAATACCAATTCATATAATTGTAGTGAAACACTGGTGCCAAGAAGCTGTTGAACTGCTTTACCATAGCGGAACAGAAAATTCTCACCAGCGCAAAAATATTTTTAACGGTGCTCGATAAATGCGCGCGAATTATTATTCAACCTGCCTACCTGATAATGTATGAAAACATAAAGACCTAAGCTCAGATTCCGCAAATCAACCTTGCCGAGCTACAGATTATACGTCTGCTCCTCTGCTAGAACAAGTCCTATTTAAGCGATTTATCGGTAGCTCTATGCTTGGCGGATATCGTCATGCTTATTGGGAATTTATCTATGCTTAGCGGAAAGCTCTATGCTCATTGCGGATTTAGATAGGTGGGCACGATTTGTGCTCTGCTAAAGTAGGTTTAGGAGGGTTTTTCGGCGAGACACAATTGAATATGAGAGTTGCTTATCCAAGCTTGTTTATACGGAACTCGAACAATCTGCTAAGGCACGTTTTATATAGTATGACCTACCAACCGTATGGAGGTGCAAAGCGGTTAGAGAGAATAGCCACAGAGATCAGCAAGAAGGGTATACATACATTTATTTTACACTACCAGAGAACAACAGAAAGATTCCCCGAAGGAGAAATTTTTAGGAGAATACCCAAAAAATGTAAAATATATTAAGTGCGAAATTAAACACCAGAGGCATGCATCGGATCGACTCTTAGTCTCGTGTTTATGCGATGCTAAAGTCATCAGACGTCATCAGGTGATCAGCTAGACTTTGCTATCAGAGCTCTTTTAATTCGCGATACGTAAGCGCATCTGTGAATACGAACATAATTCCAGTCGCTACGACTTGCATCATTTGATAGCTATTCAGTTCAGGGCTCAAATAGGCCCGTTCATTATCTAACACGCAGGATGCAAGCCTCGTAAACGTGCACCACTAGTTTGGCTATTTGGACCTTCCCGCACTTCTGCCATTCAACCGGCCTTTAGGGGAGGATCGGCAATCCTACAGAGATATGCAGAACGCTCCTGACCTTGAATACACTCCACGCAGCCACGTAATGGCCCGGCTATAAAGTGGTAACTAGACGTTGTCAGCCCACGGTGGCCAATAAAATCCCGCCGAGGTCCAAACGATGGCCCGCCGTGGCGACCTTGCGTGCTTAGGTTAAGGCCGCCACGAATCCTGCAATTGAACACCTTAAGCGTCCATGAAACTAGCTGCTAGGCGCGATGGCCTTCTACGAGCAAATAGCTCCTCGACTACGACCATGCTCAATAAATAGTGAGCTTGCCCTACAGATACCGCCCATGTGCTGGCAAGTACCTAGCCATAACGAGCTTTCCGATTAGGTAGGAATTAATCGAGTTTGCAAGGGTATCCTGTCGTGTTCTGTACATGCACTCGTTTCTTTTTCTCTCTGTACAAAGGAAGCCGCCTGTTAAGCTGGGCACGATGCTTATATATATATATATATATATATATATATATATATATATATTTAGAATACTCAGTACTCTACTCTTAAATACCTGCATATATATTCGATACGTTATAGGTGTGATTAGTCGCCTATTTTGTAAAGTAGGTACCGTCACTACTCAATACTTGGAATACTGCCAACGTGGAGCGTATCTGTCACGACTTTACTTTTTGTTCTGACCTGTTCCGCTTAGTTCAAATATATATATATATATATATATATATATATAAATATAGATATATACTCGTATATACATGACAAGGTAACCTTTTCTTTCAAATTATTTTAAAGTACTAAAATGGCATAGACATCCAACTGTGGGCAATGATCGAGCGTTTATCTCTTGTTGGGGGCTTACAGAAGCCTTTTTCTACTACGCGTGTCAGTCCGTCTCAATGTGCGCCGCATAGATCACCCACCTTCTGAGGGAAACCCACCTAACAGACGAGCAGGTGCGTTCAACAAAACTTCAACGATCTTTTGACATATGCTCTTGAGTCACTCCTGAAGCTAAAGCTGACTTCCAACAATAAGCGTTAGACCCCAATGCTCACATAAAACGGAGGCTTTAGGGTCCCGGACGTCGTGGTCGACAGACGTCGAATAGACGGGTCAACCTTAATTCCCCCGTTCTCTAGTTCGGAACGATACTGTAACTGATCTCTCACATCCTTAGTTGTTGACTGGGATCATGTCGACTTCGCAGACATTTTTTTAGCATAGTCGTGCTAGCAACTATGTGTGTCTTTGAAGTGATGCCAGCCAAAGGTAATACAGTGTCAGCGCGTTCAAGTACAGAAGTCACGACTAAGTTAGTTTATAATCACCATCCTAGTAGATGCAAATTAATTAGCTGCCTCCATCTAAACGAACAGCAAAACCCGGAAATGTTACCTCGTCTTAGTCTAAATATAGAGCGAGACAAATGTTTGAATGATTTTTTTTGCATGTTCCTGTAAGGGCATTTCCAACGGGCTATTTGTTTAATGTTAGCACCCTTTGCTGTTATCAGCCGCTTAAATTCGATGCCTAACCGCTTACAGGCGTCTTGCAAGACCTGTCTCTCAAGATTTTTTTTGTCACGATCTCGGTTAATAGGCGACCAAGGGTATTCTTCCAGATTTTCCCGGAACATGCTCCCATGCTCCGTCAGCCACTCTTGCAGTAAACGGCAATTGTATGAGCGGGCGCGGCCTCCTGCTGAAACACGTATTGCAATCTACTAAACACAAAATTCACAAGACTCCACGATTCTACTACAGTTTGCAGAACACGCAGGAAACGTCCTGTGTTACTGTTTGGCTTTTTAGGAGAAAGGAAAGTATGATGTCATTATGTATCTTTCAGTAGACACTCCAACCAGGACGTGCACACGAGCTGAAAATGTGCTCTGTCCTACAAAATGAACATCTCCTGGATCGTGGACAAGCCGACGGTTCTTTTATCGGGTAACGTTTGCCTCTATGGCGAATATCTTCGCCGCGCAGAAGAATCGCACGCGGTTCGCTGCTTCTTGTTTTAGGGAAATTAAGAGCACCCGACATCAAGCAAGTCTGACCCCTTTATTGGCCTCAGAAAGAATCTGCACTTTTCATATGGCTGTCGAAAAAGCTTAGTTACTCGGCAACTACGAAACGCAGCACCATCAGTTTGGTCTGAAAATAATGGGCATCAAATTTGCTATTGCCTGAGAATGGTCTTTTGAGCATACATTTTGTCGTAATGGTAATATTTAACGGTTCTGCACGTGAAAGCGTTAAAGAGTTAAAGCGTTAAGACATAGAAACATATCGACTTTTTATCACTTCTTTAAAATGGCTATTCGTCGTTTGCTACACAAGCTAGCAGAGTGTCTTTTATTATGCAGAATTTTTCGCCGAACACGCCGGTATGGTTGACTTGTTTTTCCGCAAACGTAGATTTCGCACAACAATGTCGGAGATCTACTTATATTAGATATATAATTATAGTATTTATCATTTTAACCTCGTCCTACATAATGTATGAAATTATAAGATGAGGGAGGGCAATTATCCCTGAGATCAACGTGCATTATAATAACTGCATCTTGGCTTAACGTTATAACATATTTAAGCTCAGACTCAAGTCTGAGTCTTTCGTTAGTTCGGGGATACCATGCCCGTATTTGCTATGTAACGTCATTCCGGACGACGTTTCCAATCTAAGCAAGTCTTCTCTATTAATCATACTCGAACGAATAGAAGGGCCTTTGAATGGGTCAATGCATCAATAGGTCGCGTGTGCGCGAAACCGGAATAGCAATGTTATTTCGAGCTATACTATAGCGAGCAATGCTATTTCTCTGTCGCCTACGTTGATTAGATTCCTCAGATTAGATCCAGCATACTGACAAAAAAAGTGTCTTGAGGGTCGCTAGACTTTTGTTTGGGAATTGCAGTTTTTAACAAAACAAGAACGACAACAACAAACGTATAGCCTTCGTTAGTGATCAATTTAAACTGAAAAACGAATACTAGTTTAAAAACAAATGACCACTCGGGGAACCAATGATTTAGTCATTTATAATTAATGTGTCAATCGTAAATGATCAATGATTCTAAGCCACAGTCTAACCCCTTTCTAGGCATTGAAAAATTGTAAAAAAAATGTTTAATACTTACATACTGTTTTTATTTAATGGTTAGAAAAGTGCATTAAAAGCGCTGGTTTATTGATAGAATTTCGTCTTTACAATGGATATGTTTTTGTTAAAATAATAGGCAAAAGCAGTGTCTCAGTGTACAGGTCATTCAGATCATCGTATGAGTTGCAATTATTTTCTAACAAATATTTAAAATTTTTCACCCATTTGCACTTATTGGCACATTTGCACAAAGTTCATAAATTTTCATGTTATCTACATATACATGTTTGTCTTATCAGGCACATGCAGGATATAGATAAAAACAACTGCTGCCGCTGCGGATAGTTGTGCTATGTTTAATAACAGCGAGGACAAAAGAGTAGCTCATTTGCACATAAAATAACCATACGTTTGGGTTGCTCGCTTTCCTCTCGCTTCATATTAAACTGCTTTTTCCTTACATGGCCAATAACATTCCTCTCCATGAACATAAAATTAGAAGTGACTAGTTTTGAATTTGAATCACGACTATCCGTATTCAACGCTTTGGATTTGATTTACGTGACATGTAAGGCTAAACATACACAACCGTCCACGTGAATATAATTTAAGATATTTGTATTACATAAACATAAGAAAGATTAAGATCTTTTAAACTTATTATACCGTTTTTCTGATAATACGAATGTGTTTCGATTTCTAAATAAGTGCAATTTGGGCGAGGGTGTGATCTTTTTTTGAATTTACAAGCTGCATACGAAACATTTTTAGCGCTTTTTTTCACATACGCCACCGTTCAGTTACATAAGGCAGTCGGAGGCCTCGTCGATTCTAATCTGGCCCGAAGTTTTCAACTAATTAAATACGAGCTTTAACTTCTGGTTACTTCAGCGAGAAGCAACAAATGCGTTTAATGCGTTTGTCAAGAGAACGAGTAACTCTTTAACAATAGAGCTTGCAATGCCTCCCATATTAAAGTTAACTCTTTTACCCTCGTTGTCACGCACTTTGTCGGTTTAAGTTTTCTCAGTTGTGCATGTATAATATAAATACAGCACCGACAACTACAATGGGATGCAGCATCTATTACAACAGAAACGAAAAAACTCTTAAACCGTTTTAGTTCTACGCATACTCACGTTCACTCAAGTCTTATTATTTTTCTAAGCAACGTTAACCAGAAAAATATTTATAGAGTGTTTGAATAATTAGTTGGAATTTTCCAAAAGTTCCCCGCTTGAAAATTTCGAAAAAAAGAAAATTTTGAAAAAAAATTCGAAAAAAATAAAATTTCGAAAAAAAATTGAAAATTTCAAAAAAAAAAATCGAAAAAAAAAGCTGTATCTACGTCGAGGAAGACCGACCTTTTCGTGGTCGAGCCGTCATACCAACATTGCCACTGCAAAAGCCAACGCACATAGTTTCAGGTTCCTGAACGCGTAGAAATTGTGAAAATTTATCATGAACAGGGAAACTCTGTACAGTCATGCGGGCTAGCTCCTCGTGCAATTCACAACCGACATAATCGATTTTATGAGAACGCCATTTCTGTGTTGCGCGAACGTGCATTCCCGAAAGTGCAAAAGCCTTATTTATATTAAAAAAAGTGCTCAAAAATATGTGTTTGCAATTTTAAACATTCTTGTTTTTTTGTTGCGTTCAATATCTCAGACAATTAAGTTCAAACACTATATATATATATATATATATATATATCAGAATTTGCAACACCAATGTACTTAAAACGTCTTTAGTTGTTGTGTATTTGTAAAACTGAAGGAATCAACAAGATTTATTGCAGTAGTAGAACTTTTAAAGCGCTCAAAAATATGTGTTTACAATTTTAAACATTCTTGTTTTTTTGTTGCGTTCAATATCTCAGACAATTATGTTCAAACACTATATATATATATATATATATATATATATCAGAATTTGCAACACCAATGTACTTAAAATGTCTTTAGTTGTTGTGTATTCGTAAAACTGAAGGAATCAACAAGATTTATTGCAGTAATGTAGTAGAACTTTTAAAGCGTTTAAAGTTGAGACCGATCCATTGCTGTCATCACTTAGCTTTGACGGGGCAATTCGAATGTGCATTAGTTCCAGCTCGAATTGATTTGCATCCTCTGTGTCACACAGGAAGGCTGCCGCGCAGATTTGATTTTTTCTCTTTTGCTGCAGTTATGCGTCGTTGTTTTTCTTCCGTCGAGTCGCAATCCATTTCTGTCAAGTTACAGCAAAACATTTGCAACAAATTATTACAAGTTGGCACATCTGCTATCTCGCTCCGCCTCAAAATCAATGATCCCTTTCTACTACGAGACGTAGAAAATGCGGTGGTAAATTAATAATACACACAATAGGACACAATGACGCAAAAATAATAATAATTAATTTGCAATAATACGTTCAGACCTCTCAACTGTAACATCGTTTAACATGTAATAAATAATAATAATAATAATAATAATAATAATAATAATAATAATAATAATAATAATAATAATAATAATAATAATAATAATAATAATAATAATAATAATAATAATAATAATAATAATAATAATGAAAGATCCTCTGAGGTCCTCTGAAAGCAGGTAGTCGACCGCCACGGCGGTTTCCATCTGTACAGTTTTGTTTGTTTAGGCTGTCAGACAGCTGTCATAGTGTGACGGCAACCAGGCCCGACATACAAAGTGAACAACCACCAGCCAAGTGAACAAACGCCGCCGTTACGACCAACCCTTTGGAGTCTACTCAAATGATGATGATGATGATGATGATGACGGAACCTACGGTCGGGATGGATCTACCACCATCACCATCATCATCATCACCACCACGACGAACACACAGACAGACCGAACTAGATAAATATTGTATCCCCCTTTTACAGAGCAGTCTACTTGAGGTGAACGAACACAGAATGGAAATGCATTTGCGACGACTCACATGTGGGGGCTGGATGTGGGCCCGGCGCGTAACTCCCACCGGAAAGCCCTTACTCTCGGCTTTCGCATTACTTTGAGACGACGGTTGCTTTTGTAGTACAATCATCTCGTACGTTATCGTCGTTATCGTTGTCGTCGTCCGTAAGGCGACAGCGTCGTCTGCGGAAGGCAGTCAGTAAAGACGCAGGAGAAGAAGAAGATGGAGATGGAAGCTTGGCAAGCCAGCTCAAAAGATTGGAAAATATCGCTAAAATATCGCCATCCTTTCATTGATTTTCGATAGAGAGCAGACAGCTCACATCGACTCAAATCTTTGCGCACACACACACACAAACACACTGAAACACAAAATACGCAGTTCAGCCAACAAAAAAAACAACAAACAGATCCCATTATTGCAATGAGATTTGCAGTACAAGCAAATGCTTCTTTGCATATGTAGGGGAAAAGAGAAGGATCAGCTTAGCCTTGATTCCGCTCAGGGCTTATCGCATATAGTCGTTATGTTTGTTGTTGCTGTCCATGGAGACGCTAATGGAAGAGCAAGCAGTGCAAGAGTGTTTGCGTCCGTTACAATGGGCTCGTGTCGATGTGAGAGCATTCATGCCGCCGACAAAAATGATGTCCAGGGCAAGCGCAATGCGTAGCTAGCGTTGGCAACGCTCAGTTGCAATCTCGCCAGCTAACGCAGAAACGGTCTACTAAAGTTTTCGAGCTGGCCCTCAGCCAAGATTTAACGTCCACGGAATTGTTTTTCACATTGCTTCACAGACGGGCCCCCATAAATATAAATGTGCAACGGTGGGACTCGAACCCGCGCACCTATATGTCTTCTCCGGTTGCGAGGCGCAGGCTTAAGCCACCACGCCACCGGGCGCAGAAACGTCTAGATGCTGCTCGTGAGGTTTTTTGCTTCTTTGAAACTATCCCCTTCAGTCCTATAAGCTCGCCAGCGGTAAGTATGAAATTATTCGAGTCGGACTTTGCATTCTTGCGAGGATGCTGTGCAAACCGTTCAAAAACAATTAAAAAATTACAACGCGATGAGAAGAACTCGCTTCCCATACTGGAGCTAGGTGAAAGCCACAACGAAAGCAGGATTGCTTAAAAAATCAACAACACATTAGCACAGCAGTGGACCAAAACGGATCTTCCGAGCGGGCATTACAGGGTGAGCGCTGGCTGCTAGAAGGCTACGGCGAGATGAGCTAAAAATCTAGTCGTACGGCCACAGACGCCAGATATAAGTATGCTAAACTGCCGTTTACCTCCCATATTGGGTTATTTATAAGGTTTTATACTTCTATTGCGTTAATAAATATATTTGTTTAATAATTTCTATATTTATTTTGTTTGTCTACATATTAGAGGTAACAATAATAATAAGATTGTGCAGCGGTAATCACTTCAGGAAAGAAAGAACACCGACCACGCTTCAACCGGACTTTTTAAGAGCTTGAGGAAAGAAGCTGGATCAAATATAAGTTATTATCATATAAATAACCTTATCTATCACCGGTTACGGCTGCCACATTTTTGGATGCGTGTCGAAATAGCTGGGTCACTTAAACTCATGCTATAGTAGTCTAGATTACTCTAGCGAAGAACTTGCTTATATATAAAGTGCCCCCAACCTATTATGAGAGACGTAGCAGACGGAACGAATAGAGGCACCACCACAGCTTTACATATACACCATACTAGCCTCTGATGGCTTTGAGGAGTTACGAACCTCTTTATAAATGTAAACGACCTATGAAAGTAATGAATCCGACCTTTCTATCTACATTGAGCACATTTATTTGAGCCATTTTAAAGCCAACAATTAGCAAAGTAAAAACATATCCTAGAAGGCGTACGCTCCGATTATGGTAATTGTGTGGCATTGCCCATTCAGAATAGTCCGAGGTAAACTGGAAGATGAACGGAGAAAGACCTTTCCAGCAGAAACAAAAAAATATAATCAGGCCGCTATTGTCCGAGTTACAAAAAGGTTGGTAACGAAGAAGAGTATACGGGTTTGTGCATTTAGAAGTTTTCGTGAATTGCATATACGCACGGTCAGTTTGGTAAGTAATACAGACTAGAGTACGTGGGACTCGTAGCCTTTGTGTGCCATTCTGTTCAATAGAACACACGTTCTTTGCCTTGCAAGTGGCGAAAAACCCATTACGTAAAAGCCATACATTGCACTCATATATCTATTGGGTTATAAAACATCCAGTATTTTAATATATATATATATATATATATATATATATATATAAATTATAAATCATTCAGTATTTTAATATATATATATATATATTATAAAACATCCAGTATTTTAATATATATATATATATATATATATATATATATATATATATAGGTCGAGTGACAGCCTCTGAAGCAAGAATTCAGATGCCCCCGAGTCTCCCGTCGAAAAGTAAAGGTTCCTACCAGCCCGATGAATCGGCTTCATTGTGAGAACTTGGCCCTCTGGATGAATTTAGCGGGACTGACCCTCGTGCCGGCGAAGAATGAAGCAATATTCCTGGGACATAAGCGCTGCAGGTCTTTGCAGATCGTGATTGAGGGGAATGCCATCAGCGTGTTCAACTCCATCCGATACCTCGGAGTCGTCTTAGAGAAAAGCCTTGAGGGCTATTCTCTTCTACAGCACGCATGCGGGAAAGCCCTCAAGGCGGCTAACGATCTCGGTCGTCTAATGCTCAACTCCTACGGCCCTCGCCAGTCCAGGTAGCCGAGTCTACAGTTTTATACGGCGCTCCTGGCAACGGCCTCGCGAAGATGCATTCTTCGAAGAGCGCAGCGGGTCCCGTCCCTGTGTATTATCAGCGCGTACCGAACGGTGAGCACGGAAGCGGCCCTGTTGCTGGCTGGCACCGTGCCATAGGATCTTAAGGCCGAGTCTGCTTCTTGTATTCAATTCGTGCGGCCACGTCGTGTTTAGCTCCGTGTTTGTTAGCCGAATGGTGCGGGAGCCTGAGGCCCTTAGCGGACTGACCAATCGCACCTGGAAGTTAAACCGGTGAAGAATCCAGCGCGACTTTAAAAAAGTGCAAAAGGCACCATAAAACTGTTTTTCACGCAAAGTTTACGCTGCGAGATCGAACGTTTGATTTTGAACGTTTGAAAACGACCGGTGCTACCAGCCCGCTTGTTTACAAAAAGTGGCATTAGCTGCCCAGCGCAGTTAAGCCAGTGTATATAATTTCTGTATATATACCCTGCAAGTCTACATAGTTCGTGCTGTCACGGTGTATCTAACGCACTCGAAGTGTATGCTGGGGCAACGCCTCGGGCTTCGATCAACCAAGCCGAAGTTCAAATCCCAGCGAAAACTGTTTTCCTAATTTTCTTTTCTTGTTTATTAATTTAATATATTTTTATTATTTATTTATTTTGGCGATGTTTCGTTTGCCCCCAAAAAACCCGATAAGCCCGGGCGCGTGGCCCCCAAGCTATCGCCGAAGTGGAGGATGGAGGGCCGCGATCAACGGCCCCCTCTGGCAGCCTTTCCGACGTCGCGGAACTGACAAGAGAGCTCTGCGCCTACGTCAGCGGAAAGGTCTAGATACAGCTGTGAAGATTCTGGCGGAGCAACTCCGGGCGGCTGTAAAGAGGGCTTAAATGGCACTTAACAGGCCAGAAGGAGCGAACGCAGGCACACAAACGGAAAGAAATACAACGGATTCAGGATGCCAATGCACCCCAGAAGGCTTTGCCCTGGAAAGGAAGGCCGAAAATATCAATAATATAATCGAGGGGTGTGACACCGAAAAGGATCTCAAATGCCTCCTCTCAGAAGACTGGCCATCAGATGTTTACACGAGGGTGACAACTCTCGGAGCCAGTATAACAAGGGATAGTCCCCTCCATGTGCTTGTGGCCAGAGAGGGGGATGCCTCCGACAGTGTCACTTGGAGGAACATGGCCTACCAGTTCTAGGGCATTGTCGGGCAAGCCGAAAGCAGGACAGGCGCGGTCATGTCCTGCCGAATAATAGAGTCGGGAGACAATGGGGAGCTGACTACCAGGGCGCTGGTGGCACTCCGGCTCCCCAAAGACGCGACGCTGCTCCAGAACAAGAATCTCCTGGAGCAAGCACTAATAAAGGCGAAGGCCCTCATGGGTCCAGAAGACCTACCGCCGATCCCTTGCTACATGGCCAGTGAGGGAGAGCGGAGTGGAGTCGTCAAGCTCCTCGAGTGCCTGGCCCGCACTCACGAGCTGTGCCTAGCACTTACCCCCGTATCGGGAGAACGGGTTGCCGAGGTTGCGAAAAGTCACATATCCACATTGACGACTACCGTTCTACTCAAAAAGAAGGCCTACGCGGAAACCATTAGGGATCTTAGGGCCAAGGTGGGCCCTGGCTCCTACAAGTCTCGGTCAAACGGGCACAACACGTTCCCAGCGGGTACGTGAGACTCGGTAGTGACCGAGGCGGCGCCAGGAGGGGTCAGCGCATTCCTTGGTGCTCTACAGGCGGCCGGGGAGGGTGAGGCAAGCCTCGACCGGGCCTTCTTCAAGCGTCTGATTGTCAGGGACATAATGGAGGGGACAACGGAAAAAAGTCGAAGAGGCGCTCCGCAGAGAAACTCGATTCGACGAGCCCCTGATGGTGGACCCCCGAAAGGGGCTACCGAAAGATGGTCGGCGCTCGTTCGTCTGACGCCGCTCGATGCCCGTCGAGCGCTGGACCTGAAGCGGGTCCAACTGGGATGGCTATTCTGCCCCATTGTGGAATCGATCACCGTCCCCACGTGCCAGAAGCGCCAGCGATAACTACTTCGCGCACATTTAAAGCGGCGACCTCCAGGCGCTGCCACAAATTCCGGGTACTGGGGCACCTGTCGAGGGAATGCACCCAAAATGCCAGGTGCTACAACTGCGGCGAGGAGGAGCACGCGGCCAATGCCGCTGCTTGCCCTACGTACAAAGCCTAACTTGCAGAGCTTCGCCGCGGCGGCAACCAGACTGGCAACCGAGGCAGGCTGCCGCCCCCCTCGATAGGGTCTGCGCCCGACCAAAGCACGGTGCCCCCCACAGTGGAAGACCACTCCAGAGGCGCTCAGGGTCAGGACGGGTTCACCCTGATAACGCAAAGGAGTCGAAAGAGGGGCCATCTCCTCCCATAGACTCCCGATCCACAAAGCAGTCAAATACGAGCGAATCTTAAACAACGTATATGACAACAATTTTTAAAGCACTACAGTTGAAATGCAACCGGAGCATGGGTGCCCACAACATGTTCCAGGAGATCAGTAGCAGGTCTGGGACAGATCTGCCACTTCTCAGTGAGCCCAACGTCCGGCGGGCGAAAAACTGCATTCCGGACCTTTTTACAGAAGCAAATAATTTGACAAGCATTTTACTAGACAATTGCTGTCGCCTTCGGGTCTCCGGACACGGCAGCGGGTACGGTTTTACCTGGTTGGACCTATTGGGCGTTGGGCGGCTTTACTCCTGCTACTACAGTCCCAACGCCCCTCCCGAAGACTTTCATAGGTTTTTAGACAATTTGACAGAGTATTTTAACCGAAACGACGTGCCACTTCTAGTCTTAACCGGAGATTTTAACGCAGCTTCCACTACCTGTGGCTCTACGGCTACCAGCCAAAAAGAACACGCCATCCTCGAGTGGCTGGCGGCGGAGAACCTTGTTGTTCATAACACGGGTGCGCCCACCTTACATAGAGCTGGGCGCACCTTGTGTATCATTCTTACAATAACAAGAAGAGCGGAAGCACACAGGATTTTAAACTGGAAAGTTTTAATAAACGAGGAATCGCTAAGTAACCATCATATACTTAAGTTTCACGTGACTATCTCGTGACTATCAACTATCAACACTATCCCTCACGTGACTATCAACGCTTCGTCCTACAACCAGGCGCCAGGAAGTCAACGAGATCCGGAAGTCTCTTAGGACCCTTATCAACCAGGACGGGATGCCAACAAGACCCGCGTGCCCCCAAAGACCTCCTCGAGGCCGTCTGCAGGGTTCTCACGGGCCGCGGAACACACCGATTGCACCGAAGGACCCTGAAGAACTAGTGGACGACCGAAATAGAAGACCTTAGGAGAAGGTGCATCCGGGCACGACGTCTCCTCACCCGCGCTCGGCGAGCCGCGTCTGAGGGGCAAGCCGCCCTGCAACACGGCGCGGAATATAAAAGGCTGCGAGCCTACCCGCGTAGGGAAATCTCCAGGAACGCTCCTGGAGAGCCTTTCTCCAAGAGCTGGAGGACGACCCCTGGGGTCGCCCGTATAAGATGGTGCGGGGCTTTCCCCCGTTCAAACGAAGGGTAGAGCTTACGTCGGAGGAAACCCGGGAAGCAGTCACGACACTCTTTCCGCTGCACCCGCCCTTTGACCGGACCCCGTACATAAAAGCCACAGGGGAGTCTGAGGACAGCATATTAGAGGTAATCCCGCACGAAGTGCTCGCAGCGGGGGAACGCCTCAAGCCGGGAAAGGCACCGGGCCTAGGCGGCATCCCCGTCCTCGCGGTAAAGCTACTACTAAAGGAATACCCAAAAGCGTTGGCCGCCGCGGCGACGAAGATGCTTCGGACGGGCTTCCCTATTGCATAAAAGGCAGCGGACCTCGTGCTAATACCTAAGGGCCCCGGCTCGTACCGGCCCATATGCCTGCTCGACTCCCTGGCCAAGGCCTTCGAGTCCATCGTTAAGGCATGACTCCGAGAGTTTGCGGAGGAGAACAGCCTACTTTCCGAAGCCCAATATGGGCTTCGTAAAGGTCGCTCCACTATTGCAGCGATAAAGAAAATTCAACTAAAGGCCGAATGCATCCGCGACTCTCCGCCCGGGCGCCGAGACCTATTTTTAGCAATACTGCTGGACGTGGAGAATGCTTTTAATAGCCGCCCGTGGAGAGTTATCCGCGATACTTTCCACAGGAAAAGGGCGTCTTTTTACTTAAGACGAATTTTATCGGACTATCTACATGACAGGATTATCCATTCACATGACTAAACTTTTAATATGAGCGCAGGGGTGCCGCTGCTATGGAACATCACGTACGATGACGTGCTGCGGCTAGGGTATCTCCCACCCGGGGTCGAACTCCTCGTCTACACTGACGACCTACTCCTCACCGTCCAAGCCCGGACAATGGGCCAGCTTGAGGCGCGTGCGAATAAATCCCTCTTCGACATTGCGCATTGGATGCAAAAGACGGGGCTTACCCTGGCCCCTGCTAAAAGCGAAGCTATTTTCCTGGTGGGTCGGGGGGGGCTTGCCCCCGCCGCACCTTGTCCTGGAGGACCAGGAGATTGCTGTAGTCAATACTACAAAGTACCTCGGGGTCTTTTGGGGTACTGAACATCTACGGCGGGCGTCGAAAAGGGCATTGAAGATCGCCACTAGTTTCGCACCAACGCTCTAAAGACCAAGGCAATTAGAGCCCGCTTACGGCGGGCTCAACGGGTCGGAGCCCTTAGGGTCACCATGGCGTACGCACGGTTAGCTTAGCGGCGGCGCTCGTGCTCGCGGGCACTATTCCATGGGACCTGAAGGCAGAAGAGCGCCGCCGCAAGGGAACCAGAGCCTTAAGAAGGAAGAGGCACGGCAACACACATTGCAGCTATGGCAGGAAGAGTGGGATGGCCTGGCGGAAGGGGACCCAGGTGCTAGTCTCCGCAAGCTGGTCGCTAACGTCAAGGACTGACTGTACCGGCCCGGTGGGAAGCTCACCCTCTACACGACCCAGATTTTGACGGGGCACGGCGACTTTCAGTCGTACCTATTCAGGATCGGGAAGCCCCCCAGCCACACGTGTGTCCACTGCGGCAATGGACTTGAGGACACTCCAGAGCACACAGCTCTGGCGTGCCCCGCATGGGCGGAACAGCGTTACCCCTTGATAACTCTAATGAACACGCACATTTTTAACCTACGCGACTCGTTCTGAAGATGACGGAATCCCTGGAACACTGGAAACTGACAACAGCGGTGTTTAACAAGATTTTACAAGCTAAGACGGCGGCCAACAACCTGCGACTCTTGCAATTCCCTGCGGCTCCCGGAGACAGCTTTCGTCAGGAGTAAGAAGACTCGCTCCCTCTGACTGTTTGATGCATGCTTAAGTAGTTCCCAGTCAGTTGGAGGACGGGGACATGACTGGTTTTTAGTGGGTTGTTGGAGCCCTACACTACCCGCCATTGAGAACAATCCTGCAGTGGTGATCGTGTGTGCGTTCTTCATTTTCCAGTTAGTCATCTAAAAAAAAAAGCTTCATTGTAAGGGGACCTGGGCTATCCATTGTCTCGAGCGTGTGTTGTCTCAAGGCAACTGCAAGAATGTATGCTGTTTCACTACCACAACAACAAACTTAATAGAACTGCGTCGGTTGCACAGATTTGTGCTGTCCACACGTCTGTGTGTGGTGCTAAGTGATCGTACTGCGGTACTTTAATAATTTTTGTGGTAGAAATCTTGAAGTAAAAAAAAAGATTGACGACGGACGGATCAGCCATACACAGTGAACACGACTAAGACGATTGCTCACATAGCATGGATTTGTTTATTTGTATCTAATTAGCCTTGGTTACGTAAAAATTCCTATGCATAAGGGCCTCGTATGCTCAATACAGACAATATGTAAAATTATGATTTTTTTTCTATTGTACCTAAATCTCTAACCTATTTATGAGCTCTATTTACTTAATTTATGAACACTATTTGGTTTATATAAATATATATTAAATAAATATGATGTGTGTATAAATATATATTGTCATAGATTTATTTTCTGTATATCACATTAGTATATATATATATATATATATATATATATATATCTATATATATTCAAGACAAAATGTGCAAAAGCCAGGATAGATATAGTAGTAGTGATAAAAATAATAACAGTTGTGACTAATTATTACGAATGACAGTAAGTAATTACAATAATGAAATGCGAGTACTTGTTGTAGGTACGTTGTGGCCGCTGTTGATGTGGTGTAGCCTCGTAATTGCAAGCAGGGCCGTCGTGGGCTAGGTAACACCTAAGTGTGGGCGTCGGGCGCCGATGACGGAGAGGACACGGCGCTATTTGTGATGGTCAAGCGACATCGGTGTGGACCATGAGCATCAATTCGGCCACTAACAACGGCGAGAATGTGCATTACGACGAGAGCTGCTCGTCGACGCTCGCCTCGACTTTCACGAATAGAACCAATCAACATCTGCACACCGGTGTGTTGAGTAGCATTCTTAGAAACGTTTACCTAGTCCTTGTTAACTACTTGTAACCATTTATACTTAGTGTCTATCTACTGGTACTAATACTGCTACTTCTGCTACAAAAATTACGATACTGCCACAGCATCAGCAGCCCGAGCACTTGATGAATGATGCCCGAAGTGGTTGTGAGGTGAAACTAAACGCTACGAGAAATACACATATACATAGATGTATGAGGTGGGTTCAAATAGAAAGGTACGGAACGTCGTGACAACTAAACCGGTTAAAGTTTGAATATACCGCTTAAACATGGCTGCTAATGGAGTGTCCGGCGTGGTTGTGCGCATGCGCATTACGGAGGAGAGAAGCAGACATTTCTCTGCCTGCCGTTCAGTTGACGCGGCAATGCGTGTGAGGGAGGACGTTCATCATGCCGTTTCCATTGCAGAATTCGCAGTGCAAATGTTGGCAGTAGTGATGGCAGGGGCTGGGGTTGGAACATTAACCCCATGCATTGTAAACGTGGACAACTGTGCACGATAGGTTGGGTTGCCGCAAGGTGTGCGCGCAGTTCAGGGTTCCGAAGAAGCTCAGCGTACCGAAAAAAGACACCGCGTTCGGAGATTTGCCACTGCAACCTCCGGTCCCACGTCATGCAGACCCTGCTTTTTAATCGGATCATTTCCCGAGGCAAGTGTTGGTGCGTTCCTGTTGACCATGAGACAACACAGCTCAGCACGCGTCGTCACCTCCCCTTAAAAGAATCAAGGGCGCTTCAACTCGGACAACGAACTGAAGGAAACACTGGAGGACTGGCTCTCGTCACAGCCGCGGGAAATCTGGGAACAGAAGGCACATATCTTGGGTATAAAAATGAGATGTTGGGTACTTGAAAATGTAAAACTTGCACTGTCTCACTATATTTACACTATAGTTAATGAGAAAGTTGGCTTCTATGTGTATGCCAAACACACCTTCTGTACGGACATGCATTGATGTTTTTTTAGAACACATTGTTCATATTAATATTACCTTGTATAATATTAACTATATTTATGCTCACGATAACTATTTTAATAATATTAATATTACTAAAGGCTCCGAGATCATAGGATGTGATGTTGGCGTTGTGCGCCGTCGGAAATCTAGTCCATTTAATTTGACATCTGCAGTACTATAGGTATTGATTGACTGGAGAAATTATGAAAGGAGAGGAAGGAAGGGAAGCACTTTGAATTCTACCCACCATCGGAAGGGGCTTCCATATATATATATATATATATATATATATATATATATTGGCTAAGCTAATTCTTTGCGATATGTGTAACATATGCATAATGTATTACACGGGAAATAAATATTGATCGGGCCATTTGATCCCACCTTTATAAGCATATGTTTGTATTACATTATGTGCCTGTTACACCAATCACCAAATACGTATAGTCCATGCGAGCACACACTCTCACGGTTAGACGCATAGACGGTTAGATGACGTGGATACGCAGACCTAACGGCATAGCACATGTTTATTCTAGGGTTTTTATAATCGAGTTGCACGCGTAAAAATGCCGTTGCGATGCGACTACGGAGATTCGCCAGTCAGACCCGAGCTATTTATCTTATAATATCACATCCATTACGCTTATAGACTTTGTCCCGGTCCTACTAAAACTACTTTATTGAGTGACGCCATCATGTCCTGAAAGTTTGTCGGCGCTGGTGGCACTGAGCAGCGTGGTTAGTGTGTTCTATACATGTTGTTTATTTTGCAATCACTTTGCATCTCATGGGTTAGTGTGTTTTGAAAGCAGATGACGAGCGCTGTGGCAATAGTTATACATCTTGGCCTGTGACAAAAGGGAAGAGACAGCCAAAACGGAACGGGAAAGTTGAGGAGTGAATCGTAAATCGCCTACTTTCTCCTGCTTCCGCGCGCATTATCGCACCGTGCCCTATCTCGACGGCCCACTGAGGCCATTAAGAAAGACTTAGTTTACTGTGGTGCTACTATTTAATGAGCAGGCGGAGATGCGTTAGATGCAACTCACCCAACCCGAAAGATCGCCAAAGGCGAATCAGGACCAAACTTTCGCCTGAAGTCGCTTCGACCCTTTAGGCGGTGGCAAGCAGGTGTGCAATACGTAGGCAGTGCAATTCCCACGCGCATAGAAACGGTAAACATGCATACCATACGGGCACGGAAAACGTCGCCGAGACATGGCTAGATTATTAATGCATATGGTATACCCACGGAAGTCACGTCAGATGGGCCCTGTCCTGCGAGACCTACGTGGCCGTCCTCAGGTATCTAAGGACGATTAGTTATGCAAAGCGCATACATAGCTGATACATACAAAATGCATATTTTCTAGCGGCTGATCCAATAGGATGGCAGAACGGCGTCACTGTGACGCATACTGTGACCAAATACAGGTTTATCAGGTGGATATGTGTTTTAGGTCTTAACTCAACTCCTAAACAAAGTTCGTTTACTGATCTGCGAAAGCGCTGCCATTACGATAAATAGTTAGTAGTCTGATAAATTCTTATTCCGTTTTAGTATGTATTTATATTAGATGAGCAAACAGGAATGTTTATAGATTCGTCTATTTCCTTGGGGAGGAAAGCTAACAAAAATGACTGCGATCGAATTTCAGCAGATAAGCCTGTTTACACGAATGCATACGTTTGGTCCCCTCGGTGGTATATACATATATATGACTATATGCACACTCACATTTTATAGCGGTCGGACCAGCGCTTCGAGACGCTGATTAATGATTAAAGTCGTTGTAAAATCTCTCTCTCTCTCTCTTGGATGTCAAGAACTCCTGTTGCTGCTGCTATCGGTTGACTTCTAGCTTGTTTTTCAGGTTCCTCTTAAATACCTAAAAATACTGCTTGGGGCACCATGTCCCGCGGGCAGTCTCCAACGTAAATATAATCCACAATGCGCTCACACGCTGGTCTGCAAGTTACAGATCATGCAAATAAAGAAGACTAGCGTAAAGTATAAGCGTCCATAAAAAGGAGTGGTGCACTATGATTTTATAGAGACGTCTGTGGTTCCTGTTTTTTTAGTATTATCGATCTTGGTTTATATTTGCAAAAATAAATTCAAAAGTTAGTAACTCAGGGTTTGAACCTACTTTTTGTTAAGTATATATGTATATATATATATATATGCAGCGTGTGCCAGTTTAGAAGCACGTCAAACAAATATACTGTGAATGAATATGGACCGGTTTTAGGAGTAAACCAATATTGACTGTTGGGTTTAATGTCCTGAAAGGAGAAGGATTTCCGAAAAGTAAAAAACAAGACAAAGGATAGTAATGCTTAAATAAGCAGAACTTCGGTACCATTTCACAAAAGGTGGTTAGAACAAGCAAAATTTCCTCTGGAAGCGCAAAATACAAACAAATAGATCATGTCCAAATAAGCATTACTTCGATTCTATTTCACGAACGGGTAGTCTGTACGGGGAAGGTTTTGTTTTGATGAGTAAAACACAATAAATGGGTTCATACGTAAATAAGCAGTGATTTTATTTTGTTTCACAAACAAAAGATCTAAACTTGCATTATTGCCGTACATAAAGTTGTGTGGGCTCAGTGATTACCTTGAATTAGCCCTGAGACGCATTAAACGGGATGACGACAAATTAGATACGACATTAAATGCATAAAGCGTGTTTATCCGGTAGGAAAATGCTAGGTTTGGCGACTTCTGCCGTTGGGAGAGGCGACGGTTCCTTGATACGGAAACTGACACCAGTGCTTGTCGGACATCATCATTACCTGAGTTGAATACTTATGAGCTTTAGATGGTGATCTCTATCCTAAGTGCCACAGAATGGCACAACGGAGTTGTGGCAGGTCCACGAAGTATTGATGATGTTCGACACCGTCGGGCCATTCTAACTTTATTTAGGTTTAATTACAGCTCAGGTACACGAACAAGTAGCTTACATCTAAGAGGCTGAAAGAAGCTTCCAACAGTTTTTTCAGGCTAACAGAATGTCAGCCATGGCACCACCGTCTCAAGGCAAGAGATATGGTTAAGAGTTTATTGGATCTGAGTATCTACTCTGCGCTAGTCCAGGAATCACCGGAGTCCTATTCCAGGAGCCGCTCATCATCGCAGCTCATGGAAGTGAAAACAGTCGAAAAACAATGTGAAATACGTAAACCGAAGAATGCGGAGAGATGTTCATTAGATACTGGGCTACTGGCACAGATGCATCACACGAACTTATTCCAAATAGACAGAATTTGTCCAAAACAAGTAGTTCTAGACTACATAAGATACGAAAGGACAATAACATCAATTGTAGCCTGTGACACATATATTAACTGTATTAAAAATACGTATGCATCAATATTGCACCGTGTATTTGTTCCGTATTAAGCCAGAGGCTCAGTTCTACAAAGTCTTCCTAGACGTTCAAATTGTCGGACGCGTCCACGTTGTATTGGTCCAGTTGAATACCATTGTTTTTCTTTTTACGACATAAAAGAGTACGCAGTTTAAGTTCTGACAAGTTAGTATATGGGATGCGCTTTAGTAGGTGCCCCAAATTCCTTCTTATGTATATATATATATATACCTTGCATGACATTTCAAAGCGACTGACTACAAGGTGCGCCATCTATCGGCCTTAAATATGAATGACTCTTTTTCTCTCGGGGGAATCACTTTATTCGTCGGACTCGGCACCTGCCGACTACGTTTTGGTTCCAAAATTAAATTCCATTCGTCAGGTCGTTTGCGGCTCGCGTTCGGCGATTCAGCAAAGCGTGACGTGCGTGCTAAAGACAAAGATTTCAAACGAGAACTTACATCAAAGACTCAACGATCATGCAAGTGTGTGATCTTAGAAGAGACGTATGTTGAGAGGTATAAATACAATTTGTCATCTTGTTATTGCGAGCATTTTTTCTTTTAGAACTGGTATTACATTATATATATATATATATATTTTTTTTCGTTGCTCCTCGCCTCGCGTCTCTACTAACCGCCTGACTATCATGTTGGCCGTCGCTTTACTTGCTTTCCATCATCTTTTTGTCCTTGTGTCAACTGCGCTGTAGATCAACGAACCCTCTTTACGCATCACATATGCCATTCCATAATACCACATTCTGCACAGAAAAACACACACACACATATATATATATATATATATATATATATATATATAAATATATATCCGTTTTCATTCGTGCCTCGTTTGCTCAAGCTGTTTCTGTTCAAGTTTTTCCGATGTTAGGCGCCATCGCAGATGTCCGAGACCCACTTGTGGGTTTGCATGTATGTATATGTTCTGTAACTGAGGTGGGCGAGTGTGAATAAACTCGTAGGCGATGACGTTAACAACAAGAAACAACAATTACTACGAACACGATGCTTAGTAAGACCGTTACCACCAACGTAGTGGACGGGGGGGGGGCGAGGGCGGGGGGGGCGAGGGCGGGGAGGGCGAGAAGCGGTAGGGCGCAGCAGGTTGCTCCAGTCGATAAAGGACGCATATGGTCCGTAGAGAAAGGCAGAAATAGATACATACCTTTGATAGACAAGGGAGAGCTATTGATTAAGCGAAGTACATTGAAGCCGCGTAGCAAGAGAGGCAGCAGAGGTGAACGAAAAGGGAGAGAGGGGCGAAAGGGAGAGAGGGGGGAGAACGAGCGAGAGAGAGAGAGAGGCGAGTGCGGATGAAGGCTGAACTAGAGAATACTATACACGTGGCGGCCGGCGGCAACACGACGCCCGGCCGTGCCCCGGCCGTGATTAGCGGTCGTGTTATCGCCGCAGGTCGAAGACGAGGCCGAGGTCAGCCCAGACAGCCCCGTAGACTTTTACGCCTTCGTTCCGCGCTTCGTATGGTGCCACCGGGCGACCGTATGGCGGCGGCGGCCGTATCCCTCTGCTGCTGCTGCTGTTGCTGCAGCTGCCGCCGCTACAGCTGCCAACCAGACATACCTTCTCACGGATTAGGCTATGTACACACACATATATATATAAATATATATATATATATATATTTATATATAAATATATGTATAATATATATGTACCCATATTTATATGTACATGTGCAAGTACACGTAAGTTTACATGTATACGCGCGCGCAGACACGTATATATATATATATATATAGGACGCGCGTGGGAGCTGTTATTTGCGCAGCGTTCTTTTGCTGCTTTCGCTATTGGTGCTGTTGCTGGTGCTGTCAAAACGTCTACGTATATAAGCGTAAGCCCCGGGTTTTAGCGCTCAGCGGGGAATGAAATGCTGCCCACGATATGCTGCTGTGCTAACGTATATCTCACTCTTTTGTAATATGTCGACGTATATATATATATATATATATATATATATATATATATATGGCTCAAAGAGATGAATAAAACGAGGTTCGGCAGTTTTTAAAAAGCCGGCAATGGAGAAGCAACGAATATACATCAAGTTCTATGTTGAAAACCAGGCTATATGTTTTAAAGCGGTGGAAATGTTACAAAATGCTTATAGTGATAAAGCTATGCTCCTAAAGACTGTGTATAGGTTGTAAACGATTTCGCAATGAACGTGAAGAAACAGAAAATTACTCCCGTTCGGGAAGGCCTTCCTTTAATAAAGAAGAAAACGTTGAAAATGTTCGTGATATCGTACTCAATAATTGCTTGAACTACTATTAGGGAAATACTTTAACTCGAATTACTATTAGGGAGGTAGCTAAGTGACTGGAGATATCTTATGAATATGTAGTAACAGTCTGGACTAATATTTTATATGTCAGAATATTTGCAGCAAAGTTCGTTCTAAAATTGTGGACGACGATGTAAACTTACAGCAAATGAACGCCCGTTGGGAAATGTCCGAATTGAACCCTCGGGCGGTAGCAGAATGCCCTGGATTGCTTCAGAGAGTAAATACAGGTGACAAGTTATGGGTATACGGTTCCGACATAATCCGAGACCAAATTCTAATCTCTCCAAACGGTGCCTTCAAGAAGAGAGTGTATCAAAAAAATTCAGACAGAGCAGAGCTACTACCAAGATTCTTTCTCGACTACAGGGGAATTATTTTCCACTAGTTTTTGCCGCTTGGTTCTACGGTCAATACTGAATATTGCCGAGAGACTGCCGAATATATATATATATATATATATATAAGATACGTAACAGTTTGTATGGGACATGAAATCCAAGGAGAGAGTATATATATATATATATATATATTGTGTGTGTGTCTTATTGCATAGATTCGGTTCTTGCGCCTTTTAGTGGGCAGAGATCAATTGATTTTCAAAGAACTCAACATTTTTACAACAAACATGAATACTTAGCATACATAATACTAACATGTGCACATAAAGCCCCGTCTATGTCGATTCATACATATGTAATTCCTAAATATTGCAAAGACCTAATACCTACGGAACAGAATGGGTTCAAGGAAGGTCGCTCAACTGAGCGAGCTCTCAGGAAAGTCCTTCGTCAGGTGCGGAAACGTTACAACGACGGACAGATGACCTACGCAGCGTTTGTTGACTTCAAAACTGCTTTTGATAGGGTACCTAGAGACTCCCCCCTGGGAATTATGCGACAGCATTTTGGGAATTTCGAATCTTCAGCCTAATAAGAAGCATTCTCACTGCGAACTACATCACAATCAGAAATGGGCCTCACTGTAATGCGCAAGAGGTTAAACAGACAATTGGGCTAGCACAAAGCGACACGGCAAGCCCTTTCTTATTCATCCTCTATGTCACAGAGTTAAGCCAAATACTTTGAAATGCTAAAGCCCCGCATGTTTTCTACGCGGACGACTTATCATAATGGCCAAGTCAAGACCACATCTACGGTTTTACCTGAGTGAAATGAGCCAATGGTGCGCACAGTATAAACTGACAATTAATATATTCAAGACAAAAGTTCTTCGATATTCCCGAGAAGGTCGATACGCCAGTCTTGACTATATCGTCAGGGTTAATAACCAAACTATTGAATTAGTAAGTCATTTTAGCTATCTCGGAGTAAGCTTGACCTCTGGCCTATCTTATACAAAGCACATAGAGAACAAGCGTGCAAAAGCAATATCGGAGATGATGATACTCGGAGACCATGATGCTACTCGGAGATCTTACACATATTGACACTAAGACTGTAATAAACCTTTTCAAGATAAAAATAGCTCCAGTTATAACTTACTGCCTTCGGGCCATTGCATCAAACTTGACCTTATACAGCATTAAAGAAATATATAAAATAAAAGCTAATTTTGTGAAGTATATGCTCGGACTGTCGCGAAACGCATCGACAACGTTGGCGCGGGAACTATGCCAAGAACGAATCTTTGTGGAAGACCTTATCCTGGACAAATACGATTTCAGCGCGCTGGTCGTAGAGCAATATCGCGCCCACAAGGAAAGAGGTTCACCGACGATTCTGCATTCACGACAGACCGTTGGAAGCGGGAAATGCAAGCAAACAGACGCACACTCTGTAGACTTATCTGGCATGGCTACCACCATTATATATGCCTAAAAGGATACTGCTTTGAAGACCGTGTATGTACATATTGTGGCACGTGTAATACTGACCGATACTACATACTGCAATGCAAGGAAACTGAAGCTGGTTCAATGCATGCAGTAGTGAAAAATGTTATTAGCCTATATTAATTTTAAGTAATATCTACCAATTTCTGGTGAAATAAACTTGTATTATTATTAATTCCTAGATATTACCTACATTAAATTATGTTTTCCGCCGGGGCATTGCACATACCACAGTAGCGACGGCGAATCTGGTTAAGATCGGCATGCATCTATTTTTGTCAAGCTAGACATGCGCTAAACTTCCCAAGGCCGGCACTCCGGGCTAGTCAGGGGCATGCTATATGTCAAAAGATACGCCACAGTTTAGGCAGATCACCGCTTACTTAGTTTGAGACATATCATTTTATACAGCGCCTACAAAGAAAACCACACATTGCGTAGCGTGTAGTAAGCGGCGGTTTTTCGTATCAGTTTTGATGTCTGTTTCCTCACGGCTTCTGCATTCTTAAATTCCACGTCAACTTTTACATACATAAGATATTTTTATACACTTGTTGAGTGCAGCTCTGTGTAACAGTTAGCATGATCGTTTGAAGTCCTCGACAAGGAGAGACGGTTTCGTGTAACCGGCTGGTTCGATAGATCTTTCATGAATCGCTTCCTTAAAAAGAGCTTTCTGCAAGTAGTACTTAAGGAAGAAAAGGTTATTCTCGTTGACGGCGCTTCTCGCTGCGGAACATGCCCTTATCGTGCAAACCACAGGCGTCGGCTGAGGCGATAATTTAAGCCTGCCGTTATTCTTGGTACTATTAATTACTAAGCACTGCCCAGCTCGGTACCCACAGGTACACGGGATCGCGTAGGCAGATATCCTAGCACTCTAGTCTTGCTTTTCCAGAATAAGGAGGGCAACTCAAATGCCTCATTGTCAATCCCACTTACAACGATGCGTCTTCAAGTCATTTTTGTAATACTGCAATTAAAGTTAAACCTTCAAGATTCTGTTGACCCGTTGGACTGTAAATGCTTGCGTTAGCTGTTCTTGCCCGGTTATTGTGCCCCTGTGACCGTGGAGAACAATGGCATCGCTCAAGGTACCTTGCATTCTCCCTTGAACGTTTTGGAAAAGCGACCGGTAGGGCCTACTGTGCATGACGTCGATTGGTAACGAGTTAGGTGTCGCTTCCACATTATAGGTTATTACTACTTTCATTATTACTTCGACAGATCGCCCTGTGTGCATCCGCAAGCATCTTAGGACTAATAGTGATGTATTAGGTAGCAGCTGAGGGAAGTACGGGGATCTATGCATGACGTGGCCAAATAAGGGTCTACGATGGTCCTACCGACGCTGGAATGTCTCTTTTTGATGGCGTATTCCTCTACGTCGATCTTGGCTCTGGTAAAAGACCGCGTGCACGCGATCTAGTTGGTAGGACTTTTTTTTTTTAGAAGAGGTATTACATGCAGTTACGCACTATCGCTACGAGTCTCTATCTCTAGCAGTGTGGGACTCGACCCGGTTGGATGTTACTCCGTTGAGACCCATACCAACTAAACGCACCCCCCCCCCTTAAGCTTCACTCTCTGATAGCCCAGCTTTTCATAAAAAACAGTACTATGGACTATCAGGAGAAGTCGCGAGCGCCCTTTCAGATCAATTGGATGGGGTCGCCCAGAAGATACAGCACTTGTCTAACACCTGCAAGCCCGTTTTCTTCGAACTGCACTTCTCTATGGATGCTTTCGGGTGAAAGCCGCAGTTGTGCTTGTCTTTCTTTGCACTTTTCATGTTTCTCTTGGAGGACTTCTTTTGCCGTAGCTGCTCCCAGTTTCCAGGCCCGCTCACTGGAGACAAGTTGGTAGGACTGTGTCCAGCTATTATCGGATAATACCCTTCTGGGCACTGAGTCAGATCTTCTCCGACATTTATATCTATCATAATAGGAATTTGTACTCGAAAAACTGTATTCTGTCAGTTGGGTTCCTGTGAATTACAGGTACCCGACTGACACTTGATTAAGGAACGTTTTTGTGTACTACAGTGCAATTTAGTAAAACTGTGGGCATCGCGCAGAGAGTTCCAACAAAGGGTCGCCGGTAATGAAGCGGCTCCCCTGCAACAACTTGCACGTTTGAATACATGACAGGAGAGCGCTAGCAAACATCAGATTTTTCCTTGGGCTCTTAGGCCAGTGATAAACGAACCGTGCAAACGCACGTGCGTCAAGCTTTATTACGGCTTTAGCACGGTGAAACTGAAAGGAATCCATTCAGCTGAAAACAGAGGATGTCAGGGCAAACAAAGATGCGCCGGTCTCGTTCTTGATGTTCTTGGCGTAAGAAGGCAACTGAACTGCACTAACAATATAAAGAGATGCCACACATTTCATTAGTATAGAGCGCAGAAGTCATTGCTCCACCGAAACACTTGATGATGGCACATGGAAGAAGAACGTCGCCACCGTAATTGGATTAGACGTGCCAGGCTGTGAGAAATTGTCATTGTACATGAAGCAAAGGCATAAAACACGTCTCTATCTGTCGCCCCCAGCTTTAAACCGGCTCCAGGCGGTTCAAGGAGGTACGTGTCAAGGCTAACGGGCCACAAGCAGCGACAGCATGGGAAACAATGACCTGGGCCAGTGGAAAACTCCGTGGTCAGTCAGGGTAACTTGCTCACATACCATCTAGTAATCCAAGCTGACAATACGTATTGCGTGTCGTTTGGCGATTTTTTTTTATTACGAAATAGACTTTTTAATTAGCATGATTAACGGGGCTGTCAACAAAGACGCATTGCAAAATTGTCACAGCAATAGCTCACTAGTGTGTCTTGTAGATAGACCACATACGCTCAATACATTTGCACTGTAGTCACGTCACAACGGTGTAATTACACTTGCGTTCGTTCATCCGTTCTAGCGGTAAATGTGTCTGCGAAACAGTGAATTACGTTGTCAGTCACATAGATAGTACGTGAGACTACAGTGTCTAGAGCCACTGTCGTCTCTATTTTCCTTTTTCCGACTTTTCGCTTTTTCGTGTCCATGTTCAAGGACGATGAGTGGTTTACGTAAGAGAAGCTGACAGTTGGGTGGAAGTCGAGGCTTGCAGAAACGCTTCAACGCTGCACGCTGAGGCTATATGCAGACGACCTCGCTGGTGGCGTGTCACTGCCGATATAGTTTTATACAATGTAAGTCAGTGACATCCTTCTCTTTTTCTCCTCACGCAAACTCTCCCTACTCCTTGCGACCATATAGCAGCCATGGGGCTGATGTATGGTCTTGACAGGGTATGGAACCACCTCTCGCTAACAAACTTTAACCAGCTTGATATGTGTTTTTCATTATATATGAAGCGAGTGCTTTGCTGGCATATCCAAGCAAAGAGCCGCTTTGTGAATCTCATGTCAGGCTGTCCACCGGCTGCTGAAACAATCCGACTAAGGATGAAGATGCCGCGTACAGTACCTTACGAATCAATACCTTGCACCTTTGGTCTGGTCCTGCATGTGACAATCGCCACGTATACACCAGGTACATAGTGCATGGTACCTGGTATGTTCAAACGCAACGTTTCACGAGGAGTATGAGTTGTGCACCTGCCGGTTCTGCCTGCAGAGAAGTGCCAAGTATCATGCAGTGGAGTGCACAGCGCTGGACCGAAAATCGTTGCACTACTTCTCTCGTCGGAAGCGTGAAGAAGATAGAGCTTCATGAAGATACATTTTGAAAAATATATTATACTCAATTTGAGTAAAATAAACATAATTGTAATTGTAATATAGCAGCACATTGTAGTCTCCCAAAGTACACACGCGAGCTAACAACTTCTCAAGTTCTCACCAGCAGAAACAGCAACAACAGCAACAATATAGGTCAGAACGACAACGGTCCTGGGAATACATTTACGTGGCAGATGAAGCAGCACCCGTCCATGGCTGCATTCTGGAGCTAATGGCTGACGCCTTTAACAGTGTATCCATCCCAACATATTCATGACATAATCCTCTGCGGCTGTTCTTGCGTTTTCAGTTTATTTGCAGTGCTGCCCGGACTTACCCCCCCCCTTTCTTTTCTCTATTTTCTTCTCTTGCTATCTTTGTGGAATCCTGAGATTCAGTTATGTAGTTGAGATCTTTGTGAAATCCTGAGATTTAGCTATGTAATTGTTCAAATCTGATGAAGCGATCGATTGCAAAAGAAAACTCATTATTGGTGTTGTTTTTGTAGCCACTGTTCATGTTGTTGCTGTTGCTACCGCCTTAATTGTTGGCAAATCCATTGGTTTACCGTTGTTATTACTATATTAGCTTTTTGTCGCCGCTCTGTGTTGTTGTTGTTGTCGTTGATGTCGCTGTTGTTGCTGCCCAAGACTATCGAAATAACGTCGAGTTCGGTGCAAGAAGCTGCAATAGCTGGACGGTCTGCGTTGCCGCGCATAATTTAACTAATGTATGGTATTAGCAACTTTCGCTACAGCGACACTTCAAGCACTCGGGCGGCGGTTTCTACACGTGCCAACTAGACTCGCGATTAGTATAGGCGTTATGCACGCTTAATGAACTAAAAGCTTCACGTGAGGATTTCCCTACTAATAAACGATTGTCACTACAACAAGTAAAGCAATATAGATTATATTTTTTCTATTTAGTTTACTACTCTAAAGCAAGACTTTTTGTCAATAATTAAAAACATTTTTTAAGGAAGTTGTTTTTAATTCTAGACTATCCTTCGTTGCCTACGGGCTTGAAACTTAACCTGAGGTATATCTTCAATGCACCGAGGGCCGGACACGTTAAGATATCTAGGGTTTCCCCAACAGTCCTTGTGGCAGCATGGCCGCTGACTCTTAGCGGTATGGTGTATCATCTATTCTCAATGAGCATCGCTCAAAGAAAATTCGATCAACAACGGGGATCAAACCGGCAACACCCCGGTAGATGACAGCCATGACTAGCGCACTGCCGTCACTAAGACTTTTTGTCTACTAAGCTATAGGTACAAAGCTCCTGCTAAGCCGCTTATTTTCTTGAATTGCAATGATTTTGTTTGCAGCAGAGTTAGCCTAAATAAATAGCGACACTTTTTTTACATCGATCAGCAAATCTATATTTAGACAATTGATGTTAAGCCTACTTGAACTCGCCTTTAAAAGATTAACCAATTAAAGTTGCATGCTGTTAAGGAAATTGAAATTATTGCTGTAACAAAAAATAACAAATGTTTTGAAGAAATTAATACGTGGGGGGGGAGGCACAATTCCGTATATAGAAAATGTAGATTTCCATACATATAGGCTCCATATCAATTTTAGGGTATGCATTATCTTCTCAGTGACTTGATAACCCAGACGTGCAAACGATGCTCTCGATTCAGGGTTTAAAGGCAATCGAGCACGTCTTGGTCATTGAGCCACTGAGAAGGTAATGCCTTATACCCGAAAATTGATATGGAGCCTACATGTATGAGAATCTACATTTTCTCGTTCGTACTTCTTTGTGGGGAGTAACGAAACAATGCGGTTGCACACACGGGCGCCACTGCAGGAAGTTCGTCTACAAGTGTGGACCGGTAGTATGGTTTCCTAGTCGTCGCACCACCTCCCCACCAACCGGGAACTGCCTATGAATATACTTCAAACATTCGGGGGGTGCGAGTCTACTCGTGGCTAGTGATCTTTGTAGCTTAATGCAACTGGGACAGAAACTCCTGCATTAACTTGCAGATGCTGGGTAAGTCCGCCTTCAGCGTGTTCGTGTGTTTATCTTGTTAATAACGTGGCGGAGGCGCGCTACTCCGTCCATGCTGATCCTCTCAGAATCGTGAGCACTGGGAGTATACCCGAGTCCATTGCCGCAGTGGACGCACGTGGGGCTCGTAACCTTCCCGAGCAGACACAACTGAAAGTCATTCATGACCCACCAGGACCTAAGTAAAGTAAAGTTTTCGGGCTGACCCTCAGCCAAGATTTAGCGTCCACGCAACTGCTTTTCACATTGTTTCAAAGATGGACCCCCATAAATACAAATGTGCAACGGTGTGGCTCGAACCCGCGCACCTATGTGTCTCCTCCGGTTGCGAGGCAGAGACTTAATCCACCACGCCACCGGGCTCGACGAGGACCTGGGTGGTGTGGAAGATTAGTTCTGCCCCGGGGCCCGGGGACTTAGCCATTCTCTGATATTTGGTATAAGTTTAACGCCTGAAGTGCCCTTCTCCAGGCCGTCCCACTCTGATTATACTTGTGGTTAATTAATTATATATATATATATATATATATATATATATATAAGTAGATGTTCGTGATCTTATTTTTTTAACTAGGACATGGCGAGGAATGAATAGCAATCTAGTAATCATAGCGAGCGATTTTAATGTCGATAAGTGTGACTTTGTAGGCTTCGGGCTTTCTGTCTCAAATAAATTATATTACAAAATTGAATATGTAATATAAGTTATTATGCATACTTAATAGGAGTCTCGCGGGCACGACGTAACTCTACGTGGATTATTATTCATTCATAGACCCTGCTAAAATGATATGTCAATCGAGTGTGAAACCAGGATAACAAGTGACACAGTTTGATCTAATTTAACTGGACCCGGGGATACTTTTTTTTTATTTGGGAGGTTTCGGAAATGTTAATGCACATGCGTTACAAGCAGGTAGTGCGACTAGTGTAGGACTCACACCCACTAAAACCGTGTTCCTCCCCACCCCCCCCCCCAGGCTCGGCATTGCTTTGGTATTACTTCAAAACCACGGGAGAGGCGTCTCCGCGCCGTCCGCCGTCAACGTTTCATCTGCTCCCCTTCCTTCCGCACCATCATGTGGTTAGTCCGAATAGGCCAGAGCAATACCAAATTTAACCAGCCTGAGTGGATGCGTCGAAACCCCGAGGGACCGGCTGCTCCCCCCTAACCCCTGGGCACCCGCTTCGACCATTGCATTGCTCGAACCTCTCCATCCTGGCTTTTTCCAGGGTCCCCTTGAGTGTCAACCAGTGCGTTGCCTGTTTCCACGCCTCCGCCGGTCGGCGACCTCTCTGACCCTAGAGAGGTCCCTCACGGCGGTGAAACCTGCGTCCCGCGCTGCCCTGAGAGCCTTGCAGCGCAAAACGGTGTGTTCTACGTCATCTGGCTCACGAGAGCAGTGCGTTACACAGATGTCACTGTTCGTCTTTTTAACCCTACTCATGTAGCTTTGGAACTGGCCGTGTCTGGTCAGCACCTGCGTCGTACCGTAGGATAGCTCGCCATGTTGGCAGTCATACCACACTCCGAGGTCTGGTATCAGACTCTTGATTTAGCTCCCGTTGGTCACCCCGGGTGTTACTTCCGCCCATTCAATCTGCCAGGTCTCAATAGTGGCACTCCTGGCAATGGTCAGATCCAACTATCCGCAGAGGAAGCGTTTGCTTCTCTCCCCCGCGAGCAGGTCCCATAGGATGAAATTATCCGACGGAGGTAAGCGGATATTCCCTTCGTCTTCATCGTCTCCGCAACTGCTTCCCAGTTCATTGTGTTGAAGGCATTTCTAACATCCAGGAGAATGAGGAGCACGAAACCCCTCGTTCTGAAGGTCATCGCAATCTCCTCACCAGCCCGTTTCAGTACCCTATTTGGGGGGTAGCTTTCTTATCGTCGATCTCCTTGTTGAGGCGGTTGACCAGGACGTTCTTTACCATTTTGCCCAAAGCGTCCAGTAGGCTGATAGGCCGAAACGCCGACGCCCCCCTTCTTCTGGACTCTTTCCTAGCTTCGAATTAAGCACACGGCTGGCCCGTTTCCGGGTCCTTGGGAATATTCCCTCTCGCAGAAGTGTAGCTATGAAGGCTTTAAAAACCTTCGGCCACCTTCCGACGAACAACTTTACTACTTCAGGGGGGACGACGTCTGGGCCAGGAGCCTTGCCGAAGGCAAGCTTTTCCCGGGCCCGTTCGACCTCTTTCAGCGTGACTTCCGTGATGTCATCGGGACCTACGTTGAGGTCCTCTTTGCTCCTCCTCACCTGCGTCGGAAAGAGAGCTTTAGCAATCTCCCGCAATACGTCCGGGGGAAGCCTGGGCGGAGGTTTCCGAAGCTTCGTCATGAGAATCCTGTAGAGCTGGCCCCACATGTCCTCCTCAGCCGCCTCTATGAGCTCCTTTCACGCTCGGGCTTTACTCTTGGCGATGAGTCTTCGGAGTCTCGTTCGGGAGACCCTGTAGTTAGCAAGTTGGGATTTGGCTCGAGCAGTAGCTTTTCTCATCATCTTCTCGTCTTCCCCCCTATTTTGTCGTTTGGCTAACCAACTATAAGCCCTTGTGCATGCCCGGTTGTGTCTGTTACATACCTGTCTCTCCTGCCCCCTTCCTTTTCCTAAAATCCCCCGTGATCACCACCCTCTTTCCCCTGTGGATACCAACGCTCTAGGCAAGCTTCTCAAGGAAGTGCTCAAACTCCTGCTTTTCCTTGTTAGAGGAAAAGTACCAGCTGTAAGGAACCGCAATCCCCTGAACTTCCACCTAAGAAAACCCCCTCCCCTATCCCACGGTTCCTTACAACAAGGTTCCTCTGGAAGCCCGTCCACCAGGTCGCGGTGTCCGTCGCCGCATGTCATACCCAGTATGTATTCCGCTTAATAATTGCAACATTTGGCTCTGACAGAAGGCATAGGTCCATGCCTACTATTTGAGCCGTCTCTTCGAGCACGTCATGTGCGACCCTACAACGGTTGAGGTTTACTTAAAGTATTTTCAGCTTTGGTCTAATGGCGTTTCCTCAACCCCTACCGGGACACTCCAGTCCTCTTTTCCGTCGTTGCAGGGGACGGTTTCGTACCTCGTCTTCTTCTTTTTCCATTTCCCTTATCCAAGTTTTTGTGGCCTCCCGGTTTGGTGGTCTTCTCTTCGTTGAGCTCCTCCCCACCCCCTACTTCCTTTGGCCCCCCCGCCAATTTGGATGCTCCGTCGGGCTGGCAGCTTTTGAGCCACTGTGGCGCGCGCGTACCACCTGCTTGGTCCCCGACCCTGTCTTGGTTCCGATACCTTGATGGTGAAGTGTGCCGGGACGTTGCACTGGTTTCTGACCGAGGCCTCGATGTAGGTCCCGGACAGCAGGGGGTTTATCCCCCACAGCGCTACCTCATGTAGGGGATCTGCAGCTCGGCTGTCTGCGGCAAGACCCGTTGCCTCTGTAATTGTTTTAGCCATCCTCTCACCCGCCTTGGGGTCTGCTTTGCTGAGGCGGGTTTCCAGGTCACATTGTTCATTTTTCACCACGCCCCTTACCGTAGCTCCAGAAGGGGATTTCTTCCCCGACCCGGACTCCGACTGTGGTCTGGGCGGTCAAGGCGGGCCGGGGCGGCGGGTTGCTCGAGGGGGGACCTTGATTGAGCCGTGAAAGTGGATCAGGCCCGACTGAGCAACCAGGATCATTTGCAGCTTCTTTTCTCTGCGTTCAGGCGTGATTTTATGGCAACGGAGCTGGGGTACCGTCGGTGCCCAGGCGCAAAAGTCAGTCAACGATCGTTTCGTGTACATGGAGCGCATGCTCGCCAAGGCCCTGACCTGGTCGCAGGATGCCAACCACTAAGTGGCGCTCACTACTTTCTTCGCCAGTAGGACCGGAGAGGCTCTCCCATGCCTCACGGGCATGTAGCACTGCCGCCCTCCGAGTTGGCCCCGGCGCTCACTAGCGGTCCCCGCACCGCTCTGGAGACGGTCATGTCCTCAGGAGATGTGGGTACTCTTTGAAGCGCTTCTGGGAGCCAGTAGAGCTCCGTAAGTGCTTCAAACTTCTTGGACGTCCTTGCGGCGGTGATGTTTCTGTCCAGGCATGCCTGTGCTGCTGCTGGGTTTGCGGGGGCGCAGCGAACGCATATTGTCCATTGACTGAGGGGGAGTAAGTCCCAAGGATACTATAACGGGACTGACTGCTTCGTCATTGCACAGAACAACGTCTAGTATGGAGCCGAGTTTTTTGGTTTATGTACAAAGTGCCCGAACCCTTCTGATGCACACAGGTGTAATATGGGGCCCTCCATTGAGACGGTATCGTCCGTTTCGCCTTTCTTGCGTATCTGTCCTACTAAATTAAGCGTATGGTAATGTCGAAGTCTATTATGTCAGTGCAATCCATCTTCACTAAATTTGTTAATTCTTCTGTTACAGTTGACATCCTTGCGACTCGAGCGGTCGATTTACCTATTGGAGAATTATATGCTGCATCTAGAAGAACTTTAGTATCGTATGTGTTGAGATCTGCCGTTACGACCGCGGCGAACGAGAATAAGGACACAACCTCCTCTCGATTCCCGATTCTGCGAAATACTTCGTGAATCGGAGATCCAGAGGAGTATTCGAATCAACTCGGCACTGTTCACGGCGGTTTCAGAAAGCCACGTCTCTGTTAGCATGCAGATATCTATTTTCTTATCAAGCAAGTGATTATGCAGCGAATCGAGGGCATCTTCCTTTATGGAAGTTTTTGAATACTCTTTTGATTATATATGGGTTTGTTGTTGCTGGAGAATAGTCCAGTTGGGGCGTTCGACATTCCTGAAATGGTTGTTGCCGGGTCATGCGACGGCTAGGTACGTATCCTGAGCTTTTAAATCTGGCCGACAGACGTACTCTGTCAGACGGGTTCTCTCCGACCATATTTCTTTATTGAATATATTATCATCGTTTGCTTGGAGGATGGCAAAATGGGCGCATGCAAATTCAAATACCGCTCGCCTTGGCGATAAGCTACGTTTTTATTTCAAAAGTACGCGTATTGAAAACGATACATATATGACCATAGTAATTGTACCAAACACTCTTTTTTGTTATAATAACCATGTATGAGTGTAAAAAATTGTGCAAAGCAGACGCTCTCACGAAGAGAAGATTAAAGGAGGCGAAGCAATTTTGAGGACGAAGGTACAATCATATACCTCGAAGAATATATCAAGCGCCTCTACACAAAGGAGATAAAACTGCAAGAAAAATAAACAGCTCAAAAATTATGGAACGAGGATGAAAATTGTCATAGAAATCCAACACTGAAAAAGAGGTGCTGTGTTTCCGATATTTCCCGATCGTTGGTTCGCAATTCTCTCTTCAGTCTCGGTGGTAGAAAAATTTGACGCCATGAAAGCCGTAATACTTAACAATAGTGATGCTTTAGAGCTCATCGGCGGTTCAACCGAGGCGGCGGCAGCTCAACGCCATTAGTCGTGGGGGTGATGGACCCAAAGGATCCCATTGGGAATAGAACCCTAGGTGTCCTACAAGTCGTTATCGAGAAGGTCATCGAGCTTGCAGGTAGGGGGATGCACGACTAGTACACGTCACAGAGGAGAGGCGAACAAAACCCCTCTTAAGAGCTCTAGAAATCTGCAGCGGAAAGACCGGCGACGACAGTGAAAATCTGAAGAGTTGCATCAGGCTCTCTGACAATATCAACCAGAGATCGGGAAGACCGTGGGTGCGAAGCATGCTAAGGGTGAAGGTAGAAGACAGCAAAGCCTTCGTAGACATCGTCTGGAGATTTAGAGCTCATATTAGACCAAACGAAACCGGGGCATCTATCTGAGAAAATACAAAGGTGCAGATCGATCGCCGAGACTCGATGGCGACCCGCACGGTGGAACTATGGGAGATCGACTATTTTTTGGGTAAGGAGGGAGTTAAGGTGGATCTTAGGAATGCCCTCCACTTGCCGAAAAAGACTAGAATGAGAGCAAGTGAACCAAGGCTTTGTAGAGTGGAGGCATGGTGCTCCCTGGTGGTCGTGCCACTGATGCTGGCGAGAGACCTTCTGGCCAATAAAATCCTAAAACTAGGAGCAAAATGGTGCCGGTCTGAGGAGTGGCTGAGACCCTCTAGCTGCTTTAAATGCCAAAAACCGGGCCACACAGCTCTAGACGGCAAGGAGACCCGGGCCGCGTGAAATGACTGATCTAAGTGTGGCAGCCCGGATCACATAGCTAAGGATTGCAAAGCGGAGGTACCAAAATGCCACGTTTGCGGGGTAGATAGGCATCGTGCACCATGGCCTGTCCCTCCTACAGAGGGAAGGTGCGGAAAGTCCAAGAGCTCCGTAGCGAAGGTGCTGATGGAAACAGGGGTCCCCAGAGGGATCGGACAATCAGAGGGAGATAGTGGGGGAGTGAAAGAAACAAGAGAAGAGAAAAACCGAGAAAACGCATAAGGGGAAAAGCCGGTCAGGGTCCGTGGCCCGAAGGCGACAGGGGGGTCGAAGGGGGGGTCATATTCCGCCTGAACTGTTAAATATAATCCAGGGGAACCTAAGCCGCTGTAGGGCTCCTCGTGATATACTCGAGGTAACGGCACGCAAGCAGGGCGCTGGTCTCTGCCTGTTGTCCGAGTGAAATGTAGGAATCACCAGGCGAAAGATTGATTGGATACGTGGTGCGGAAACAGACACCGCGTTACGATAAACGGGCTTCAAACAGGACTCGGCAGTTAGGGGCAGTGAGTCAGTTCAGGGGTTTACCTGGGTTGACGCAGATAAAGTAGCAGTTTACTACAGCTGTTATTTCTTAACCAGTAAGGACCTAGGGGAATTTGAAACTGTTCCGAGAAAAACTCGCCGAGATCGTGAGTGGCCAAGAGTGCAAGGGACTTGGGGGGGACCAGGGACTTTGAAGCCGCGAGCACGGCATGGGGGAGCCGACCCACATCAGATAGGGCACTTTTCCTACTGGAACGGACAGCTAAGAGCTGCTGATCAGCGAATCGGTGCGTCCTATAATATGGCTCACTCACGATATACACGGGGAAGTACTGGCAGATGCGAAAGCTTGACATGAAAATCCTGAAGGCCGAATCAACTCTCTACCATGCTCATTGCGGCATGCGAAAAGGCGGGCCCGTCGCACTGGGGCAAGGGCTACCACCTTCCTAAGTACTGGTGGAATGAAGAGACCGCTGAGGCAAAAAGCGTGCATTAGGCCTTAGATGATCTTCAAGAGAAAGTGGACCTGGCTGGGTAATAGAAACCAAAGGGGAACGGGCCAGACAAGGCAAACAATTCAAGCCGCCTTCCAACTAGCCAAGTGCAAGACCGCCCGAACGACGCTGCGAAGACGCATCACTAAAAGAAAGGCGCGAGCATGGAGGGAGTTAATACATGCGATGGACAGTGACATATGAGGTCTACCGTACCATTGTCATGACCAAGCTCCGGAGAGCTCCCTTGAAGCTCCCGCCGAACGTGCTGTTAGAGACAAAAGCTGTAAGTATATTTGCACACGTTTCCCTGATAACTTAGAGCTACAGAAACCTAAGCGAAAAGTAGGCACGTATCATACACATCGACAGCGCAGAATTCAACTAAGTCTCACGGGCACTGCTAAGCAAAATACAAGACTCGATATATATATATATATATATATATATAGTAAACTGTCCATCGGAATAACTCAATTGTCGCCTAGATGACAAATCAATTTGATGCGAGTCTAGTCAAGTTAAAAAAGATACAAACTGTCTTATGACGAATTACTCTTAATAAATCTCCGCGGGCAAAGCGGAATAGTTACACTACTAACCTAGTGAATTCACGCAGTTCGATGCTTCCACTCATGCGGCGTAGCGACAGTTCTAAAATGTGATTCTATTTTTTGGTGATGTGACGCCAAGGTGACACGAACGTGTATATACGGGGTTCTGAAGGATACTGTTTGGCAGAGCGAATACAATCTAACAACCCCCCAAAAAGTGGCAACAGTACAAGTGTGATGTGCTAAGCTCAGCGATTATTTTAATGCATTGTTTATAGCTGTGCGATAGCAACAGAACGCCGGGCAAGGGTCAGGCCTATCTGAAGTTTAGCACAGACCAATTTAACGAAGTAGGAAAGGGAGGGGGCACATACGAAATCATCCACATAACGACCCAGAGGCCTCAAGCAGCCCGCCGCGGCCACTCAAAAGTGAAATCCAAATTCAAATGACTGCTCAGGTCATCAAGCGAGCGCACGCCAAGTAATCAACTCAAATGTGCAGCGAATAGTAATGGCGCTCTGAAAGGGCCATACGCAGGTCTCCAAGAAAAGATATATGATGTCGTGACAGTCCGTAGGCGCATCGTCAACCCATTTACGGCGCAACTAAATTGAGTCTAGCAGATTTGTAAGCAGAAATATGGACATCTCCATTTATACAAAAGCATCCTCGGACACCCGACGACTGATGGAAAAACGCGATGGAACGGCAATCGGTACCCTTCGTGAATGGTTTGTTAGTCGCAGTCATCAGCTGGTGTCATATCTAATTTTACCTCGCGTTTGTAAAGGAGCCTTCATGGCTTCTTGAGGGAACATAATATTCGGTGGTACACAATGTTCCTCTCTTGCATGTCACTTAGAGGGCAAGAAAAGACATTGTGGAACAAGCTCAAGGCTACATTCATCATCAGGTCCGCGAGCCACATTGTACATGCGCTAACCATGACAGCTGCGTAATTCGCTACGCTGCCACTTAATGAACTCGTAGGGCGTTTGGTCAACGGACAGCAAAAAGGGTTGGTTAGATTTCGACCGATGCATTAAAAGAAAGGTCTCACGATAACGAACGAGGATCCAAGACGGCCGCCAGCTGTTAACTACGAAAAAACGACGAAGTTTACGCAGAGGGGTCATGTCCATCAGACAGCATAAATCAATGAGCTAGATTACGCTAAAGAGTATAGCGAGTAGAAAATTTCGAACGTTCGATCTATAGCTATAGTGACAGTGACTTCCTTTACTTTGCTCAGGCAACTGCCAATAGGGTGCTTGACTTGCGTGCCCAGGTTACCCAACGACGAACCACGCTTGTTTCAATGCAGAGGCTGCAGTAGAAATACGCATACGCCATCAAGCCTGGAAAGCTTCACTTGTACCGCTGTCCTCTCTGCGACAAGGTTTTTGCAAATACGATAAGACTTTACCCGACATAGGCAGCTCTCGACCGACGCGCGTCATCATCCTGAGCATACGCGGGTCATTCCGCCGCCTTCACGCGAGGCGAAGGGGACATTTCGTCGTTAGAAAGCTGTACTTACCAGACCTTTTACCTACCGTCGTTACAGGATCGCCGCTCCGCAACAGAAACATTTCTATGCCCCAGATAATTTCTGTGTCAGCACCCCAGAGGATTAGACGCAAATTAGACGTCCTACATTATTTGCCGTCAAGCTCCACTGCGGGACTCGGCATATTACGACCGAGATATCGTGGCTCCATGCAACAGGGCCATTATCCAACCTAGTGTAGGCTAATCATGTTCCAAGCCTGCCTCTTTTCTATCAAAAGTAAAGACGACGCAATACGATGTATCGCCTACTTTTGTTTTACCGACCGGCAGCAAACCAAAAAATAACACACGAGTGAGAGAGCCCTAGGCTCTTATCCACTGGGCTTTAGCAATCGAACAGACACGGAAGCTGCGATTCATCAATTTTATGAATCGAAATCAAACAAGATTTTTGCAACGCCATAAAAAATAAGGACCGTCTACTTAGGGTTGCTAGAGATACCACTCAAATATTTTTCCTCCTGAAATTGGCGACCGGGATTTAAGGAGGAACTGCCCTAGGGGCGGAAATTTTTAGCCTAGCGGTTAGGGATCTGGTAAGATCTCTAACATCCTTTCTTAAAGTATAGTATCCTGACAACTACCTAATAGCCTGGACAAGCAGAAACGGCAAGGTTAGCCGGGTCTTTCTTGGACCCCCGGTAACTCTGACCGTTCCCCCCGATTCGGCTCTGGCACAGTGCGGTCTCGCTTATAAAAGCAGTCGGGGCTCTACTTGTGGGATACTCCACTACAAGCAAAAAAATAAATTAGATACTGGGGACACCAACCTTTAACAACGAGATCGGCAAAGCTTCCAGCAAAATAAGGCAAACTATATCAAATGTCAAAGTGTGGTTGATACACTCCAATTGTTTGCTTGCACTATCCTTCTTTGCTACTCAACTTAAACGCTTCGTGCGGACCTTTGATCTTTCAATTAATCAGAACAACCTACAAGCGCCACGACTACTATCACATTTTTTGTGATTTCAGAATTTTCGAGGAATGCGTCACTTGGCAGCTAGTGGCAGCTAGACTGATCAATTACAAACTTGATAAATATCTGGTCCTCCCAGCCAAAGCTGTTAGCTGTATTCAGGCTAAGGCCAGGTGCGTAGAAACACGCTCAACCAGCCGACGACTCCCTGCACCTGCGGAGCGCCGGTAGGTGCCCTGAGCCACCTTTGGGTTCTTATATGCCGGGGGCGAGCGAGACGCAGACTTGGTACTCGGAAATTAACACTGTGTTTGCAACTACACGTACGTTTGCCGGAACGGTCTTTACAGACAGCCGACAGGACTACTTCAAGAGGACGGACGCAGGCCCGACGGCAGGACACTTATCCAGGGAGATCAGGCCTTAGTTTGAAAGGACCCGGTCACCGACACTCTCACACTCCCTATGGTCGGGTGCGGTGCTATCCATCTGGCAACAACCGAGCAAAGCAAGACGCAAGCGCATGTTGTTGCTCTCAACGCCACATAAATAACTGCATTTTATTAAATAAGTATAATATTCGCGCGCTTTATACAAAAAGCTCTACAACCGGTCAGAGATGCGTCGAGCGGTGGACCAAAATATATATATAATATATATATATATATATGTAGCGTGGTCTAGGGGGCAAGTGCACTAGTCATGGTTGACATCTGCGCTAGATGCTCATTGAGAATAAATGATAAACCATGCCGCTGAAGGTCGGCAACCATGCTGCCACAAGGACTGTTGGAGAAACTCTAGCGTGCCTGATATAAAATATTATCGGGGGCGAAAGAGCATGCATATTACGTATACATGCATGACATGAATAATCAATCAAGTCTCTACATGGATAATCAATCCATTTATATATATATATATATATATATATATATATATATATAATATTTCAAATAATCATTTAACTACGTCTACAATTGTTCTCCTATTAGTAATAATGTTCACAACTACAATTTGTTTTGATGAGTGAGGTAGCTGGTTGCGTTTTGCCGAATTCTCGTTATCGATACGTTATCATTTTAAACATAAAGCTGCTCCTCCTAGAAGTAAAGGTAAGCCACTCGTAGCTGAGGCTGCATATATGTCTTATGAGACTACAACAACTATGTGTCTTCCCATTAGGTTACAAACTTAGTTTATTCCGTTGCAAATGCTCTTCAACGACGACGACCAACAATTTTACGCAAGTGCTATAGTGCACTGCATAATTCACCAGTCCTACATAAACCGCAGAGCTGAAGCATTGCAGTAAAGAATGCCCTTAGTTGTAGTGGGCTCTTAGTTGTGGTGGCTCCTCGTGCTAATTTGATGGAGTGTAGGGAAAATGTCTTTAGACCCCATGTAAAGGGGCAACGACCAGGAGCCATCTTGGCAAAAGGCTGTTTTTGCTCACTGTTCATGCACTAAACATGAGGAAACTAGCTCGCTCCTATTTTTACGTCCTTCGTTGACCGCTGACAGAACAGCGCTATGTAACCACCAGAACGAAGAGTAGTAACTAGGTTTTAGGCACAGGCTGGGTGCTGCGGCCTAAGCTGTTTTTGTTCTAACGTGGACAGGCTGGCCGGTTTTACGACACTGCTCTCTCTACCGCCTGTTCATAACTGGCTTCATACTGCTTCTCCTTCAGACTTTGTTGTGTCTAGTATGGCCACTGAATATATGGCATTAGCCAGCGAGTGGGTACGAGGGCCATAAACGAAAACCTAGCGCCTGATGCTTAGTTCCTCCTTTCGGGGCTGACTCTCAGCCAAGATTTAACGTCCACGGGACTGCTTTTCGCATTGCTTCATAGACGGACCCCCATAAATACAAATGTGCAACGGTGGGGTTCGAACCCGCGCACCTATATGTCTACTCCGGTCGCGAGGCCCAGACGCATGCCACTACGCCACCGAGATCGACAATGCTTAGTTATATAGGGGGTAACTGCCAGGTGAAGTATTGCCCGTTTCAAATTTGTCCCAATCCAGTACCCTGGCCGAAACAGATCGTTGCTTTCGCAAGCTGAAGTGCACATTTGCGGGTTTGTTCTTCTTCTTCTTCTTGCCAAAGATTTTCAAAGAGCCGTTTTGAAAGCCCAGCACAGTTAAAATATGTATGCTGAAGCTTGATGGAACGTAACGGACACTTTCTTCTACTTTCAAATATCTGGACTTCACTTTACATGAGACGCTTAGATGGCATGATTACTTAGATGTTATTACGTCTAGTTGCTATGCGTTAACTTCATCTATTTGTTATCAGAACTAGGAGTGCTTGTTGAGGACCTTATTATGGTGTATAAGATGCTATTAGTGCCAATTCTTTGTTATGTTATCTCTATTTGAGAGGTTCATAGTAGGCGTATAACTCTTAGGGCGGAAATCATTCAGAATGATGCCCTCAGGGCAGTTTTTAACTTGCGCCGTAGCGATTTAGTTCGTAAGTGTTTTGATGACTTTAATATTTTGCCGCTAAGCGATATCTACCGGGTAAAAATTACCTTGCTTGCATTTACTATGTATAGATAGGTATTCCGGATGATGCTGTTTTTTTTCTAGAGCTGTTAGACGCACAACTTGACGTGCAACGAAATTTGAGAGACCGGTAACTCCAAAAGAGTCCACCCGTCATGTTTTTGCGTACACCCTGCCGATTATCTAGAATTAACTTTGCAAGGAAATTCGCGTACTCACCTCAGTCAGATTATTTAAATGTACGGTGAAAAAATGGGTAACGAGTACAAAATCTAATCAGAACTAGTTACCTGTCAAAGAAGTGTGTCATGTGTGTGAACGGGAGAAGTTGTAGCGACTTAAGTTGTTAGTTTTGCATGGAATAACCCTTGTTGAAGTATGAAATAGATAATGTCAGTGCTTTTACACATTTTAAATAATTTTGATACATTTTAAATAATGTCATAAGCGCCAGCCGGTGGAAGCCGTGCGAAATGGGGTAATACTGGCATACTTTCTGCACTTACTGGCCGCCGCCAACATAGACGCGTGACCAGCGTATTGCGCTCCCGAACTGACCATTGAAGAGGCAAATAAGTCAGTAACGATTACATCTCGTACCAAAATGCGATCTCGAAGAGCGTAAGGGTCAGTTTATTTTATCCCCAGTCTACATCCCCAGTCCACCTAGGATCATGGGAAGCAGAGGCTGCAGTCCTGCGTCGGGTGAGAGGCAGACGTTGAGGAGCAGCTCCAGTGTTTTCAAAGTTTACTCGTTAAAGGCTCGAAGGTCCTAGCTCAAGTCGAAACAATTGTCTTCTTTGACCAGGTGAGTTATCCGAGCCGCCAAAAGGCACGTTCTCCGTAGGTATGATTCACGATGAGATCCCGGCTGACGGCTTACCCAAACTTCTCTCCCCACGCGCTCAATGACCTAGATCACTTTTCTGAGCAAAGCGGAACCCCAAAGATATCAAGGTCACGGACGACCTTGCAACCGACAAAGAGAGGGGATAGCTTTGATATGTTTTTTTCTGTTTGGTAACTAAACAGTTTGTATACCACATCATATGCCTCGTGGCTAAGGCCAGATATAAACTATCGATAATTTCATGTCAAATGTTCTTAATCAATGCTTGATAGAAAACTGCTTTACAGGTAATGTATATAGACGGCTATATTGTATTATTTTAATAATCACGTTAACTTTAAATGTAAGACGCACAATTTGATATGTGGAAATGCGCCTATAGCGCCGCGTAATTGTTTTGCTACATTGTGTAGCGTTTGTTGCAATCTCTATGTCAACAAACGTATCCTATTCATTCAGGTTTCATTTATATAAATAAATGTACAGAAACCTCTGCGTCGAGAGCACCAAGGTCATCCCGACCCATTGCTTATTGATCACATCGAAGAAACTAGTCAGACACATTCCGGATATCATCCGACATGCACGGTTAGTCTACGTGTTGCCCAAGGCGGATAGGGCATCCGTCGCGGGCGAGCTCACGGAAGTCTTATTATAGGTCGCTCTAAACAAGCTCCGGTATATCTAAAGGGATCATATACTCAGGGCGGTGATGTAGACTTGGCATTTTCTGGAGTTTAGGAATAGGCCACTCACCTTCTCGAAATACCGGATTCTGCGAATAGCTCCGATAAACGTGGCTAGGTCAACCCCAAGCACAGCGTCCTTCACGCACAAGCAGAACAAGGGCAGACCTAAAGGGTCTTCTTGTTGATCGTCGGACGGCGAATATATAGTGTCGGGTAAGAAGAAATCAAGTGCGACGGTTCTGCGTAAGTCGCATGGACCTTGTGAAACGTCTGCGAGCGTAGTATTACAAGAATTTTTCAAATCCGACTAAATGGTCGGCCTACTGCGGGAGTTTATGAAGGTGTTCGAGTTGTTCATTTTGATAAGAACTGATTAGTAAAAATATTGCAGCTTTGTTGGCAGCGTACTTTGCTTAAAAAACCAACCACGGGGTGTAAACGAGCATGCGATCGGACGAAGAGTGTCGCTTGTTATTTTTTGAGAGCAAATAGTCTTGCTTGTAGTAGGTAGGAGAGCTACAGAGGGACCCCTATCGGAGAATGTTAACAACTGTTGCTAATGCACTTGCCAGCCTGTCGGCGACGGATCCTAAGACCTCGAACAGTGGGTCCAGTAGGAGCCGAGACCTGAGGAAATCAAGATGGCCTGCAGAGTTCCTGGGGAAGTACCTCACGGCAAGGCGCTCCTCATTTTAGACTCGCAGGTAGTGGGTGGCAGAATCGTCGGGACACGAGATGGCAAGCAAAGGCTCTACATGAGACTGAAAGAGACTCAACTTTCGGACTGTCATACAAAGATAATCATGGAGCCACAAAGTCTGGCGGTGCCAGGAACACCCCCTTCGGACAGCCTGACTATGACTTCTCCAACGAAAAAATCTTCATTATTGACCAAAAAGATAACCGAAAAAATGACCGGTGGCTCGCAAAGGACCCTGAGGATGTACCCATCGTGCATAGACCCAAGCATTCTGCTAATCTGCACGTCCTAAGTATTGTGTCGAATAAAGGAGACGCGGTGCCTCTACACTTTTTTGATAAATACGAAACCGTAACAGCGGAAGTGTATTTACGTGTTCTGCGGGTGGTAAAAACCATTGATAGAGTGTGCAATGGAAGACAATACGTCTTCCAACAAGACGGCGCCCACACCAGCCACCTCGTCCAGGATTGGCAGCGGGACAACGTAACGGCGTTCTTGAACAAGGCGATGTGGCCCCCTAGCATTCCAGACTTGGATCCCCTGCACTTGTATGTATGAGGCGTTATTGAGCGAGAGTCTAACCTATGTCTCGATATGCAAACACAGAAGCGCTACGCAGAGCTATTGTCAAATCGTTTAAGAATATTAATCCGCTAACTCTGACGAAGGCCTGTGGGCACTTTCGCGCCAGAATGAAACGTTTAATTGCTGTTGATGATGGCTACATTGAATCAAAATATTTCGCAGGAGTGTCCCTAACGGCACGTCTGTTTTCTGTTTTCAATTAGAAATAAATTGGGAATACCTTTAGTCCGGATTTAGCCAATCCTCGATGTCGTTGTTCGATACGACCTATAAAGAGACTTTTGTGAGCTCGCCCGCGACGGATGCCCTATCCGCCTTGGTCAACACGTGGACTAACTGACCTTGACCGTCGGATGGTATCCGGAATGTGTCTGACCAGTTTGTTCGAAGTGGCCAATACACAGTGGGTCCTTGTGTGACCTCAGTGCTCTCAACGATGGGGTTTCTGTGTAGTTATTTATCTAAATAAAATCTGGATAATTACAGACACAATTGTTGACATGGGAATTGCAAAAAGGTACACAATGTGGAAATAGAATTACGCAGTTTCATGGACGCATTCGCATATATCACGTTACGCGTATTACGTTTCAAGTTAACATTATCTCCAAAAACAATTGTTGTTTTTTTAATATAGGAAAATAAAGCGTTGTCTCCTCTATATATAATTTGCTATTTGTATTTCGCTAACAGCCGCCATAGGTTTGGGTGGGTCAACAGAAGTGAAACCAAAACACCAGTGCCATAAGGATGGTAACACTAAGACAGCAGCAACAACAAACAAGGACCATGATGATGCTATAGAAAAAAGACAAGAAAGATGGCAAAAATATTGCATAGCTTGACTGCACCGACATCAAGTGTCACTTACATGACTAAGCGATAATAGGAATTCTAAGACAAAAGCGCGTCTTGTTTTTGAAAAAAAGATTTCCTCAATTATGACTATTCATATTCCAATTAGAGGTTTTTGTTTCACGGTGTTGGTTTCAAGCCAGTCGTATGTGTCTTGAGAGTCGCCTTAACCTGATGAGCTCCTATCTCCCAATGGCAGCAGTAAGTAGTATAAGAATCGCAAAATGTAACCCGAACACGACTAACCGTATTGCGAAATCAAGCAACGATCAAGCACCCTCCACCACAGACGAATTCTGAGAAAGCCGTCGAACTTCTGCTCTACCCGGTCGAAGCCAAAGCCATCAAAGCGAGCCAATTTAGTAATCCCAAGTGACGCAATACTTGGCCGCATTTAGCAAACAAAAACACAGTTGTTTCGAAAATTTGCATTCTACTTCATTTTCATTTCAACGTATTAGGACAGCGCTACTTCCTAGAGCGCAAACAAAATATACTTGGATAATGGCAGCCGAGTGTGTCGTTTATTTTGCTCAGCTCGATGCTCGAAGGAGGAAAAGACACATGACAACCTGGAGCGTGGCAAACGAAATCTCAAAGAAAGCAACTTATCTCTATCCGCCATGTGTTTAGCTGCATGGCGCAAGTAGGGCATTGTTACTCACTACGCACGGCCTAAGCGTGGCACAATCGCTAATCGTGTACGTTGCACAAGTCACTCTGAGGTATTGATCGATTTCCCCTAGGTATAAGACTGAAACCACCGGCTCTGCGGCAAGACGCCACCCTAGCGTCACACTAGCGCAGCTAATCAGTGCGTCAAAAGTTCCTCTGTCTGACCCGAACTCAGCGACTGTTTCTCGGTGACTTCCTGAGAATGCAAATCGATCATGGTGGTGGCTAATTCGCAGTCGACTGCGTTGCCTGTTGGTAATGTCCGACAGGATTTGGCGGGATCTCAAAGCGGCGAGAACTGACTGCGCCAAACGCGTATTTCTAGAAAAAATCTGCCAGGTCGACATGTAATGCATAACTCTCTCGCCTTCATTATGCTTAAGCCTTTGCCAATAGAAGAATATGAAATATTATACACTGAGTTAGATACGAGGAGACACCTATGGCAAGCGACATTCGATTGCGAAGTGATCTAGTGTCCGGGTTTTCGAACTCTGCTGACGTTGGCAGTGCATGATCATCCTGTAGATACAACACAAGACACTCTATAAACAAACGTCCAGCAGTGCCTGGAAAAGCCCACGGACACTCCAATTTCACATAGTAGCTGTCACAGAAGCAAAATGTTCAGTCACAAGTTTTATCGCGTGAGCATTTGCCGAATTTCGTCATGTCACTCTCACATTCATTGGGTCTGAGGTACGAAAAATCGAATCGCGTGGAAACGAAGCAGTAAGTCTACACGTGGCTTGACTAAGCGGAGCAAACAGAAGAACACAAAGTCAAGAATTCGATACTACGCCGAAAAAAAGTGGTGGTTGCTTTCAGCGTTTGTCCTCAAATGACGATGAAGGAAGGGAGAAGTTCCTATAGGTGGGACAGGGACAACTAGCGCTTCTACGTTTTTTTTTTGGTGAGAGGGAAAATGCTTTTACGCACACCCAAATCGGCTAGTGTGGGACTCGATGCCGATGTTGTTGGCATATTACCCACTAAAAACCTCTCACCTAAATGGCTCAGGTAGAGGCGAGGAGCTGGAACCATTCTTTAATACTACTTCAACCCCTACTTCTTCCTTAGGGTTGCATGAACAGAGTGCGCACATCGCACCAAATCCTTCTGTTTAATAATCGTCGCGGCTAGTGCTTCTACTGCTACTATTACCACACCAACTAGTACTGTCACTTCGTGGGCGACTACTGTCTAGAATGTTCTGCTCGCTAAAATATTTACTCGAGGCGCTCCGTTGAACTGAGATGAAGCTGGCAGTGGTCGTAATAATCAAACACCAATAGAACCCACTGGCCAGCGTGTACTGGGTGTCAGTACAAGTGCAAGGAGAACGCATAACGCCTTTGCCAGGGCGTGACAAGTAAAGCCAACGATACCAATTGCGAGACAGGGAAGCAACATGCAAACCTTGTGCAATCGTCAAAACCCGTGAGAACAGTAAGAAAAGCCCACGCAGTAATAAAGCTGCTACATTAAATCGACAAGCTAAAAAGTGTTACTTTTTTCTCTAATAAAGGTAAACAAATGGGCGTTAAAATGTTCGCGGCTTACAGCTCTCACTGTCGCATACGTAGACTAGTCGCTGCTATATTAGGCTTTCTAGCTAAAATTAAAGGAACTATTAGGGACCAGAAGACTTACTTACATTGAGGAGCGCAGTTTTTGTGGATATGATTGACTAGATTCGAGTGTCACATATTTTGTCTATCCAAGAAATATCTTACGCGGAGAATAAAAATGCATGATCAACTCACGGATGGAGATTGGGCTAATAAAAAAGAATAACCAACCTTTAATGTCATGATTATTCTATATCAGACATTCCTGTCAGCTATGAGGACGGACCTGTCAGTGCTCTATATACTTGTTGTTTACTTTATATCCAAGTTCCTTATCTCAAAGGGGCTGGAAATAAACGCCATGAAGACCAAGGCTATGAAATTCAGAAGAGGCGGTTGATTGGCAGCTAAACACGTTTTACGTTGCGGCGGCCAATCCTGTCAATGCGGGCAAGGAGCCGCTTCGTGTGCCTAATGTCAGGCTGTGCACCGGTTGTTGAGATAATTCGATTGAGGTTGAAGACGCCGCGTACAGTACCATTCGAGAGCTTTATTTCGGAATGGCAAAATAAAGTTGAACAAGTCCGACGAGAGGTTGAAGACCTAAATATTTTCAGTGCCTGTCACCTCTGGTCTTGCATGTGACAGTCGTCACGTCTTTACCAGATACATGTTCGTGGCTATCATCACCTGGTCTGTTCAAACACAAGCTTCCACAAAGAGTACATGGAGTGCATCTGTCGACTGTGCTCTCAGATGTGCCTGGCCCTTGCAAAGAGATTACTGCACTGCCTCTCTCGAATGGCATGCCGCAAGCAGCTGACTCTATAATTGTCTATGTAACATGCATACCCAATATAAGTGAAATAAATTTGATGATGATATCCAAGTTTCGGCAAGGGTGTGCATATGACGGTCCTCCTAGTGTACCAACAAGATATATAATTTAGCATTGGAGGCTTGGTCGGCTAACGCTTGGTTTTAAAAACAAGGCGTTGCAACGGTTAGAATCGAATTCTACTCGTGACCGATAATGCCTTTGATCCATAACTATGTGCAACACTGTTGATACAGGACATGTTATTTTGACAAAAAAAAACTCGTTTCGTGCCCTAAGTGCAGGTGGAAGGAGGCCACCAGCAGATTAACGTTCAGGAATGAGAGCATGCAGATGTGGCATCCCCAGAGAACGCGCACCAGTGAATGGCAGATCTAGCCGGGTACCACGAAGCATTGCCGCAAGCTAGAATAATTGTTAACATAAGGGGAGCACAGGGAGCAGTTTTGTTTACGTTTCATTACGCAAGCATTATCGGTAGTCTCTTTGGTATATTCCCTGATAAGGAGCAAGTCATATGTGAAGTAAGTGCGAGGACAGCATTTCAAAGGCTTCGTGCTACCATTGGTTCTCCAAGGTTTGTTCCTACAACTTACGGAGAGCTGGATGAGCTCCGTTCTGGAAGGCCTATTACGCACGAGAAGGCTCGCTTGCGCGAAACTGTAGAACAGATTTACTGAGAGATTACGTGCGAATCAGCCATGAACTTAAGGGCGTACGACACAATAATTTTCATCCGCCATCGCACTCGTGGTTTTATGTTAAAGTTAAACCAGTAAGTACCTCGTGATTTAAGCGAACGCAGCAAAGTCGAGCGTCTAGCAAAACGCTCTCTTTGGCTTGACAGACACAAGAGTGCCCGTTCTGGGATCAAATCGTTACCTGTGACGAAAAATTTATCTTTTACGACAATGTGACCAGTGGGAGATCATACTACGCCCTATGCCAACCTCTCCAGACGACGCCAAAGAGAGTAGCCCATTCGCGCAAGATTTTGCTTTGTACTTGGTGCAATAGGCTCCACCACAAGCTTCGTTCTCGAGCTTCGTTCATATGATAGACACGGGTATTTAGTGTAGTAAGAAAGAGACACACTGTCGTGAATATAAATGACGTTATCTTCCACCAACACAGCGCAAGCCCGCGTGTGAGTTAACCCAGTCTTCGTATGATGGCACACTTCACCAGAAGTAGTAGATACACACGTGCAGACATTCCTCAGCATGCAAAAACAGAAACTGATTTCCATTGATAGCCTGGTACAGAGGTGGGGAAATATACTTTTTGAATTAATAAAATCGATTGACTAATATATATATCATCGGTGGTAAAAAAATGGGGCGTTGTTGTACGTAGGATCGAGTCCTGCTCCTTCCTTGATTGTTCCATCGCGGTGGCTTGACCAGCTGTCGCATTCTCTGCTAGAGAAAACTCAGATAAGCCAACACGTGTTAACATAACAAAGTGATATAAACTATAGTCTCCCACTAGCCAACACTCCAAGTGGACTTGGTTATATATAGAACCCCGCCCACCCTGACACGTTGTGAAGAAATGGCCTACATGCCGTAGCGAGAAGAATCGTATTGAGGAGGCTTATCCTGAGATGTTTAAGCCCGCTGTAAAGGCTTTTTTTAAAATGTATATATGTTTCTATACACAGTATATATGTTTTTGCACACATAATTTTTGTTCATATATATATATATACGTCGATGTAAATGCAAGATTTGCTACCGCGGCAGCGATGGGCCATCCTCTTTGCCTGTTGCCAAACGTAGTGTCAAAGGCACGAAGGAAAATAGCGCGCATCTATAACGAAAAAGAGAGATCGAGATACTTATATTATATAGCAAAAGCCTATCTAAACAAAAAACTTTTGCGGGATGACCCTCAGCCAACATTTAATGTCCACGGGTTTGCTTTCGCATTGCTTCGTAAGACGGACCCTATAAACAGAAATGTGCAACGATGGGGATCGATTCTGTGGAAGTACAGGTAGTTCAACAAGTTCTTAAAATGAGCTTTTCAGAATTCGAATTTTGGCGCGCTTTCACCGTTATTGGAAACGGCAACTTTTCGACTGCCAGCAGTCAAAATATTATGGTGATTGGCCGTTGCGATTTCGTTTGATCGCTTTTCCCGTGCAACGTATCGGCGTGATTTTAAAAAATGGAGAAAAAATAGTTTCGAGTGGTTATCAAGCATTTTATTTCAAAGGTTGGAATGCGACCCAAGTGAAAGCTGAGTTAGGCGAGGTGTACGGTGACTCTGCGCCATGTTTTGCCACTGTTTCCAACTGGATTAATGAGTTAAAAAGAGGTCGCAGGAGCACCGGGATGAACTACGTTCAAAACGCCCAAAAACGGCAATTGATTAGGAAAACGTGGAAAAGGTGCGGAACATCGTTGCCGCAGATAAGCGAGTGAACATTAGGGAGATAGCGGAGGCCTTGGGGATCAGTTTGGGTAGTGTGCATTTCATCCTGCACGAAAACTTGAAGATGAAAAAGCTCAGAGCAAAATGGGTGCCGCATTTGCTCAACCAAGGCCAAAAAGACGCGCGTGTTTCCGCTTCACAGCGAAATTTGGCCAAGATGTCGAAAAATCCGTCGGATTTTTGGCGCAGATTCATGACCGTCGATGAAAGCTGGGTCCATCACTACACTCCCGAGACCCAAGAAGCATCTCGTCAATGGTGTGCACCTGGTGAAGTACCTCCGAAGAGGGTGCGGACAACGGCATCGGCCGGAAAGATGATGGCTACGGTTTTTTGGGACCAACGTGGAATGATTCTGGTCGATTACCTTGAGAGCGGTAAACCGATCACGGGAGAATATTATGCAAGACTGTTGGACTGCCTGAAGCAAGAACTCATCGTGAAACGGCCCGCTTTGCAGAAGAAGGTTGTCCTGTTTCACCAGGACAATGCTCCCGCACACAAGACGCGGCAAGCAACGGCAAAACTGGCCCAACTGAGATTCGAACTTATTGAACAACCTTCCTATTCTCCAGACCTGGCCCCCTCTGATTATTTCCTCCTCGGACATTTGAAGAATAGTCTCGGTGGAAAGCGTTTTTCCAGCAATGAAGAGGTTAAGGCTGCTGTCAATGCCTATTTTCAGTCTAAAGACGCGGAATTCTACTCAAGAGGTATAAATGCTCTGAAATCTCGGTGGGAAAAGTGTATTGAGCTTCTCGGGGAGTATATCGAATAAGAAAAAATTAAAAACAAAATTTGGAAAATTCTTGGTTTTCGTTTTAAGAACTTGTTGAACTACCTGTATGTGTCTCCTCCGATCGCGAAGCGCACGCAAATGCACCCACCACGCCACCGGGCTCGACAGCAAACGCCTATCCGGACATCTCTACCGGTAAACATGCCCATCACCTTAGCTTCCAATAATTCCTTTCTCTCTCTACGCAACGGCTAAATTACACATATATACAGAAAACCTTCAAAAGAAACGAAGTTCATCTCATTGAATACTAGCCAGTGGAATTGTCTGCACTACTAGTACAAGTCTGTCGAGAACCCATCTCCCGTATATACTCTAACATAGCCAATTGTCCCTATGCTATTAGAAAAGTAGCCAAACCGCCAAAAATCCAACGGCGTGTCACCGCTTGCGACGAGTATACTCGTGCAGAGCAAGGCCCTGGCCAGAACTCCCCTATCTGAGAAAACATGAAGAACTCTATATAGGGCAATTGAGAATAGCAAAGTAGATCACTGAAAACCATTGTACGAGGAACTCGAAAAAACCCTTGGGACAAAGAAATACAATACGCCGGACATAGCCGCTAGTGTCACTAGGAGTAGCCCGACCGACTTCAACTGCGCTTTTCCCATCAGAACCGGAGTTGCAGCCGCTGCTATTTGAGGAGAAAACAAACCATGCCATAAAGACAATTTCAATCTAAAAGATTAGAATCGTAACCAAACGCATGCACCCAGGAAAGCGCCGGGCCCAAACATGTTTTTTTCACAAGCAATACTCTTACAGAACCACCTAACCAAATATTTAAACGAATGCTGAATAAAAGGCTCGCTAGTAGAGAATATCCTAAGCTTTGGAAAACAGCCCTTGTCCCGATCCGATAAAACTTGTCTAATCCTTGTCCCGAGACCCGATAAACCGCAAGGAGACCCCTCGGCCTACAGCCCTTTAAGTATGCTTTTCTGGTTATCCAAAGCGACCTAGCACGCTCTTGTGTGATTAGTAACAAAGCTAGAATACAGACAAGCAAGCGCTAGCGGAAAATCAGCACGGCTTCCTGGAGTGATCTTCTACGCATTCAAGTGTCAACAACCTGCTAAACTTAGCACTCAGCTGAAGCATAGGGAAGTGTGACGAGAACAAATCGTAATGAACAAAATCCAATGAATATACTTTGTATAACTACATTTCACAAAAGTAAGCAAATGCTGTATGAGTGGACTACTTCGCATACAAAGTAGTCCACTCATGAGCATTTGCATAATGCACCACAACTAAAGATAAAAACACGTGAATACCTATCCATTCAGCAGGACAGATCTTGTAAGTAAGTAAAGCTGGCAGTGGAAAGCCTATTAAGCCTGACCACCCTGGATACTAGAAGCAACCAACAACAACGTAAGACAACACTGCTTTTTTTTCAATATTAAGCAATAACAATTGTTTTTTTTCAATATTAAGCAATAACAATTGTTTTTTTTTTCAATATTAAGCAATAACAATTGTTTTTTTTTCAATATTAAGCAATAACAATTGTTTTTTTTCAATATTAAGCAATAACTTTCGGAACCTATGATTAGAACGACACTTTACACGCTAAGTCTTGTGGACATGCTTCTCAAAAACTGTGAATGGCCCTCGTCCATGGTAAGACAATTTGTCGTGACAATTTTTTTCTTTTTTATTAAAGTTGAGCTTGATCTAAAACTAAAGCCGCCTTTATGATACAAGTTAAAGTGACCAGTTGAAAAGATGTCAAGAACGCAGAGCATATACGCAAAGTATGTACATGTACAATAAATAACTGTAAAAAAGTATGTAGATGAATTATACTTTTTTTAGCACTAATTAGATAGGTAATTGCTGATCTCTTTAAGAGAGCATGGTTATACATCATGTAACAGCTTCATCACGACACAGAATATGCAGAGGCTAGCATTGCTAAGACACTGCTTCCTTTGTCGTTGAGGACCACTCATCCAAAATGTTGGCAAGGTAGCTCACAATCCTCTACGTGCCTCTAAGCAGTGCTTTAAAATTCGGAATATATACAAATGTATATATTTATGCATGTGCCAGAAACTGGCCTGAAAAACAGTCATGAAGTGTGTGTGTGTTAATTCCCCCTAGCGTCCTTCTCCGCCTTTGTTTTCGCGCTCTCTAGCTGTCTTTATCTCGCCTTCCCACCATCGTTGTCACGTCGTTGTACGTCAACGCCAACTGCGATAATGAATTTGACCCTCGAAGCAAAGAAACTTCTTCACTACTCACTATTCGTCCAGACGCAATATATGTATGTGCTGCTCGAGCCAGCCCGTGTTTATGTCGCGTTCACACGACAGCCCTGCACGTAGATGTGATTCCCGCTCTCCGTGTCGATGATCGGAAGCAGCTGCCAATCAGAAGCAGGCTGTCGGTGGCCTTATGGCCTTGGCCTTGGATGACGCCGAGAGCATGAACGCCATCAAACTGTCGACACCGACATCTGCGGACGCCTACGACTATCTCCTGCATGTTGAACGTAAACGTCTACCTGTACGTCGTTTGTAGAGGCGACCCTGTACTGGGACGAGATATATACATATATATATACATATACCTGTGTGTATATATTTATATATACATATACCTACATGTATATGTATATATATATATATACATACCTACATGGATATGTATATATATATATATATATATATATATATACCTACATGGATATATATGTATATATACACCTCTATTATGCAATCACTATTATTGTATAATAGAGGCGAACATTTGTCCCCGGGGAACGTGTGCCAGCATTTCGTTGCTAGATGTCAATGGATAATTGCTGGCTGAAAGTTGCGTGAAAAGTGGTCCCGAACCATCTAGCACATTAAGTACACACAGAGGCATTCAATTAAATAGTTGTGCTTGTACGGAGCATTTTCGTAGCTAATCTTTCTGCTTGGTCTGCGTGGCCGCGTACTCATAGAGAGAGCAGGAGAGCCGGTATCAATCCAATTCAGGGCCCAAGAATATCCTCTTTTATGGAGGTAGTTTTTTCTTTAAATTCTAGATTATTCTTTCAAAGGGTTACAAAAATTACCAGCGTTAAGTCATCGTTTCCAACCAATCACGGTCGGACTTCCCTCGGCGTTGTTACAGCGTAGGATGACCAAGCACAGAACCACCTACTGACATGTTATAACACAAGAAATATATCCTCACACCCGTGATCGAACCAGAAGGCCAAGATAGGAAATCGTTCGTTTTGCTTGCACTAGTCCCTAACACAGAACTGCACCTTTTTACAAATGTTGGTTTAAGCATAGAGATTTGTGTAGCCCCTCGGCTTCTGCTTTCGGAGATCTCGCTCATCATACTCATTATATATGAGTATATATATATATATATATATATATATATATATATATATTAGAATACGCGCTTTATTTACATAAAGGATAAGAATTTGTTTTAGCATCAAATGACCAGTTCCCTCACGGGTGTGCGTCAGTTGTATGTCCTGGTAACTCTCCAGGGGAACAGCGACATAACAATCTCTTTTCGAGCTATGCATTTGGGCTCGTATCTCACTTGAGATCTTGTTGTCGTTGGTATGCGATTAAAAAAGAAGCTGCAAAACTCCTCACAGGAGAAAACGTAGTTGGCAAATTTACAGTCTAATTCATTAAAAGTGTCTATGATATCTTTAACAACGGTTTGCGTCGGTGGGACGTCACAGCGATAAGAAACTCGGCGTGTGAATTTCTTGATTACACCTCTCAGTAGTCGTCTATCTTTTTCGTTCATGGGGTGCCACACTTGAGAGGCATACGTCATGATTGGTTTTACATAAGTATCAAATAATTTTATATACAGTTCTGGACTTTTAACAATGAATGATATATATATATGTATGTATATATATATATGTATATATACTCATTATATATGAGTATATATACATATATATATATATATATATATACTCATTATATATGAGTATATATACATACATATATATATATATATATATATATATATATATATATATATATATATATATATATATGTATATATACTCATTATATATGAGTATATATATACTTTTTATCAATGAAATGGCAATGCTGCTTTAATTGATTTTTATTATACCTCGATTTCCTCCTCTAAGACTAGGTTATCATTACAGTGCGCTCATGGTTCAGTATAAATAGTGCATTTTCCCCACATGTTTTAAAAACGTTTTGGCTACAACGTCCGCATATATATATATATATGTTTTTTTATACATATTATTTATTCATTGTAATCAATCATTAATGGTAATATTTGGGTCCCTGCCAACGTATATATATATATATACAAATAAAGACATTGACGTGCTTGCTATCGTTGTGTTTATTAACACAGGCGGTAGAGCGAAACGGTTGTAAAACACTCGCGTCCTTGATTGCGCCGTAATCACGCTGCACGACGTTCAAAAATGACCTGAACATACGGCTCGCCTCGAGTGAATATCACGTCAAACTAACGATATACATATGACGACACAGCTGTGTCTGAGAGGACGGCTGCTGGCTACATGAAGCCAGGAAACGCATTGCATCGGCAACGCAAAGGGATGCGCGTTCTGTTGTAATCGGTCGGAAATAGCATACTCAATCTAGATGAAGGTCACAACTGCAAACATCTCATGCCAATCATTAGTGACAGTCTCTTGCTTCTCTCTGTTGCAATTGAGTATCGCGCGCGAACAAGCAGCAACAGGGGTATGCAGGACATGCACAGCATCACGTGTTACATCTCAGCAGCCGGCTTTACGTGGGTAACGTTTTCGTCATGAGGCAAGCAGAAAAAAACGTTCTCATCGATCCGCTACATCCTACCAGATATCGGACTGGCTGGAAGTCTCGAATTCGGAGGCGTGATGGGTGGAGCCTAGGTCGTGACGTCACAATTGCTACGACGAGAGAGCGATCAAGGATTGCATAGCATGATGAGTTGCCGAGTGGGCGGAGCCAACATTTTCTATTGGAAATATACGGCAATACATTGTTGCGCAAATATAAAATTCATATTTTGGCATTTGATCTTCTAATAAGAGATCCTTCTTAGTTAGGAGTTCTTGTGGCCTTAACTTCTAAATTGTTAATTAATACCTAGTGACGTTCAATTGATTGAAATGCAGTCATCCTGCATTTGCACATTTGTTCTGCTTTAAGCTAACGTAGAATGCAATTTAACAGATGCAACGTTTTCCTCCAAACGCGCAGATATGATTGCTTTGTTGACAGTATAACTAGGCTCTCGTAAGCGCAGATTTAGTGAAGCTATGTCAGGATGAAATGTTCAGTATAACTACTTTAGTAACTTGGTAATTGCGTTCTTACTCCAGAAGAAGGTATTTCCGCCCCCTTGTTTTATTGGAAAAATTATTTTTTCGCCAAGTTGTATTAGATCCCAAAGTTTGTTAAAGGAATTCTGGGTGATCCTTTTTATACAGAGTGTTCAAGTGAAAAGGTATGAAACGACACTGCGAGTACAATTAAAGTATTTATTCAACAGTAATCATCAGAGGTCTGAGCACAACTATCCGACTGTTTCAAGAATCGAAGGATTTTCTGTTCGTAGAATTCCCGAGGCTGTGTCAAGAGCCAGTCCTCCACTGTGTCCTTCAGTTCGTTGCCCGCAGTTGGAGCGCCATGAGCAGCCTAGGCCGTTTGCTAATCCGTCTTAATAGAATTTCGTAGGGTACTGAGTGTCTCACCAGTCCATGTTGAATATCTTTCCGTGCTCGAGGAATTCGATGAATATCCCATGTGCCCGATGCGTAGTTCCTTTTGAGATTCCTTGAGTTTCTTCGAAAGCTGGCCTCCGACGTCACTGCCAGCATTCGTCAGCATTGTGACACGCCAATCACATCTCATTAGGTCGTTCACCCAGTCGAGCCCGGTGGCGTAGTGCGTTCGTGTCCGCCATTTTAATTTCATCTGTATGCTGCAATTTATTGCGGTGAGATAACCATAAATAAGAAAACCATGTTTCCAGTATGCGTACTCCAAGAAGGAGCACGTGACCAACGTCGCCAGGCGTATACAATCGAGAAATGCATGAGCTGATTTGGCCATTGGGCCAAACAAACAATCCGTTTACGAACTCAAAATGGGCCATGGACTTTAGGGTAATGGAAAGCTAATGGATGGATCTAATGAATTGAAGAACGTATTTTAAATTCCGCATTAGTAATTCATGCCAACGCCTGGATGGCCGTTAACGCAAGTTTGCATGCGCAAACATTAGTAATAAGGTATCCACGAGCATATGCGCGGTTAGGATGTGCTTTCGATTTTGTGCTACTAAGGCGTTCGACGCTCAATGTACAAAAGAAACACCATTATATGACTAAAAAGCCAGCATAATCCTCCCTAGCTCTTGTTCTCCTAGAGAGAGGGGTTTGATCGTTTTATCGTTGTGTCAACGCCGTGCATTTACTAATTCAGCAAGAAGTTTTTTTCGGACGGACTTCCCGTCAAAACAGATATTCTATTTTCTGCCAAAATTAATCGACTTTTTGTCACTCCGGGTTCGTCAATGACTCATCATATTCTTCATTGTTGCCCTGATGAACATCGACTGCCAAACGTCTCTATCGACCCTGCAAAACGTATCTTAAGCAAGAACGGGTATTAAAAAAAAAATGAAAATACAGTAATATTGTCTAGAAATTTGTTAGAAAATAAATCAAAATTGATGAACACTAATAACTATCCGCAGCAGCAAACACAAAGCGAAATAACGGATACAGTATAAGTATTAATTGTTTATATGAGGTTCGGGAGAACTTCACTTTATGCACACCCAGCGCAGATGGTGATTTCTAGGCCTAGTGAAGCTCATAGGTAGAGTGCGTCTCCCCAGTGGCCTGGGGCTGAAGAGCCTTACTTCCTGTCGTATACGCCTCGCTCCCTTGGTTCGGTGCTGTTGTCTAGTACTTCGAGGCCATGAAGGGAATGGAGCCCAACAATATTAGTATATGTAGCAGTTAGTTCAAACGGGTCTGATAAAGACCGACGGCCGCACACGAAAACCGAAACACCGATAACGGGGCTATTTTGGCTGATTCGTAAATAGCTTGACATTTGTTCAGTTTTCACCTCTCATTCATCTTTTTCAGCACATTGCCAATTATGACCACAACCACGCAGTATCGGGTATCGCACAAAACGCGACGAAAAGCGTGACATCAACGCGACAGCTCGGCCCAATCTTGGCACCCGGTAGGCGACCGAACAGAGCACGCCGAGTACACGCAGCTCTATGGGGCGGCCGACAGTTAGCATGGCTGTTCCGGCATCAGAGCCAACGAAAGCGTCCCGCTGCCAATTCCTGGAAGGGGTGGCCTCCACTTACACGAGTGACCTCCATATACGCATAATCTCTATTGATACGGGTGGCCTCCCGATTGATAAGCTACGCCGGCTGATGCGAACGCTGACGGGGGGTCTCCGGAGCAGGATCGAGACCCGCGGATTGTGGTGGGAAGGGAGACACCCGGATTGTGGTGGGAAGGGGGAGGGTGTCGGCGGCATCCATAGGCGAAATCATACTCTTAGTTAGCTTTACCGCTTTCCGCCATCAAGTGATGAACTGGTAGTACGATGTGGAACTAGCTACTTGATTAGCGGCGGCCATTATGATGGTGCAACATGTTTCACATAATAAAATATTATTTATGTCATATAGAAAACATTACTATATATATATATATATATATATGCGCAGTATTAAAGAATATTTAAAAAGAAATATTTTTCTTTTTAAAATTAACTTGAACTCACTGTTGATATCATTAGAAGCAGGCCATTTCTGCCACTGGACCCGGTAGAAATGGCCGGGTCTCTTTACGCATTTATTTATAGTATATATATATATATATATATATATATATATATATATATATATATATCGGTGCATATGCAGCGATGAAGTTGACTCCCTGGCTTACCATGGATTCTCTCTTTTCCGAGCGTTTAGACAAAATTGCACAGGACACTTAGCAGAGGACTACGGTCGGCAGGCTGCCCGTGTGTTTCAAAGCCTCCTAGTTTAATCAGAGACGATGGATTGCTTAGGAAAAACTGATTGGCGCTTGCTTAATGAGACAAGAGGGCGAGAAAGCACTTACTGCAACGCTTGTCATTAAACGTTCAAAGGGGAAATGCCGTTTCAGTGAGAGAAACGCTGGCTACGTGGGCAAGCCCAAGTCTGTATTTAATGACTTGAGTTTACACATTTGCAGTGAGTCAGTATATATATATATATATATATATATATATATATGTGATTGTAACCCTGTGAATTGTATCGTAATATGAATGATATATATATATATATATATATATATATATATATATATATATATATATATATATATATACATATATATATGCATGCAGTGCTGCTACTAAGAAATGAGTGTGTGTGTACACGCATTTACAGGTACAATGTGTCTACCACCCTACCCTAGGGTTAATTCTTCTGGGCAATTGCCTACCGGGCCAAGTAGTGCGTACGTAAGCTTGGTGGTCCGTATACTGGCTGTACGATTGACCGGAGTTATACCAAATGACCTCGCTCTGGCGGAGTAACGAATAACGATTTAGTTATGTTTTTGTATTAAGTAGTTGTTAGCAAAACATTTCTATTTTGGATTGGCGTCGTTACCTGCGCGACTGAGTACCTGCAAAATATGTTATGTTTGCGAAGTTAAAATTTAAATTAAATAAAAGTCGTGCTTTCAACCCAGTTGAAAAATACACCTGTGCGCAAGGCGCGTGTTGATATCAATTTTAAAAGGGATTTTCCACCAAGTCATCTAAGGATTATAAAATTTGCGAAATACATGTGTAAACTTGAGAGGACGTACACTAAAAGGTGTTCGATAAAATGTGTCGTTTTCTTCCTATAAGAATTTAATTTTTTTTGGCAAGAGTCTTTAAACTTAGTAGACGCGCTGTAAATATATATATATATATATATATATATCGTAATCCAAAACCGCAAATCTTGAAATCACCTTATGCTTAGGTGCGTATTACGTCGGGATCAAACGCGCAACGCGTGCTATTAGAATCGCTAGCTATTACCTTTACTCCATCCGGCCGACATATAGACATATAAGAGTCACGAAAGAGATCACCAAAGTACTCGCTTCTAAAGAACCTTAATAGCAACAAGCGTTTACGGAAAACATGGTGGCAATGCAAATCCGACGCAGCAAAAGTAAATAACACACTTGCGCAACTAAATCCAACCTTCGAAGCCAGTCCTCTGGTTCAAACGACGCTGAGAGCATCAAGTATCGCGTCTTTACGGCGAGTAACAGCGCCGGGGTAATAAGGCTTTTCTTGAAAAATCACAAGCATTCACCCCTTCTTAAATTGCTTCGGCTGCGATTGCTTATAAAACAAAGACGTTGCTCTGCGAGAGTTGTCAGCTTCTATTTCGACGACATAGCACAGGCAGAAGTAGAGAGCAAAGATTATCCTTGACAGGTTCTTACCTCACCTGCCACTTCCACTAAGTCCCATTTGGTTGAGCCCGCTCGCGGTTTAGCCCTGCTCTCTTTTGGTATATATATATATATACATATTATACACAACATTTATCAAACTATCTCCGTTCTCACTGTTTCTAAATGCAGAGCTCTGCTTATTCACATACACTTTATATATGTAAAACACGTTTTATTCAACTTATAATGGGATGTAACAATTGACCCCGAGTGAACGTGGCGACAAATTACTTCAGCCTTGGGTCCAGGCCTGGTGTCGACCACCTGGACAAAACGCCAAGCACCGCCGTGGCGTTACCACGTTGTATATCCAATGACAGCCTTTGCCGAAAAAAATCATCAGCGCGTAGGTCCCCCGTGGCCAATCTGAGACACTTGCATACCTAGTTTTAACTCTCTCAGTAATTTTACCTGGGCCCCTACGGTCTCCAAGGCAGAAGGTCGAAAATCCATAGAGTCTCCGATAGCCGCATATTTCCGACACTTATTTCTCTTTGCCTGCGAAACAACATAACGAGCCTGGGCAGCACCGTGACTGATCATTGAAGGTGCTAAAGACTCAGTCACGGTAGCGTCCCGGACGAATGGCCTCCCACCCTCAAAGACTGTTAAAGTCATCCCTGTTAAAGTCGTCTGTATACAAACATGCGGGTTCAAGGACACAATGTGAAGCCAGAAGACCTTAGAGCACAGGCTAGGGTATCATTGAAAGCAGCGTGTCTCGTCCTACGGTTTTTTTTTTGTTCTGGGAGGTTTCGGGAATGCGCCACTAGCAGCCTGCGTGACTAGTGTGAGACTCGCAAACCCACTAAACCCGGATTCCTCGCCACCCCCCGGGCTCGGTATTACTTTGGCATTACATCGAAGCCGTGGGAGAGGCGTCTCTGCCGTTCTCCTTCAATCAGCTCTAGCCCTGACTATCATCCCGCATGTCTACCTGCGGTTGGATAGGGGATGCCATTTTGTAATCCGTCCTGTGAGGGTGCGTCGAGACCATGAGGGCCTGGCTGCTCCCCACCCCCTCCCCTCTCCCTCGGCTCCTCGTCTCGACCACTCTCCCGAGAGACCCGCTCAAACCTCTCCCGCCTGGCCGTTTCCTTGGCTGCCTTAAGTGTCAAAACGGCGTCGAACAAGTTCGTCGCCTCCCTCCATGCCTCCGTCGAAGTCATCATATGGGCGACCACCTCCTTGATAGGTCGGCCTCTCACAGCGGTTGGTCGTCCTACGGCCTAAGCTGCGGATGCAGGATAAGCTATAGTGACCTACGGATGAGGCCTTCTCACTACAGCTGCACTCATGTTTCTCGACTAGTGGGACCCCAAGGCGAAGGCCAACGCCGACAAAGTCCTCTAAAAGGGTTCCAACGGGAGCACTTGGTAGAGGATTAAGCCATGCACCAGCACTGCTCGATCCACCTCGTCTTCTGCTGAACTGAAAAGATTGGCTAGTTGTATAGACTTCAACTGTGCGGTCCAGCTTGCCTGGAAAATTGGGAGCTACGAGACATTACTTGGAATTCTCTAGTACAGTACGTAATCGTTCGACAGCTGGGGAATCTAGTACCCTTGACGCCCTTTGCCAGGCACTAAACATTGAGACGTACATCGCGGGGCCTGAGACTAAGACAGCATCAGGAATGCCTAGACCTCCTTTTGCCACGGGCAGAAGGACTTGCCTGCGAGCTACCTCTAGTAAACAGGAACTTCACTGTGTGGGCGTTCAATTGTTTCAAAAGATGTAGATCTTGCGTTAAGTTTATCCTACGGAGTAGCACGGATTAACCACCCGTGCTGTCGAGAAGCAGGACCATAATTAAGGACCTCTTCATTGCAAAATCCAGTACCTTCTGAATATCACGGGCTATCGTTACAGGCACCCTACAATAAGCGGGAACCCAATAGAGTCTATCAGCTCTTTGCTGGCAAGACAAAAGAGTGGAGGACCTAATAGGTCGTCCTGTTGCAAGCCCGACTGCGAAAGTATGACGCGGTCCATCAACAGCGGTTGAGTTGAATGCTTGAATAATGTAATGGTATAGGTTAGGCGCATGCGAGAGAACAGCTTTTAGAAGGTGGTCACCTTGAACGCTGTTGAAAGCATTTTGGAAGCCTAGTTTAACCATGACTATGTCTTCTGATCTGGATTGACGATAGGGTCGTGCTGCATGGATTCCCACTTCTGTCCCACTTCTAGTAGCAAATCCCAGCTAGCGTTCACCTATTGCTTCACCAAGTTGCGACGCATACTTCCAGCAGGCAACCTTCGCTGCTATCCTACGGAGTGTAGATGAGCATGCGATAGGGCGGGTTGTTCCATCCTTCTTCTTCAAAGCAAATAACCTCGCTCCAAATAAGATTGGCAAGAAATCTGTTGGCGGTTCCCCTTGTAGTAAAATTTCGATGGGCTTGGGAAGCGCATCGACCAAAGCTACTGCTCGTTTGCCCATTGCTCGAGAGAGTAAATCTTGAAGAAGCCTTGGTCGAATGAAGTCGAGGCCCGCAGCGGAGCTTCTAGAAGAGCTTTCCACTGCGCGGTATATATCTTCTCTTGACACGTGAAAGCTTTCCGCAGAGGAAGCTTCGGCCGCGGGATCAGTCCATTACACAACCGTTGGTGCGCAGAGATGCTTGTCACGTCGAGCCTCCACATGGTCGGACTCGACACCAAAATACGCATACACTAAATATATATACACACATCAAACACGGCGTTCATTTCGTCGTGAGATGTGCCATGCTCCGGAGGCTTCCGCCGTGAAGCGTGCAAGCCCCGTGGCACCCAGGTTTCCACGAGCCTAATGAGATATGCCGGTGGGGAGGATTTTGCAATGTATGCTCTTTATATAATATTGACGCATGCATGGTGCGCATCGCAGCCTTGACTAAGGGCATCGTTAATTTTGTCGTAGGACGATTTTTAACCTTATTTCATATGTTTTCTTTATTAACGCTGTTGCTGCCAGGCCTGTTTTGTGCCAAATAAAACATATCTATAGGCGTGCCTACCAAATACCGAGATAGATGCTGCAAGAAAATAGAGAAATGCTCTCTCACTGTGAAGGGGATAGTGGGCAGGAAGTGATCTAGCAGCTCAAGAGGGAGCACAAACAATGATGAAGTTGTTGATGGTTTTGTACGAAAAAAGCGCACATCTAAAGAAGAACTAAGCTGCTCTATGTTTAAGCAACCGTGCTCAGTAAGCAGCGCACGGAGAGGCTCAGTAAGCTTCAAGCCAAACACTGCACCAGTAGCTTTATGGTGCTGGATTTGAAGAACAGTATGCCCTTTTTAATAGGTGCCCTCCAACGTCACACAACAAGTAGACGTTAGACTCAGACGATGCTTCGTAGACCTACAAGGAAGGATTGTTATTTAAAATTGCCGAACTTTGAGATTAGGAAGGCGAAGCAATAAGGGGATGAAACTTGCGCTGGATTAGATTGGCGTGGTTGAATCACATCAAACGTTCTATTAAAACAAGATCCAGACAGGTATATTTATACTGGCTTAGCTCAAGCGTTGTGCGGTTCGAAATCAAATCCGCGCTGTTGAAAGAGATTGTATAGTCCGATGTGTGGAAAATTTCTACCTACGTCTGGCTGGCATGAATTACCATGCGTAGATTGCTGAGGAGCGTCACTCAGGACAGCCCTCGTCTCATTGGCAGCAACGAAACCAGCCTGATAGTTATTCTCAATCACTGGCATGGGGAGAGTCGTCGGAGTAGTCGTCTGCGTATGACACAACACGTACAGGTGAGAACCTTTCAAGACCGTGCAAAGCAGCATACGCTAAACATAGGGTAGGCTCGTCACGCTTCTTTGTGGAATTCCTGAACGCATATTGAATGAATGAAATGCTCCCGTTAGACCCGCTAGTCTATGCTTAGCGAATCGGCGATGGCCCGCATGTCGGCTACCCTTTAATAGGAACCTGTTCCTATTGCATCACGTACGGCGATCTAAAAATAGCCCCGCGGAAAACTATCCGGCTTCTGAGTAGGTCTAGACTAGGTATAGCTAGGCAGTAATATTAATTATAATACCTAGTCTCCTCCTACACTTAATTCCTAGCTAAAGGCGTTTGCAGTAGCCATGTATCTGCTTCTGAGGTAGCACTTTGAAAAACTGCAGAATTTGAGATAGAGTTGTGTTAAGTATGTTCACAAAACTAGCCGCAGTTTAAGGGAGAGAATTTCTAGTGCAATTCACGTCTGATATTTTGACTTTGCAATCAATTAAAATGCAACATAGATTCTATTAATTTATAGAAGTGAACATAATAAGAGTGTTAAGTGCAAGCGCTGTTATACACTGACAGGTGTCCAGATGTATACTAGCACAAAGGGCTATAGTAGAGGGCTTACGGAAAAAGCAGAGAAGCTAACAAAAAGGAAAAGCCATTCACGCCCCTTTGCATCATCCCTCGGCAATTAACAGCAATATGGTTACTGGTATAAATCTTAGTGTATTAAAAAGAAACAATCTTCCATCCTTTCTTTGAGTTAACGTGGATGGAGAGCGCGCTGCAGGAGCAGTAGTTATTATTTTGTTAAATATCAAACCACCTCACTACATAATAGGTGTTTCATTATGGGCAAGGATAAGTGGTTCAATCGGCCAGAACTCGTGTAGCATCTGTTTTGCAGCACCACGACATTTGCAGACAAGCGATAGGTCGGAGTCATGAAAGACCTGTCTCTAACATGCCAGATAATTGAAGCCGTGAGTCGCAAATCTTAAAGCAGGGTGGCAAAATTGTTCAAATAGCTTTTCCACGTGTCCTCTGTCATTGCCACTATCAAATGGAGCTTGGCTTCTGGACAAGTTATCTTCCGCCGGAATTCTTCGTTACGCTCGCTTTGTGGCTCGGCGAGTGCACCATTGGCTTTAAAATTGGTTTATGAACTTAACCGTCCAACGGCATATCACAAAATAATATTTTTCTGCCAGCCACAGACTCGAGATTTTTAACCCGTCTGCATTGTAGAGCACTAGCTGAAAGTATTACGCATAAAATTGTATTTTATTTTGAGAATTTTTATCAGTAGTTCCAAATCTCTGGGAAGGACCAAAAAGAGCTGACTCTTTTGTATGGTTTTGTACGTATGCACTATATTGAAAACTCTTGTTCGCAAAGAACTAAGGGCTATCGTAGCTTTTCCAGGACCACAAGCGATTGCTGCATGCCCCACAGCAACAAGAGCTTTAAACCGCAGATCCAGGGAATTTAGAAGCACTGTCAAATCAGCTTCAATTCTGCTTTGACCCAAGAAAACGGCAGCTCAGTATTTTTTAAAAAGTCTGCTAGCAGCGTTCAGAGGATACGATTTATTTACTTGGCCGATATATTGTGAACAATGGTCTTGTTTCGGTGGACTTTGATAGTGTCAAAATCTATGCGGACATTGTAGGTAGAACAGGTCATTTAAAGCCAGTGCGCAGCCATTGGCGGCAACCCTGTGCGGCAAAGGGATTGCGCGCCAAATCAATCATAGCTCTTTCCTTCGTTACTCTCCATTTTTGGATTTTCTGCTGTTTTGCTCCGCGGTAATAATCCTCGTTTAGCTAGTTAAATGTATTTTGGTTTCTCAGACCCTGTTAATCTGCGGAGTCGCACTTCAGAGCGTGCTTCATTAAACTACGGTCCTCCCTTTGGCGGGCAGCTTGGTTCCGCTAGTTGCACTTAAGCGGTGCTTTCTGCTCGGTTATCAAAAAGCACAGGCTTGTCGAGCAGTCAAGAAATCTCTATTCGTTAAGGCACTTTGGCTTTATTGGGCAACGCGTTTACCTTAGTTAATTTCTTCAGAACTAAGGTTTAGACACCGACACTTGCAAAATTATAGGCGTCATGTCTATTGTTTTGCAATGTTTCGGCATCGATGTGTTGGCGAAGTGTCGGTGGTAGGTAACTGAGTCTAGAATTAAAACATTTTTATTTAAGAAGGTTGTTTTTAGTTCTAGACCATCCTCCGTCTGGCTTGGAATTCATTATTGAGGCCGGACCGGACTTATAGAGACATTAGGGTTTCCCCAGTAGTCCTTGTGGTAGCATGGCCGCTGACTCTCAGCGGTAGGATTTATCATTTATTCTCAATAAACATAGCTAGAAAGAAAATTCGATCAACAACAGGGATAGAACCGGCGACACCTCGGTAGATGGCAATCATTTTGTCTAGAGTTTGCAAAAAAGCCATTATCCAGACCGCCTGGTTGGTCTAACCTGCCACGACTGTTGTTTTGACGATTGTATTTACAAATTATGAACAGAGTCTATCGATAAGTATCATTGTGATATTTCTGCCTGATTGCTCCGGAGGTGACTGCTTTTAATTTCGAGTTGAAAGTAATATTTATACCCACTGCGGTGGCCCCGGGCCGTTTTCTCGTCTTTCAGGGCAGCGGCGCTGTGGAAACCATGCTGATCTGATATCGGTAAGAAATAAACACATTTAGGTGAGAATATAAAAAATATGGTTTTTGTGTTTGCTGGTTATTATGCGTTCTGCCGAAGTGCCACAACTATGCCACATATAACCCAAAATAGTTGACGCGTCGATTTCTCTAAGTTACTTGTCTCGGTAACCGGAGCGCAGAATACATTTGGGGCCGTTGTGCTAGCTGAGTGTTAGCTTGGCACCCGGAACTAAAAGATGGGAATTTGGATTTCCGTAAAATCGGAGTAAACTTCACTGAGTTGCTAGTCTAAGTTTGGTCTTTTGATTTGCTACAGGCAAGGTTTTGCGGTTTCATTTCATCGCAGCCTCTGCCCCTAAAATAGGAGCAATTATCTGGCAATATTGTAGTCGCTTTCGCCTGTTTTGTCTCCTCACCTTCCCCTTATATTATTCCAGGCATTCCATTATTGACTCTTGCCTGAAGAAAAGCAGAAACTGGGCCGGGTTGCTCCAAGCAAGTACTTCTGATTTTGCTTGCGTAATGAAGTCGATGCCAGCTTTCCAATCTGATTTGATTCAGATTGCTGTTTTCTTTCGAAACAGTTCAGTATCAGCGCCGGTCGTGATGTGTCGACGAGGTCACTGGCTGCTACTCGGGGCTGGGACTCGCTAATGTCGAGGCTCCATAAGCACTTCCCATTGGACTGTTTTCAATCATACTTGATTTCTCCCTCCAGATTAAGCACACGTTGGATGGGAGCGGCAATTTATAACGAGCACGGCGATTACTGTGTGCGGGGTCATTGCGTAGTTGTTCAGTCAGCTTACTACAACCGTATAAGCATCAGCAATTCGCTCCGGATCAACATCGAAGTCGTCAAATCTATTATTGACTTCTGGCGGGTTGCGAATTATGGAAAAGATCGCAAAACAGGCTCTAGCCACAGTTAGTTGATAACAGCATAACTTTGTTTTATTTAAAAAAAATCATACTTATACATCTATTTTTTTTACACCCGGGCTGGGTAAGTGTAAAAGTTATAATTATACATATTTACACATCTACATTTCGAATACGTTTTGCAGTTATCCGCCAAGCAAGCATATGTCCCACGATTGCCTTTTTTTGTTCGGCAAAATATGAATGCCTTCTTCGCTACCAACACAGTTAAACATACGATGAAATTTATTCTCATTCTTGTGTTTAATACGTCGCCTGGACTGCCCAATAAGATTACGTGTTAAAGAGTTTAGTAAACAAAAATTCGGTCGCGTAATTATGAAGCTACACAGTGGCCAGTATGCTCGCCTTGAAGCACTCTCAATAGCTTTCGTTAGATGTTCTGAATATTTCAGATTCGGGCTAGTGATTATTCCAAGGCCACGAATAGAAGACACGTTCTGTAAGGCCGCACCTCCCAGTGTGTGCCTACGCTTTCGATTTGCCTAAGCAGTGAGCAATGCAACATAATTCTCAACAGACAGATGCAGATCTAGATTCTATGACTAATATATTTTAAACGACACCACTGGTAATAAGATATTACAGATTGTGGTTGTATAGGGAATTTACATCAGCGGGCCATCAGTAAAACCCTCAAGGGCATCCAAATGTCGCGCTTGCATTTTTCGAAAACGTATCCTTAACATTAATAGAAAGTTCTCTACGCAGGAAGGTCGCAATCCAGTTGATGAGCTGATTCGAAAGCAAATATCGAAATATGCTACCTCCATGTAGCGACATTTATTAAACCACATCGTCCAGTCATGTTGGCATACCCGTGGAGTGTCTCGGACGGTAAGCAATTTGCTCTCGAGTGAATGACTTAGAATAGGCATTTGCTTAGCAAACGACTGATTAAAACACTTTGCAGGGAACGACGTTCATTTATATAGATTGTTTATCTATATAAATGAACGTCGTTCGCCCTCATCGCCCCCATATTAGAGATCTCTTTGTACACTATAAAAACAGCTACTCTAGCCATTTTACCAAAAATAACCGGGGTGCAGGATACGTTTGAACTTGTTGTGTTAGGTGGGTGGGCTGCCTTTATGCCTGGGACTGAAAGATAGCGATTTGCATTTTTCTAGCATTGAGTAAACTTTAACTAGTCTGGGTTTGATTAGATGACTGGTCCCAACAGGTTGCACGGAACGCCAATCATTAGCAGAGGAAATTTGTTGAATGCCCTCATATAAGAGGCCTGTTTGTGCACCGTAGCACTCAGCATAACGCTACATTCGTAACCACAGTTTTTATTCAAATATGTTGGGAGGTCTTCAAAGTTAATACTCATCTTAGCTGCGTACTGGCGGATAACATACATCGCCGAAGTTCAGGGACGTCCGGATAGATTTTCCAAAATGCATTATTAGAATGTTTGCTTTTTCTAGATCGTGCCATCTTCCCTTTTAATGGTCTCGAGGGAGTAGCGTACATTGATTAAGACGTCTGATGTGGTTGAAGATTTTCGTAAGGGGGCTAGACTTCGCAATCCGACTCTCTTTATCGGCGTCAAGGCGTCAAGCGTCGAGGCGCTTTACAGCCAAATCTAATTTATTTTGATGGTAACGCACGTTCTGGATATTATTTTCCAATTTCAGACCATAAATAAGGACAAATAGCAGAGTACGTGTTGATAGTATCAATAATTCTCTCACAACTCAGTGGAATGTAAACTTAAGATTTCTATTGACGATATGTCCACAATAACATGAGATACCTTTGGCAGTTTGGCCTAGCAAAGTTCATAGAAATTTCAAAAGGCGGTTTAGATGCCATATCGACATCGACTTTAAATTTCAACATTCGCTAAAGCAATCTAGATAATCCATTTGTTATCCTATTTTTTATGGACACTGTCGTTACTTTATGAAAATAAATCAAGGATGTTACCGTGATTGCCGTGTGTAGGACATTCATTCCATTAGCTGAAATTCTCAAGCAGCCGAAATGAAACTAAGAAGCATCTGTTTTTTGAAAACCTCATTGTCTGCAGATTATACACTAGGACCGGAAGAGTCGTTTGACGGCAGTTCAAATCTCTGCCTCCTTTGCTATTAGCGCCGCGTTAAAATCCAGAAGCGAATAAAGTTCGTTGGACCGTAATAATATGGTGTCTCAATTAATAGCAGAGCCAACAGATGATACATAAGCGGAAACAAAGCGAAAGTTACCACTTGGCACATGAACATTGACCACGACACTCTTATCGCAAACAAACTCATTTGACCCGTGCTTAAGATCAACACGGAGCTGGCGGAGACTCAGCTTTATGGGTCTACCAGTATTTTGTAGAGAAGCTTGTTCGCTAAGAATATTGTCATGGCAACCAGATAGGATCTGCCCACATGACCAATGGCACGGTACGTTTGTCAGCTTTTTTGGAAGAAACTAAAGTTTGCGTTCGTTTTTGTTTAAGCACGTTTTGATTGTACGCAGTTCAAAGATATACACCCATATTTTACACTGAACACACCTTACATTATTGCCTCTCTAAGGAAAATCTCTAAGCGACCACTTCATCATCGAATTCCACGTGACTACCGCCACGATGGCTAAAGCTCCAATGCCGCATCTGCCCATACGATTCCAGGGACCCAAATAACACCGAAGGTCCCTCATGGGCCATATACAAGCCGAAATACTGTCGACTACAGCGGTCGGCCTCCAGAAGCTCCTGAAAACGGCGTTCGGGGTTTCCCTGGGCCGTAGCACACACTCACGCCATAACACAGGTGGGCTCCCGTGCTCGGATAACTAAACCAGAAGTGTCTACAAGCGCGGAGACTTCTTACTTGCGCCCGACGATCTGCGCCCTAAACAGAAGCTGCCCGACATCATAGAGTTGAGTAGAAGAGGCTGTGGATCTCTCGCAGGTTTTTCCCTTTGCATCCTTGATCTACATCGATTGCAATGCCGTTATTAATAGCCGCGATCCACACAGCAAGTCTAAAAAAGTGACGTCTGTAGCCCAACCGCGCTCCTGCTAATTGGGTAACCCCAAGCGATAAATTGGACGCCTAATAGATGGTAAGAGCCCAACCAACATATGATCCAAAGGCGCCTGAACTTAGCACTTAATCATACAATAGAACAAACGGATAACCCGCGTACTCCTGCCGCAAACGCTAAATGGCCAATAGACGTCTATTAAGAAAATGATACACTTCGTGAATCTCCGAAATGCCAGGGTTGCTACATGTGTGTAAAACTTTACGGGCGAATGAGATCAAGCTTTCCATAAGCTATTTATTTCCAAGGCACATGAGCAAACATTGAGCAGGATTATTGTCCACGCGTATAGAGAATGGAAAATACATATGCGAAATAAGAAAGTGCTCGCATTGGAGTGGCGGAAGTATTTAAGCGGATAGAAGCGAGACTAAGAGAAAGTATTACCATAAGCAGAGCCATCAGGCAAGTGGACAAAGCACCGAAAAAACAAGTAGCTTTGTATGTATTTCACAAGGTTTTTTACAGAGCTAACTGGAAAATGCGAAACAACAGGGAAGTCCCTGCAATCGTGGGCCGGCAGTGTGAGGCTCCAAAAAGCGGTTGCATCTCTGTCGGCCAACCTGACTGGGAACTGCCTGATCATAACGTCAAACAATCTGGGGGGGGGGCGGGCGAGTCCATTACTCCCAAGTAACCCGAGTATGTCTTCCGGGGGCCGCGGTGAAGGGAGTGGGGGTGATATAGGAGGTTGGCTCTCCTTTTCCCTTGTAGTATAGCTTTGAAAATATTTAGCGTTTTTGTCATTTTTCTGTAGATGTCATGTAAGTTAAAAGCAGGTGTCTCCATTAAAAGTAGCAGAGGTGCGCGCAGCTCTAACCTCAGAACAGTGTGTTCCAGGGGTGTCCTCCACTCCATCGCCGCAGTGGTTGTACTTGGGGCTGGAAGCTTCCCTATCCTGAACAAAAATGACCTGAAGTCGCCTGTCAAGACCTGGATTGTGTAGAAGATAAGTTCTCACCCCGGCCGGTTATGCCAATATTTAATGTTCGAAGTTAAAGTGCAGAGACTGCAGCCTGACGCGCTCTTTCGCATGGCGTCCAACTTTTTCAGCTAGAGGTCGATTATATGCTCCGAGATTGAGGCCTTCGTACTAGGCCTGCCAACACAAGCTGAGAAATACAGCTGTTAAACTGCCTACTCGGCTACAATTATCAGATTTTTAACAAAACCTGCTTTGTAGGATGCTATCACAAACATGTATGGCAACCACCACCCGACATATCCGGCAACATGTCAACTAAAACAGGCGAACCTGTTTGGTGAGTTTGTTTGATGACTATATTACGCGGTTTCTATTAACTTTAATCCGAAACGGGTTGCAACAGAGCGATAGCGAGAGGACATGGCCTGAACAGCACCTTGTTGCTAGCCGTGCATAGCCAAAGTGTGGTCTTCGCACTTCAAGTTACTGCTAAGTTAACAACACACTTTCATATAGCTGCATTTCTTAGAATCACTGCTTGAAAAGCACTGACCTTGAACCAAAGGCTGCTCAAGTAACAAAGGCCTTCATCAATGGCTTGTAAACACAAGCGTGTGAAAATATATAAACGTAAGCAATTGCCGCATTAGTCTGAGGCGTACAGCGTTTAGTTTACTACATGGCTATAATTTATATAACGAAAAAAACTACCTTGCCGACTATTTATTTGCCACGATGCGTCCATTGCCAGAGATGCACTAGACTGCATATTACTCCTGCCCGTATGATGTAATCCTCAGCATATTCAGATACAAATACGTCTAGTATGGAACGAGTCTAACAAGCTCTGTTGCATAATTACAGGGAGATTACTTTCACACGTACTAGTTTTAACCTCACCAACCTGATAGACCTATCACGCAAGTGAGCTCACGTACGGATCAACGTGAAGTTGATGGATCGACGATCACGACACCAGTGCTACACTCTGGCTGTAACGTGGCTCTTGCTAGCTACCCGCAAAAAGTTTTGCTATATCTGGCGAGTTCTTGCCAAGATCATCAATAAAATACGTTGAATGTTGGCACGTTCTATATTTGCCCGTTAATGCCATCGTGAAGACACTGACAGGTGATTATTTGCTTTTTCGTTGTCGTTTCTCAGTGTAGGGTCCTTTCAAGAGGTTAGCACTATCACTCGACAAGTAGAAATAAACTCGCAGAAACGTTCGAGCACACAAGGAGCAGACTTAGAGCGAACATCTCAAAAGGAATTCACACACAGTAACAGATTACCTGCAGTAGCTAAGTGGTTCGCTTTAGGTAAACACAACAATTTGTCTGCAGCAGCAGCAACAGCAGTCGCCGCCGGGGTCGCTTCTACGGAAAGCGGTCGCATCGTACAGTTCAAAGGAGCGCACACTTCTCCAAATGGAAGGGCACGGCGGTGTACATCTGTTCGTTGAACCGCACATCGAAGAGGAACAAGATATGCTGAAAATCAGCACAGCCTAGTCCTCACTTTCAAAGGAAACGCGTGTCGCCGTTATGTACAATCTAGCTCTAGTTCTATTAGGCTCCTGAAGCGACATTGCTTGCAGTGTGTTGCCCGTAAACGAATGTTGTCCGTAGTAGTGCCGCTAATTTCCTGGACCTTTTCGCGCCTCAAGTGTTACGTTTTCTTTGATGATCACCTTTCTGTGGTTGGCTTTGCGCATTAATCGCACGGCCAGATACAGTTAGTACTTTTCATGCACGTTCTGCGTCGATCTAGACAAACGAATTGAACAATTAGGTAATAGTGTAGGTATATTATGCTCAAAAAAGATACCGAGTCGGTTTCAATTGTCTTTCATCACATGTAGGCCATCGAGTGCGGTTTTCATCCGATTGGAGCCAAAATATCTCCACCACGCCACAGAGGATAAGGCTCGCTGCCAGGGCGGCATGGAAGACACATATGTAGCGTTGAAGAAGACTATCTGTAGCTCATCGGTAGACGTACCGGATCTGTGCAAGTGACGAAGAACCAGCGACGGCCGGCAGCAACGTATGCATAGAGTATATATATAGAGTATATATATATATATATATATATAAAGCAACGTATGCATAGAGTATACATATTCCACGTACCAGCTACGTGTGTAATGTGTGCCAATCTGGCGATCTCCACACGTCTCAAGCCCAAACTCCCACCACCGTGGGACAGCTCGTGCAGGGTTAGTGCAAGCGAGACATCGACCGTTTGCTTCCTTTGCGAAAGTCGTTTTGAGACAAATATGATCAGACCTCTTCTTCTTCTTCTTTCATTTCTTTGCTGTGGCTGGCGTATCTGCAGACCTCTCTGCAGATACGCCAGCCACAGTCCAAAGTCGATGTGCCAGCCCGAGATACATCAGCGCCGCTTAATGGCAAGTATTTCGTTTTGCAGAGAACTCAGATTTTTATCTGCCGTCGACCTTCACTGCTTACAAGGAAACAGCTGTGCACTCCGTATCGCAAAGGCGGTCTTCATGAACGTCGTCGTCCGTTTCGAGCTCAATGAACTACGGAATCGAGTGACGAGACAGCCGAGATCCTCTTATCGGCACGCCAATGCAACTCATCGAGGCGGCAACTTGTAGTGCTAACTATAGAATACTAACTAGAATTCGTCGAATGAGGAGCAAAAAGACTGATTGGACAACCAATAGGAAAAACGGAACCTAACAAATATGATTATTACTATTATGCAAATTGTCGTCATCGTTCATCATGATGCATCATGATTTTATGAACGGCTCTGCATATACTTGTATTAAGCATTGATGAAATTTCAAAATTACGATTTTGATTTGCTTTTATTTGAATATAAACTACAAATTAAAAACAATGGCTATTAATGATGTTGAAAATGCAAAACAAAAAAATTTGAATATAAGTATGGCTTTCCCTTTTATAGTAGTAAATGCATGAAATACTTTCCGTTTGTGAGATCTTGATAGATCCGCAAAAACAAAAACAAGCTGTCCTGCTGCTCTAAACGTTTATTATTATTATTATTATTATTATTATTATTATTATTATTATTATTATTATTATTATTATTATTATTATTATTATGCGTCTTTTTTTCTAATGCAGACCGGCTCGGGGAGTATAAAGAGGTGCACGAATTGAATTTGCCTGGAGGCTCGCCGGCCTCGACGGCACCAAACGACGACTGTCTGCCGTCATCCTATTATTCTGCGTTGCGGCATGTCCTATTGTAGTCTGCAGCAGAAATAGCAGCAGCAGCAGCCTTGACAAAAGCAGCACCGTCATTTTCCTGCCACGATCCGGGCCGATATCCTGAGCCTGAGACCCGGATTCTTAGACACACAGAGGCGCTCGTCGTGCCTTCTTTGCTGTCCAACAGCGCGACCCTATTCCTTTTCGATTTTCGACACCACAACGCATACGCCCGGAAACGCCTCTAAGGTCAACTATTGCTATTGTCCATCGACGGTGACGATGTGATTCTGCGTCACCGGATTGTCGTCGAATGCTGCCGCTGCGGCGGAGGCGGACAACCACAGCTGGCGCGATTCTATTCCGGCACGTGGCTTCGACAGTTGGTCGGAGAAGCGAGCGGTAGGAGCTTTGCTTCGCTCAAGGGAACACGGTTGTTTGCAGGCGATCTTTTATTAGAAGCCAAGGAGACCGTCGAGAACACAGGCGCGGATCAAGTATTTAGCCAATGAAAGGCCGACCGTGTGTGTGCATATATATATATATATATATATATATATATATATATATATATATTTATATATATTAATATGTGTGGGTGTATGTGAACATGCGCGTACGCATATGTATGGTTATACGTGAGCATATGTAGTGTTAGTGATTCTAGTACGTATGTAAGGTGTATGTAGGTGTGTACTTAAACGAACGCTAACCCGACGAATGTCCTCACCTTTGGGGTCAAGCAAACGGGAGCGAGGGAAGTCGTGGGGTGTAGAGGGGGAGACAGAGGGAAGGACGCGGCGTTCGTGGGGAGGGGCGTGAGAGGTTCGTTCGTTCACAGCACCACCATAGTTCCAAACCCACCGGGGCTGCTACGTACAACAGACGTCGGTGTTGCTGCTGTCGCTACAGCCGCGGCTGTAGCAAAAGAACCTGCACCAGCAGCATCGTCTGTGTTGTTGTTGTCGTCGTAGTTGACCTTTTCCTTATCTGTTACATATATATATATATATATATATATATATATATATATATATATATCCATGAAGTAATGTAATTACTTAAACGATTTGCAAAAATACGTTCAGACCTCACATCTGTAACATTGTTTAAAATGTAATAAATAATAATAAAAATATTATTATAGATACATAAACGTATATATACAGTCCGCGAAAAAAAATACAGCCACTTTGTTTTAAAACTTATTTCTGTTCAAATTTTGCCACATCTATGTAATGTAACCAAATGTGTAAAGACTACAGTGATGCATGCTCATAGAGTAACAGCGGAGACTTTCATCGACATTTGGGTTCTCAAAGTACTCTGAAACAACAGATCTCTTTATTTGACATAGCTCCACCGCGAAAAAATGATACAGCTACTAGCAAGATGCATGTCTTACCGAGTGAATTAAGCGGAATAGCTCATGAGTGAAAGGCCCAAATTAAGGCTTATAAGGACGTCGATCTCTAATCGCGAAATTTCCCGTCGATTGCGGCGTTGTCCCCAAATAGTGAACAACTTTGTGAATTAAGGTGAAAATTTCCGCCGTAAAAAGTTCCGGGCGTTCAAATGTCATTTCGGAACGAAACAAGCGTGCAATTCTGAACAAAGCGTCGAACTTTCTCGGCGCTCTCGGCAAGAGCAATTGCGGCGGCTGGTGTGCAAATGAACGTGCGAAATGTGCAAAACCTCCTCAGGAAGACACATTGGCTCACGAGAAAAAACCTCCCCAGGAAGACACATTCTATCATCGAGAAGGTATGGGGCTGGCTCGCCCAAAAGGTTTACACCGACAAAAAACAATTTTCGAACAAGGTAGAACTAAACAAAGCAATTATGAAGGCTTGGGGCGAGCTCTCGCAGGACGTCATCCGAAACTTGTTCAACACTATACTAAACCGCATTTTGAGGTTATCCGACGGAAAGTTCACTAAGTATCAAGTACAGTTGCTAGGTGCACCCGATGCGTCTACCTTTTCTGTTTCTGTGGAGCCGTGAAATGAGCCCAAACGCCGCCGTCGGGCCAGATGGCGTGGTACATTCGTTTGCGCTTCGCAACCGGAGGAGACACATAGATGCAGGGGTTCGAGCCCCACCATTGCACCTTTGTGGTGGGTGATGAGGGTCCGTCTAAAAAACAATGCAAAAAAACCCGTCGTTAAATCTTGGCTGGGGTCAGCTCGAAAAGTATGTTTAGGGGTGCCACGGCCATGATGCCGCAGGATAGCGCGCACACCGTCGCCCTCCATAGGTTTCTCACAGCAACGCGATCCGTGGAAGCCTGCATCAACGACCGAGACAGTTTGACGTGCACAGCGAACTAGTGCCACCACTGTGCTACTTACAGGCCAACCGGATCCCGAGCACACGTAGGGACGCCTTGTCGTTCAACGGCGGCGCATGTCTACGTCATGCATCTGCGCGAATGACCTGCACGGCGTAATCAGTGCAACTCGAGGGCATTCAGTCTTAGCATTATAAAAGTGTTACCCCAACCCGATAAGAAGAGGAACCCCCAACTCAACAAAAAGAGGAAGGATAACCTTAAATAAAGAGAGACAGCAATTTTTGACAGCAAATCAGATTGATTCTTTCTCATTCGGCGCTAGGCGGTTTACCGCAAAACATGTTTTCACTCTCACTATCGAACGTTTGCCGAAACGCATTGTCCTTTGTCCTCGTTACAAGCGCCATAGCAAGCGAATATGCGGTTTAATCGCGCGCAAGTTTGGAGCCAGAGATAGAAGCCTCTACTCCGATTTAAACAGGTCGACCGCCTCTACTTCTACCAGTATGCCGCCCAGCTCTCCAGTGTTGAAGCAGGTTTTTGAACAACTCTCATTAATTAGCGTGTTTATGTCAGTGCGTATGCCCGTGTGTGGGTGTAAGCGTTTATTCATATATTTCCCGTCGATAAACTGAAACCGTTCCACGTGTCCACCGAGGTATTTCAATTTAAACGCTTCAAGACACGCTTTCTTTGTTGGTACTCAGACACGTGTGAGCACGTAAGTCCCGGCGATGTAACATAAAAAGTCGGCGCTTTTATTGTCATTGTTTTCACTAAATGACAGCTAATATTATAAGTTTAGTTCGGACAAAAGCTGCAAGACTTGACATCGTCAGAGCGAGTCAACAGAAATTTCAACTGCATTAATAGATGAACTGATGATATGGTTTGATAAACGTAAAGTGGCGAAGTGTTTTTCGTTGAGATTGGCATCTTAGGAAATACTCGGCCTACTCTGCTATTATTTATATAGACTTTGAATGGGGCTCGAGCCACCGAAGCAATTTAGTTTTCCACTCTATTTAGATAGATCAGGTTAGGTGTAGAGTTATGTCAAAAGCTACACTTACAGATTTCGTTTCGTTCTTCTTGTTTTCGTTTGATCTTAAGTACGTATCTAAGATCTGATGTTTGTTACCGACTGCCGCACAGATTGCCAATTGACAATAGCCTCATTAATTTACTAATGTTGTTTAGCATGTGTCTTAAAAACGCAGGAATCCCAGTTATTATTATTATTATTATTATTATTATTATTATTATTATTATTATTATTATTATTATTATTATTATTATTATTATTATTATTTTGTACATAACGTTAATTATATTGCAGCAACACCTGATTGACCACAGCCTCTGTTTTCTTTCATTAGAGGACGATAGCGCTAGCCCTAGATCCAACATTCTTCTGCCGGAGGTTAGGAATTCCAAAAACAACCCTCCGCATTTAACGAGACACTAGAACAATTTTTTCCAAAAGTGAGTAGTCTATTAGTTCGACCAGAGACTCGTAATCTTGACTAAATCAAACGCTGGCATTATCAGAGCGACCATTTTCCGTCATGCCAATGCTGGCATAATCTAATTTCTTACTAAACCTTTAAATACGTTTCGTTGTGGCCGTCACTATCTCATATTAAAATTAGCTTCTTACAAAGCAACACTTTTTACAAGTTGTGTACGCTTTATTGTGCATTAAAGTAAAAAAAAGTATGTACGAGGTGTGTTCAAAAAGTATCGCGACTTTTGTGTTTTTTCAAAAATTATTCATTTATTCATGAATATCTATTTTGTTCCCTTCAAAGTAATCCCCATGAGATATTATACACTTGTGCCAACGGTTTTTCCAATCTTCGAAGCACTTCAAAAAACCATTTTTTTTTATCTTGTTCAGCTCCTCCTTCGATGCCGTCTTTATCTCGTCAAGCGTAGCGTAACGTCGTCCTTTCATGGGCCTCTTCAGTTTAGGGAACAAGAAAAAGTCACAGGGGGCCAGATCTGGGGAATACGGTGGCTGCGGCATCATTAGTGTGTTGTTTTTGGCCAAAAACTCGCGCACAAGCAACGATGTGTGAGCAGGGGCGTTATCGTGGTGCAAAAGCCAATTTTTGTTCTTCCACAAATCCGGGCGTTTCTGGCGGATTGCTTTGCGCAAATTGCGCATAACTTGCAGGTAATATTCCTTATTGACCGTTCTACCCTGTGGCAAGAACTCATGATGCACCACGCCCCTGCAATCGAAGAAAACTGTCAGCAAAACTTTCACATTCGACCGAACTTGGCGCGCTTTTTTCGGTCTTGGTTCGTGCGGCAGCTTCCATTGAGATGATTGAGCTTTGGTTTCCACGTCATAACCATAAACCCACGATTCGTCACCAGTTATGACCCTCTGGAGCAAATTTGGGTCGTCGCGGACAGAGTCCAACATCTCATTAGCAATGTTCATGCGATGCTGTTTTTGGTCGCAATTGAGCAATTTTGGTACGAATTTCGCGGCGACCCGTCTCATGCCCAAATCATTGATGAAAATCGAATGGCACGAGCCAATCGATATGTTTAGGTCCTCAGCAACTTCTCTAACGGTGATTCGACGATTGGCCAATACCATTTTCTCCACTTCATTAATTTTTTCGTCTGTTGTTGAAGTGCTCGGGCGTCCGGCACGCTCTTCGTCGTTCACATCTTCTCGGCCTTCTGAGAACATTTTGTACCACCGATAAACGTTGCTTCGGTCCAAGGTAGCTTCTCCGTATGCCACAGTCAACATTCGGAATGCATCCGCGCACTTAATTTCGTTTTTCACACAAAATTTGATACAGGTTCTTTGATCCATTTTTTTGAATAGGTAAAAATCGAAGACGATCCAAAACACGTGCAAGCAAAGCAGCTATCAACAATTAAGTGAACATTCAAAATGGCCGAGCTTGTCGGCATAAGTGAGAGACATGAGTACCAACATAACGCCACAAAAAATCGAAATTCGAATATACGTAACCCGCGAAAATTCAAAAGCGATACTTTTTGAACACACCTCGTACACGTATGTTTTTCGACAAATAATTTTCTACTGCGCAAACACAATCTATATCTTCGTCGAAGAGAATATTTTAAAAGTGAGCCTTAGATAACGCTTTCAAATTTATTTTTGCCTGGTGGTGCAGAAATGGCTGATGTCATGGAAAAAAATAAATAAGAAATCTGCAATTTTAAGAGGCACCTCTTCTGAAGTTCCTGCAGAAATATATGTTATGAAGTTAGCTTACTATTTAAAAAAAGTTATATATATATATATAGCACTTTAAAAATGCATCACACAATAGAGTTATCTTATGATGATACTAGTTCATCGTAACTAGGTTAGCAGCACTCTGCTGCTAATCCTATGAAACCCAGATTTTTGCTAGAAGCGCATAGAGAAACATAGATTGCGCTTGACTATGAGCATTCACTCTGAGTAACTTTTATAAGCTCGTTTGCTCGTATGCTATATGTTATGCTGTCTCGTTTCAGAAACAAGCATTTTGTACGCTTACATCTAGCTATGTGCAGCAGGCCAATAACTCTGCTAAAAATGGATTCCTTCTTGTAAAAGAAATCATACAGTGTTCACAAAATGCAGTACTATAACGTATTCAACGTCGCAATAAGGTTACATGCATATAACGTTCGGACATTGCGCAAAACCGATTTAAGACGAATATATTACTGGATATCAAGGTTTGCAGTAGGATTTCGCATACACTTAGCCTAAAATGTACACTATTGCGAGAACGAACGTAAAAACTCCATATGTTGTCGTCAGATTTGCTAGTGGTTTGCCACAGCTCGAGGTCGTAACCTCTCTCGGCATGTCCCACCTGCTGTGCTAGCTAAAAGCCACACGCTCAAGTGTTCTCTGACACTCGCCGACGCACTTTAGTCCTGCTGATCCTGACTGCGAAGCTGTACTAGGTCGGCGGTAGCTGCATCCGTAAAGCCCAATCGCATAAGTATGCATCTGTATGTGTAAGAGAGAGCCCGATGAGCTGCAGACTCAAGGCAGACCGATAGGCAGGCTGGGAAGGACACGGCACCTCGGTAACGACGAAATCGTTTCTGACATCAACGTAGGAAGGAACCCGGGTACAAAATGTACTGCAAGGCGGCCATACGCAAATGCAATTTGCATATGGTCCCACACTATCAGCTTGCTATGCCGATTGTGTCTATAGACGAAGTTACCGTTTCGTTTAAGCAAAAATGACACACATTCAGTCCCATAAGGCACGTCAGAAGGCAGCGCAAATCATTCAGGTGGAAATATTGGGCGCTCTGCGAGCAAGGGTACGTACACTATAGTGCGACGCCACGCAGATACAACGCAGAGTGGTGCCAGACAGCCTACATTTCACAATGTCACGCATGTGTAAACTAGTGGCCACGGGGAGGGGGGGTTGTGCCGTAACTCCGGCGGTAGAATCTAAAACTTCAAGATATAGAATGAGGAGGAGAAGGAGAAGGGAGAGGAGGATCAGCAGAAGGATTAAGCGCGACAAGAAAACTTTTCTACTTGACTCATATGTTCGTCTGATAGCAGCCGACTATAAATAGGGTTTGAAGCAGCAGCAGCAGAAAGCGGCGGGAGCAACTGCTGTATCCGGCAACCTGCCCAGCTGGCAACGATGGTGGTGCCCCAGCGGTAATCTGAGCGACGACATTCTTGATAGTCTGCCCGTTGTTTAGCGATAAAGCCCACCTTTAGCTGAAATGTCGAATAGCTGCTACCTTGGAACTCAGCATATCGCAGGCTTCCGCCTTCAGCAAACTGAGCACCCGGACGCACGCTTCTTTGCGCTGCTACTCACCGATTTCTCGGGCCCCTCAAATTCAACATATTAGAAAGAAGATATTTGGCTGTTTTTGCAATTATCGTTGTTGTTGTTGACTATCGTTGTCAAGGTTGTTGCCATCATTGTCAGTATTTGCTGTGGGCACTCATCGCAACACCCTCGCTTGTTTCCCGGACTGGTAACCTCGCACCTGTTGTAGTTGTTTTCGCGATTGTTAATATCTTGTGATTGTTGCTGTTTTTTCGGTCGTTGTTGTTTTTACGGTAGTGGTTGTTGTTGTTGTTGTTGCTGATGCTGCTTTCGGAAGCGCAGGAAGAAAAAGCTCGTTCACCACCATCTGTTTCTACCAGTACCAGTGGTAGTGCTATAGCGGCAACGGCGACGCGTACCATATCCGTCTTCGTGTTATTGGTCTCCATCTGGTCGGCCATCTGCTGCCTTCTGGCAGATTCGGCAGCTGGAAGAAACCTTCGCTCCCTCAGCTCAGCAGCCTGTTTTCCCGAAGCCTCCTTCCTTGGACACTCGGATATGCCGAGCCTTGTGCAATGCCCACGGCTGCGGCTGCCATCGCCGCTAGACGGCTCGACACCGCTCGTCGGCGGCTCGTGGCCCATGGCCGCCCCTTGCACTTAAGGATTTGCCCCGTCCTCTCCCTTCCCCCCCCCCCCCACCACAGTGAGTCCATATGGCGTCGCCCCCTTCATCGCCAGTTGCATGAACAGCTACAGGTGGCGCCACCGTCGCCTCAATGGCTTGCTAGCAAGCGGGAGGGGGGGGCGTGTGCGGGGCACAGATGTGTGAGGTTCGCCCCCCCCCCCCATCCTTCCCCCGTTCGCTGCGCCTCCTCGCGTCTTGCCCCAACTGTGAGGGCCCTCCGAGACGACGACGACACGCACGTTACATTTTTGAACCTGGCGTTGCCGCAGCTGGTCGTAGCACGGCCGCTAGCTGCTATACTACTCAAAACGAGTCCGAACGCACAGACGGTGGAAGGCACACCATGATACTCGAATAGGGCCCCTTTATCCCACAAGGAGGGCCCCTTTATTCCAAAAGGAACGAATGAGGAGAACTGATGGTGATAACTGGCATCAGTGAATCGGAACAGACGGTAGCTGATATAGCAGCGACAGCGGCAGCAAAAAGTGCAATAGATAGAAAATGCGAAACGGAAAAACCTAAATAAGGAGGCAATGATTTGCCTAGAAAAACGTAGCCTTGCGGCGGGGAGGGCGAGGGGGGGTAGGTAGTTTGTGTGGCAATGAATACATCGGAAATGATGCTTCACCAGTGCATCCAATAAACACTTCTATTAAGAAAGCAATGGCACTAATTGCAGCAATAATACAAAATGCGGGCTACTCATTGAGTTGGCGTGCAACACTATGAGTGAGCAGTACTCACTGAGTTGACGTGCAACACTATGAGTGAACACGCAGTGAGACACTATTGGTAATTTTGCATGTTCTAAATGGAAGCAGAGAAAGCAAAAAAAAGGACTATTAAGGATGCGTGTTGTGTGTTTCTTGGCGGGTTAGGCACATTTTGTGCACTTTGCAACGGGTTCGGTGCTGCTCCACCCGGACCGCAGCCAGTCCTCTGTCCTCCGAGGCATGACAGGCCAAGCCGAAAATGATGCATCGATTGTTGATGGAACTGAGCTGTCTGCTTGCCAGTGAATCGATCTTAACCTACCTACCCATCGATCGCTCAATCTACCCATCAATCTGTTTAACTGCCTTCTGTCCATCTGCCAACGTTGAAGTTGCTGTCAGCTGTTCTTCGCCCAACAACAAGCGGTCCACAACACGACCCGCGCGGCGTTCGCGCCTGGCCCCTAGGAACAACGAGCAGCGGGCCTTCCCTCCTCCACCTTAGATTGGGCATTTCTTCGCCTCCCGCACCCCTCTTACGCCCCTTATCTCCCTGTTCCCTGCCCCCTCCCTCCATCCGTCCGCCCTCCTTCTCTCTCTCTGTTCGTCGTTTGCTCATGAAAACACGAGAGGACACAAACTCAAGTTCGTCATTATCGACACCGTTGTCGTCGTGCTTGCCGATGCCAATACGCAGCAGCAGCAACACCACAGTGTGACCATCGCCGCCCCCGCCATCAGCAACGACAACAACAGCAACTGCAACAGCAGCAGCAGGAGCCGGAGCAGGAATAGCGTCAACGGCGATGGCTGCCGTTGGGCGCTCCATATGTTAGCAGACGACATGCACGTGCGTCACTTCCCGCTGCGCGCGCACGTGAGGAGATTGCCGTTGGCACTGCTATTCCGCGCCGTCGTTGTCGTCGTCGTCGTCGTCGCCGTCGTTTACCAGACAGAGGCTTGTTTCCCTACGAGGAGTCATCGTCCGAACCTATTGGTTAGCCCGGGTGGTAACGGTCGTCGTAGTCGTAGTTGTAGTAGTTGTAGTAGTCGTAGTAGTCGTAGTACGAGTGGTTAGTGGCTGTGCTGTGTTGTTGCTGCTGCTGCCGCTCCCGCTGCTAGAGATTCTGCTTCTGCTACTACTGACGTTGTTGATGCTGGCGGTGGTGGTGGTGGAAGTGGTGGAAATGGTGGTGATCCTGCTGACGATGATGACGATGATGTTGTTGATGCTCTCGGCGACGGCGGCCACGGCGACGGTGAACATCAACGTCGCTCAGTCGGCCTGATCGTGGTGGTCTGTCTCGCTGGGTTTGCTTGCTGTGCTGGCTCGATTCCTGTCGCTGTGGTAGTTGGTGGTGTTGGTTGTGGCGGTGGTGGCGGTGGCAGTGGCGACGACGACGACGATAACAGCGACAACAGCAACAACAGCGGCGCATCATCGTTGCTGAGTCCGTCTGTCTTTGGCCCATCTTCCCATCCATCCATTCATTCATTGTTGCACGTCGGCTGAGCTCACGGCCTACAAGAGCCAGTCACTGGGCCCGACAACGAACATCCCTGCCGCCTTGACCGTTTGTGCGTTCGTCCGTCCGCCCGCCCGCTCGCCTGCTGGAAACCTACGTGCACGACACGACGAATCGTGTTCGCCACTATTGTCACTACCGCTAACGCCAGAGTGCTCTGTCTCCCATCGCAGTTCGTGGTCGTGCACGACGGTCAAGACAACCACTCAACCACCCACCCAAGCCTGCTAGCCACTCACCCAGCCTGTTAGCCAGCCAGCCAGCCAATCTGCCAGATTGCTGCCGTTCGCGTGCGTGCCAGGTCTTCTTGCTAGGGCGATTCCTGTCGCGGACGTAGCGTCCAGTGTGTGCACGTCGTAGAGTTGTTGTTATCATTAGCAGCAGCAGCATCATCATAGTTATCATCATCATCAGATCGTCACCGCAATAGCCACTGCCGTCGTCGTGGAGGCAGGACTCACGGTCCTGCACGAAGAACTCTCGTCGTTGTCGTGCAGGAAGCGAGGACTCGCGGTCGGTCGGGTCTCGAATCGACGGGGCTCATCGCTAGTAGCACGACGAGGTTCGTAGTTGTGTCAAGCAGGATTGACTGACACTAGCCAACGACAACAGTGTGGTCAGCACAGACAGTGTGGGGTGGTGGTTGTAGTTGTGGTTATTGTTATTGTTTTTCTTGTTGTTGTTGGTGTTGTTGTTGTTGTTGCTACTGCTGCTGTAGTTGTTGAGCTGCCTCGTTGTGAGCGGTGTGACGATCCATGTGACGTTAACGAACAAGCCAACCAACGAACAAACAAACAGACTTAAGGAAGGCAACGCTCGTGCAATCAATATCGTTGCGTGTGCATTGTTGTGGTTGTTGGTGGTGTTGTTGTGTGATTCAATCAGAAATCAGAGCAGAACAACGGCGGAGCAGGACAGCAAACACAGCAATCGCAGCAGCAGCAGCAGCAGAGGAAGTCTTCAGGACGCAGGGGACAGCGGACGTCATATTGCAGCCGCGGCCACAGCAGCAGCAGCAGCAGCGGCCGTACAGCGTATCTTGCATAGCAGCAACTGCAGCAGCAATAGGTCGATTCAGTGAGTTGTCACCGAGAACGCCTGCTCGCGGCTCGAGCGCGAGCACATCTTCATGCCCTTCATCGGCCAGCGGGAATGGCGGCAGCGGGGGCGGACAGCCGGAGTGTCCGGGATGGCCGTGACCACCACCGGGACGGTCGCCGTTGCTGCTGCTACAGCGCTGCGGGCGGGCGTCCTGGTGGCGTTTGCCCTGGTCGCGCTAGCCGGCGACTGGGGCGGCGAATGTTCGCCGCGCACCGAAGTGTTCACCAACTCGTTTCTGGTGCGCTTTCGTCGCGACATGACCCGCAAGGAGGCGTCGAGCGCCGCTAGCGTGCACGGCTTCATCAACCTCGGCCCGGTGAGTACGAAAGACCGCTGTTGTTGGCCTGCTCTCGTCATCATCGTTATTATTTGTATTATTAGTTTGGCGGCGTCGTCGTTGTCGTCACCGTCGTTGTCTGTCCCCGGATAAAAGTAATGGCTGCGATTTGAGCATTCGTGGGACAGGAACAGTCCCACCAGTCAACAACAGTGATTATATCCGAGGTGCACCAGCATAGATCATCACCATCATTGTTGTCATCATCATCATCATCATCATCACCACCACCGTTGTCGCGGTGTCGTCTTCGTTGTCATCGTCGTCGGGGGTGGCTTTTTGCTGATGGACAAGAGAGATAGGGAAAAATGAACTATTGGCAATACTAGTCGTAGTAGTGGTAGTAGTAGTAAAGTAAAGTCTTC